>CM056567.1:23222730-23690500 GCA_029721515.1 Synanceia verrucosa
TAAAGACTGCAGGGGGAAAACAGCTAAGTTGGACCTCTGAAAAGTAAAAACAAGTACCATTACCAACCCCTTGAGGGGCATTTAAGAAGCCAACAGTGCGGTTTCTTTGTTAGCAGACCGCTTACAAGAAGACCTCTTGTTTCAGGCCATAACCAAGCGAATCAATACACAAGCTTGTCTGGTGGGATTGGTTTAGTCAATACTGAGCTGTAAGTGGCTGATAGATGGTGTTGTAGTCCTCCTCCTCTGTTCAAAGATGGTATGTCCAGGTAGACAAAAATGCAGAAAATGATGTCCTTTCCAAAGGATTGAACTTTGCAGTCACACCAGAAGATATCCCAGTGATTGACCTCATCACGGCAACAGAAAAGCCATCTGCAACAACAAGCTGGCAGGAACAGAAGCAGAACAGCTCAGAATTAAGGTCACAGCCACTCTCGCTAGTGCTAAACCACATCCATCCAACCTTACCACCCAGGAAAGGAGGGCCCCGGCATCACTTAAAAAAGACCAGAACATCACCATCCTACCATGGTGGCAAAGGTAGGTGCACAGTGGTACTAAACACAACCGACTACCACAACACACTAAGACAGAAGCTGGTCCACCCAAATCCCATGGCACAAACAGAGTAATGTAGTGTATGCTGCCCAGTGCAGTGAAGAACGCAGTGACTTTTACACTGGTGGAGACAAAACAACCGCTCCACAAGTGTATGGCTCAATACAGGAGAGCCAGCTCCTCGGGACAAGACTCAGCACCTGCACCTGAAAGACACCTGAAGACACTCCTTAGAGGATGGTAATGTCCAGGTTTTAGCCAGGGAAGACAGATGGTTTGACAGGAGTTAAAGAAGCCATTATTGTCAGACTGGAAAAAACATCCTTGAACAGAGGAGGAGGACTATGGACACCATCTGTCAGCCACATACAACTCTGAATGGGCTTCTATCCCCAGAAACCACAGTATCCATTCACACCTTAGTGCAGCTCATCTTAAAGGTTAAATAGTTCTTGTATTATTTATCTGTCCATTATAGTCATTTATACACCAATATGTAGGTCTAGCATTAATTTGGTCAGTGGCAGGCATTGTTTCCCCTGCTTTCAATCTTTATGCTAAGCTAGGCGAACAGCATCCTCACTCTGTGGAACCAGCTCATGATTTAAAGCATTAGCTTTAAGTTTCTAGCCAATAATTTGGCTTCACATAATGATAGTAAAATATTTCTTCATTCTGTTCATTGCAGCTGTTTGATTTTCTGTTTGATGAAGACCCCACTCTTCATGACTGTATCATCCATCAAATGACAGTGTTTCATGTGCAGTCTTTGTCATAATGTCCAGAGAATCCAGGCATATTTAGTAACTCTGGGATCTCCAGCAGCATTGAAACAATGAAGTCAAAGTCTGAGGCTTAAACAGACCCTGTAAACTCAGCAGGAGTCTCACTGGTAGGTCTGGCAGGTTTGAAGAGGTTTGATAGTCTTTCCATGGTTGAAGTGTTATTACATGTGCCTTCCATTCAAATGTGTGTTAATGATGTATGGGCTGGTCCCAGCTGTGCCACGCTCATCTCAAATATTCATCACTGAAGATATACTGAGAAATCTCTGCTCTAACCAGTACCCATATTTAGTGTTGTCAAAAAGCCCAGACTGGTTTCCAGACAGAGCCATGGCACAGCATATTTCAGTATGTAGGGCTGAGGATAGGGGTGCCACCATTTCCATTGGAAATCCACCAAAAGTAGCTTGTCATTGACCTTAGAAATCAAGAATCAGCGATAATATCAGTATTTTCTTTCTCCCCACCCCCATCTACGCGGGCATCATGTCAAAGAAGACACAGCGTATCTTAACCGGCAGATACCGTGGCCTTTCACTGACAGCTCAGCACTAACTCCCCCTGTTTGTTTTGGTTGGTCTCTCTTTAATTTAACACATTGGACCCTGCTGGACCCAGCATACAGGCTTGTTATGGACAGCAAATGATTGCATTGTTTGATGCTGGTAACATTTGATTAACCATTGTTTCTGAATCTGTCCGAGCTTCTCCTGTAATTCAGCAAATAATTCACCAAAGAGCGTTGTTAAAGTGTTAATTTGTCACATGAAATGATGAAAAGGACAAACAACACTTATTAGAGCTAATGATATGGCGAATGATAATGTGTTTTTTTGGTATCGGGTCGGTATTAGTTGATACTGAACATCAGATGACGGTATTGGAAGTGACAAAAAGTGGATCGTGCATCCCTAGTTTGTAGACCGCAGAACATTTAGAGACTGAAAACAGCGTTCATCAAACTGTTAGCGGCCATGCTATCTTTACTTAACACCTGTTGTGTATTAACTTGGCTTTGTGCAGTAAAGTAGAGTTCATGGTTGCTGCAGGGACTGGTGCATTCAGACATGTCTCTTAAACTATGAGAACCTCTAGTTGTTCTCTCCTTCCAGCTTGTGGATCTTATTTTTGTTTACTGACTGGAGAAATAAGGTACATGTTCAGTAGTAGTAGAATAAAGCCAATGATCTGTTGATCTCTATGGATTAAAACTTCATAGTCTAACACAGCCATGTCTAAATGAAACTGTTAATGTGATCTTAAACTCAAAAGTCAAATTGAAACATGGATTTGGAGAATCGTGACACCTCAAGCTTTGTGTGCTCTTGTTCCCAGCAAAAACAAGAAGTGTTACCGGAAAGTCAGTTATTGTGAACTGACTGACACATTTAATTGAATCAGCAGTTACTTTGCCAATGAGCAGGAAAGTCTGGGTTCATCCTGCTACCTTTTGTCTGCTGGCTTCCTCTTTCTATCACTGACAGCTCAGCACTAACTCTCCCTGTTTGTTTTGGCTGGTCTCTCTTTAATTTAATACAGGCCTGTTATGGACAGCCAATGATTGTTCACCATTTTATTTTTGACAGTAGAGAGGTGACAGGGAAAGAGGGGAGTTTAGTTAATTTATGAAGTCAAATTATGGGGAATCATCTATCACAGTAGGATGCTCTTTCCACAAATCCTAATGAAAATAATGTTTCTCACAGGGGCATTTTTCCATGAGTCATTTTACTTTCCTGTAGGACTTTTTAATGCAGGACTTTTACTTGTGACAAATGTATGTTTTTTTTATGGCTTTATTGCACTTAAGGGAAATTTATCATTTCAGACAGTAGTAAAACCGATTATCAAGATTATAACATATCATCCTGGAACCAGAAATAAAGGAGAGCTCTGGGAACACACTGACAGTGCTGTAGACGAGGTGGAAATCCAGCTCCTGCTCAGACATCCCAGTGCTGACCTGTAGTGCTGCTGTACTTGTGTATGTTGTTGTGTTTCCTGATCAGTAAAATATTATTATTACAAAAAGAAATGATGGCTAAAACTATGAAACTAACAGTCAGTTCATCTTTAATGCTCTGTGGTAAATGGAGACAAATGATTAAAAGTTGTTTGTAAGTGTGAGCTGATCACTACTGTGCATCTGTCTCCTCTTGTTTAAGGTGGCCCCGGACTTCTTTGAGTATTTCCGAGCCCTGTACCCCATATTGCGTGATGACCCCACCCTGTGGTGTGTTTCTGCGTGGAACGATAACGGCAGAGATGCTCTGGTGGACCCATCCAAAGCCAAGCTCCTGCACAGAACTGACTTCTTCCCCGGCTTGGGCTGGATGCTGCTGAAGGGGATGTGGGACGAACTGGAACCCAAGTGGCCCTCTGCCTTCTGGGACGACTGGATGCGTCAACCAGAGCAGCGTAAGGACCGCTCCTGCATCCGGCCTGAAATCTCCCGGACTATCACCTTTGGCCGGAAAGGTGTTAGTTTAGGTCAATTCTTTGACCAGTACCTTCGCTATATCAAGCTAAACACTGAATTTGTGCCTTTCACCAAACAGGATTTGTCTTATTTGCTAAAAGAGAAGTATGATGAAAAGTTTATAAAAGAAATTTACAGCGCCCCACTGGTGAAGATCGAGGACCTGCAACAAGGGGGCAGTTTGAGAGGCCTCGGACCCTACAGGGTGCAGTACTCAAGCCGGGACAGTTTTAAAGTGTTTGCTCGAAACCTGGGGGTGATGGATGACTTGAAATCTGGAGTTCCTCGCACAGGTTACAGAGGCGTAGTCAGTTTCCTTTACCGAGGTCGAAGGGTGTTCTTGGCTCCACCACAGGGCTGGACGCAGTATGACGTCAGCTGGAGCTGAGAGACTGTTCCAGACTGGTCCACACTGCACAAGGTGACTGGTGTTGAAGAGGAACACTCTCTCAGACCAAAGAATCCAGCAGAGGCAGCGGTTCACAAAGGAATTAGAGCAGCAGACTGTTTGTTGGGGAAGCTTCAGAAATATGGTGCTGATTTAGGATCAGCGTGTTTGGAAGCCACTTCACAAGGAGAAGAAAGTCTTACCTTTAACACTGTTTCTGTTGGCAGTGTGCCTTAGCCTGCACCCACCCATACTTCCTGTGACCCTGCACAAAATTTCGCGACCAAGTCAGTCTGGCCAAGCTGCCGTTCTCTTGGATTTCAAATTCACCCAGGAATGGGCTCCAATGAAAATCTAGCATTTCCAACAGCTCGATTGAGACATGTTTTTTGGCAATGAACCAACTAGTTGTTTGGATCAAGCAGTATTCGTCGCTACACATACATCTGAGGAAAGAGTGGTCTGATTGGTTGAAGCTTCGTCCAGTAGCACACAGAGGCATTTAATAGACGCGGGTGAAGACCACCCTCTGAGAACTTGGTTTACAAGGCAGCTTGGCCAGATTACGCTCGCAGAGCTTTGTAGTCACAATAGCCAGGCTAAGTGTGCCTTGCTTTCTGGGCCCATTTTGCCTGGTGGTGTTTCTTATTCCTGTGAATCAGTGGCCAGATGTAGACTTAACATCACACTCAGATCTGCAATAGCAGGAAACCAGCTCTCCAGATCATGTTACTGTTGCACTCTGAAGAGGAATCAGGAGCTTCTACATTGTTTTAGGGAGTAAACAAAGTCATCTTATAAAGTCATAGCCCTGATGGTTAAAGGCAAGCAAACAAACATCATTCAACAGAGAGAAGGAAATGAAGATGAAGCATCAATATCGCCTTCCCAATTCACAGTAGCCCTGATCCAGGACCAGCAAAACTGTGAGGTGGTGATGAATAACCAGACGTCATCTGCTCAGTCTGACTATGGATGGTTTTATCTATTAAAGTCAGATCGATAGACTGGAGACAGTAGTGGTAGGAATTTAGTAGTTTTTGTCACAAACTATTCATTTTAGCAATGTTAAAATAAAACAGAGCTACACAAGATCCTAAATTAACTCTTTGAATGCCACTGAAGTATATGTACATCATTTAATGCCAAGCCAATGCTTGAGTGCCATTGACGGATATATACAGGTGTTTTTTGGCGGCTGGCACAAGGGAGCACTCTCACACACCCTGTGAGTAATTTTTGGGCTTCTTAGATATGTAGTCAGGACATAAAGAGACAGTATAAGCCACAGAGACAGAAGGTGAGGTGTTTTTGGTGAAAATGGCCTCTACTATAGATAAAACAAGAATGGAACAGGGTGCAAACAGGTTTTTTTTCATGATGAAATAGTCTTCTTTCGTTTGAGCTATTCTGTGTTTTCAGTCAGAATACAAAACATTCTGTGGGTCTTGAAAAATGACTCAAAATGGCCAAAAAAATGCTGATACAAGACACTAGGTTTTAATAAAACGACTGGCATTAAGAGACTTCAGGGGTCGAAAGAGCTGAACTTCCCATCTCTAGTCGACAGGAGGCATGGTGCATATTGGTGCAATGGAAGATGAGTTAAAATCAGTTACTTTGGACAACACATTTCATTAGCTCGATTGGCCAGGTATATGTGTGTGTGTGTGTGTGTATATATATATACGTGTGTATATATATATATATATATATATATATACACGTATTTTTATACACACACACACACGTATATAGCACAAAACAAAGTAGCTCAACATGACTTAAGCTACAATGTACAGGTCAACCAATAGAGTGGTGTGAATGCAAATGATGGATGACATAAATATAGCAGTATGTGTACACATACTGTACTTGGCTAATCAAGCTGATGTTGTATATATACAACATTTAGAGTTCTAAGAACAGTCCCATTTTACAGGAAGAAAGAAGCAGACTTTCAGCTCAGCCAAGCTGAACAAAAAGACTGGCCTGGAGATAATAGACCACAATACAAAGGTGGTCCGTTAGGCCTGAATCAGGGCTACATTGAACTGTCCTATTTCCTGGAAGTTGTAGTTCCATAAAGTAAGGACACTAAAAACACACACATAGCCTACGTAACAGATCATCAGGAGTGGAGTTTTTTTTGTTGTTTTTTTTAAAGTTCTAGACGCTGCTGTCCTTCGATAAATCCAAAGAACAAAGAAGAGAGTGAACTGGACGTTTCTCCTCTCATCATTCAAGAGGCTTCCTGAGCTCTGACTGACTGGTAGAGAGTCCAGATATCCCTTCTGGAAGTTCCCTCATACTCTGTACCAGTCAGAAGCTGAAAAGGCCTCTTGAAGGAGAGGTGAAATGTGTTCAAACTTCAAGCAAGTCCAGCTCACTCTCTTTTTTGTTGTTTGGATTGACCTTGACCTGGATGGCTGAGGACATGTCCCTGAAAGCAGCATAATGACCATCACCATGCACAATACTTAAACACCTCTGTATGGACGCCTTCAGTCCTGCTTTTCACTTCTTTAGACAAGGCCTTTGTGGCTGATCTTCTGCTCAAGCTGGTCTTGGAAGACCTGTGATAGTTTGTTTTTGTAATGTGATGTATTTAATGTTTCACAGTAGCCCAGTTTAAAGTCATCAATCAGCACTTCACCTCCTGTAGGTGAGCAAATGTGGCATCTATACCTGGAGAAGGAAATGGTTAACATGATGGAATTCTAATGGTGAGGCTGTTTTAAAATCACCTTGAAGCTCTGACGCAGGGAAAGATCCATCCCTGGTCTGGTCAGCTTTGGTTTGACACTTTCTGTTAACTTTCTGTTTAGTTAACTTTGGGAGATCGGCTACAGGACTGATTGATTCCATGTCTGTATGGTGATGTGTAAACCCACTGCCGGATATGTTTATATCTTTAATACGGTATAAATAAAATCAACTATTTTGATATTTGCCCACATGCTGAAGGATTTCCTCGTTCATTGACAGCATTCAGTGTAATCCTCACTGCTCAGTGGTGTGTCCATTGTGAACAATACAACTTGCACTTTATACACATGGAGGCAGACAAATAATTATACAGGAAAAGCAATAGTAGTGTATTTCTTGGTTAATTGGGGTTTGGAAGTGACTGATCAGGGGTCTGCTGTGTCCTGCTGGTCCCTCTGTCTTTGAAAAAAATTACATGGAAATATTTTGATTTGAATTATATTTATTTTGTTGCACTATGATCTTACACAAGGTTCCCACGTGTCCTGGAAAACCTGGAAAATGACAGACCATTTTCCAGTCATGGAAAATGTGGTAAATGAGAAAAGAGGTCAAATGTCCTGGAAACAGTTCAGTTATCTGGGAAAATAATTTTACAGGATAACTGAATTGTTTCCAGGACATTTGAGCTTGTTTCTCATTTTTCGTCATCCAGGTTTGCCAGTTCGCATGAGAACCCTGTTGTAATAATTTTTATGTATTTGGTCATTTAAAATATGCATCTTTAATATGTCTATGGTGGTCCTTGTTAAGCTAACCATGGATAAATCCAAAAATATGATTTACAATTTGTTTTATTAATTTTCCACAAATATGAGGAGCACTCAAATGCACCTAAACAGTTCTGTTTCATTTTTTTATTATTTTTTTTGTCTCCTCTTCATAAAAGTTGTTATAAGAGACAAAAAATAGAAAGTAAATAGAATCAGATTTCTTTATTGCTGTTTTATATTATCATTAATTCAGCAATTTTTGTATATGCAGTATCATGGCTGGGTTATGTTTTGCAACTCCTTAAAAATATTTTTTGGTGGAGGAAGAGGAGGATAGAACAGGCTGCAGAGCTCTGTCCTGGACCATGTGACCTGTAATGAAAACCTTCATGTGAACGTCAGGTGGTCCTGATCCTGATCCAGTCTCAGCTCCAGAATCTGAGCTACCCATGATGCACTGGTGCTAACTGACCCATAGCTGGGACTTAAGGGGCACCAGACCGTAAGTACCACATGCCTGAGCACCTCTAGCTTAGCCTCAGCTAACCGGTTACCATGGTGCCAGACATCTGAATTACTGCCTCAGCCAAATTTAAAGTTAGGATGTGATTATCAGGCTTACCGGTGACCTCTGTTCTTGTGCAGGAAGAAATGTGACCTCCAGTGGATTAACCAGTCATCCTCCTGCAGGGATGTGAAAAAGAACTGAAAGGACCTCAAACACTGTTCAGCTTTGGCTTTATCCATGTTTTTTTCAAATGTTGTGTCAAATAAGAAATGCTCCCAAAAGTGATTTCTCACATAGATTTTTTTTTAATGCTCCTGCTGAAAAGAGGGAGTACAGGAAGGCACCACCTGCTGCACTGATACGCTGAATCTGATCATCCATCCATCCATTTTCCACCATATCCACCACATATCCGCACACAATTTAAATTAGCCAATTAAGCTAATGCATGTTTTTGGATGGTGGAAGGAAGCCAGAGTACCAGAGAGAACCCACGCAGACACAGGGAGAACATGTAAACTCCACACAGGAAGGCCTCAGGCCTGCTCATGATCTTGACAAAGCAGCAGCGAGCCTAATAAATCTCCAGGCTGTGATGGTCTTACATCCAACATCCAACTTTTACCAACATTTCTGGGCTGTATTGAACGCTCCGTTTCTTCTAATGCTAAAAGAGGTGATTGATAGTTTATCGGTCCCTCCCACAATGAAACAATGATTGATTAACTTAACCCTGAAACCCAGCAAAAACCTAAAATTTTAGATAATCTTAGACCTATCACTTATTGAAGACAGATTATAAAATTATAGCTCATGTTCATGCTGTTCCATGTTCAATAGATTTAAAACCAATTTAGACAAAATTATCAGTGACTGCCAATCTGGCTTTATGAAAAATAGATCAATTCATAACAATATTTGGTTAGTAATAGAGCTTTTAGATTCTAAATCTAATTGAGGATGACGGCTTTGTTCTTTTCCTTGACTTGTATAAAGCTTTTGACTCAACTGAGCATACTTTTATTTTCCGGTGCCAAAAACGATTTGGTTTTGATGACAAAATTCAAAACTCCATTTCATCTCTTTATAATAATGCAAGTAGCTCAATCTCATTACCAGGAGGTACTTCACCAAGGTTTTCTATCGAACGTGGGATTAAACAGGGTTGCCCAATCTTGCCTTTTCTTTTCATTATTGCTACTGAGATGCTTTCTATTTTTGTCAAGAATTCCAACATTGCTCCTTTAAATGTGTTTGGCAAACTGTGACAAAGTGGGTGAGACCACACCATTTGTTAGTGATGGTTCCTGCAACGCTGATGCGTTGGCACGTGTCAAGCTCATAGAGGGAAACCCCGTGTTGGTACGCGTATCGCGTTCATAAAAAATTACGTGACCGATACAGTGAATGTTTTGTTTGTCACTGAGGCACCAAACTGTGTTTATAAGGTAGTGCATCAGTCAACAGGACTTAAAAGGATTTGCCATGACTCACGTCTGAGTCACTTTACTTCTGACACCATGTGTAGGTGGTCTTCCTAGAATAACACTCTTTATTAGAGCTGAGCAATTTTTATTGATTCTGCGATATATATATATATCTCGATATTTTGTTTCCCCAGAGAGTATCGATTTTTCAGCCCCGTTCAAATCCCCCATGTCCCGCACTTTGCAGGAAGACCAGTTAGGTCTGCCAGCCGCTAGTGTCATTGTAGAGCATTTGTTACCCAGACGCCGACGTCTTTCTGTTCTGGTTAGAGCTGAGCGATTCAGGAGAATGGTGGCGAGCATAACTCCAGTGCCTGCGTGCTTAAAAGCAGATGTGTGGGAGCATTTTGGGTTTAAAGACAAAAAGCAAAGCGACGATTTAGACAAAAGTATGGCGGTTTGCAAGCTGTGTCACACAAACGTGAAGTACTCTGGAAATACCACCAACCTGCAAGCCCACCTTAAACGTCACCACCCGGACAAGGTAATCCTAACTGAGACCGAGCCCAAGAAGCTGCGGCGCGACCCCAAACAAACCACGCTGGACAGTTACGGTGGTTGTTGCCACAAGTTCCCATCTACTTCACCGAGGTCGCAGAAAATTACGGAGTCCATTGCCTACTTTATTTGTCAGGATCTGAGACCTTATTCAGTGGTGGAAAACACCAGCTTTAGGCGCATGGTGAATGTGATGGAGCTCCGCTATCCTTTTGTCACCCGCGAACAACTCACCAAGGTTTGCATTCCCAGGTTGTACGCTGAGACAAAGACACATGTCAAAGCCTGATGTGCGACGGGTGGACCTCGTGAACAACAGAAGCATATGTCACTGTCACGGCCCACTTTGTCAGCGAGGAATGGGAGCTTGTTACCTATGTCTTACAAACCAGGGATATGCCTGAGAGCCACACCGGACACAACCTGGCAGAATTTCTGCAAAAGGCCCTCGCTGAGTGGGGAATCACAGAGAAGGATCCAGTAATTGTAACAGACAATGCAGCGAATATGACAGCAGCAGCTGAGGAGGCAGCGTTCACACTTCATGTAAAATGAAGGCTGCACAACGTGCCCTCAGACTCACAGCACTCGCACGCCTGTTGGGAAGAGTGAGACGCATTGTGATCTTTTTCAGATGAAGCACCACAGCCAATCACATGCTGAAAGAGAAGCATAACATACATACAGGTAAAGTGGACATTAAATCAACATTACTGTAATTGGTTATTTTGATTTTATTACTAATTTATTTTGTCATTAATGTAAAGCAGCATTCTGTGCATCCATGCCATGAAGGGCGCTATAGGTCGATAAATTAAATACAGTTTCTTACTTTCATTTAACTACAGATGGAACAGTGCATACGACATGTTGGAAAGATTCCTCGAGCAACAACCGGCCATCTGTGCAGCCCTGCTCACGAGTGAGGTGAGGAAGACCGAGAAGGATCTGTGCACACTGACCGAGTCAGACGTGACAACAGATGAAGAAGTAGTCAGCGCGCTTAAACCCATGAAGGAGGCTACACAGTACATGTCTACGGAGAAGACCCCCACACTGTCAGTCGTCGCACCCCTTCAGGACACACTGATCAACGGACTGAAA
This sequence comes from Synanceia verrucosa, assembly GCA_029721515.1. Classification (NCBI taxonomy): domain Eukaryota; kingdom Metazoa; phylum Chordata; class Actinopteri; order Perciformes; family Synanceiidae; genus Synanceia; species Synanceia verrucosa. Next base: position 23,234,023 of record CM056567.1, read on the forward strand.
TCGATCGAAGGTGAATCTGCAGTCGTAAAAGAGATGAAGGCTGCCATGGCTGGTGATCTTCAGAAGAGGTACATCGACCTCAAGTCAACTCTCCATGCATGTTCAGTGATGGATCCAAGATTCAAAAGTCTTCCCTTCCTGACTGAGGATGAACAACAGGAAGTTTATGATCAACTGATTGCAGAGGCTGCAAGACTTAGCATGCAGCCATCTGAGGTAAGGCAGTCAGGAGAGTAAGCATAAGCCTAAATAATACATTGTTAAGTTTAAAAGGCAAATCCTACAATGTTAACAGTTTAAAATTGATAAATATTAAATAATTTAAAAAGCATAAATACTATGTTAACAGTTTTAAAATGGATAAATACTGAATAGTTTAAAAAGCATAAATGCTATAACGTTAACAGTTTATACTAATGTTAATTTTAAAGGCATAGATATTAAATATAGTAATTAAAAGATTTCTTACAGTAAAATTTTCATCATTTGATCAAATCATTTCATGTTGACCTATTTAATTAAGTTGTCACTTTGGAGTGTGAATAAAGAAGGGATGGCAAATGCTAGTGCTGATGATGAAGGGAAGGCATTCGAAGAAGAGGCTGTAGTTAATGGTGAGCAATTCAAGAAAGGAGAGAGAGCAGTCAAGATCAGTATCACCCATCGTTATCCACTGAAGTGCACTGTATTGTCTGGAACCTCTGTGTAGGAATTATGGTATGTGCTTCACTATTAATAAAGTGTTTTTGTTTTTATTGTATATTTATTTGAAGGCCAGGGTCCTCCACTCAGGAATCCAAGGCCATCTTGTCCACTGGCTGCCCTTCTTGGTGAATGCACGACCCATGACAAATACCCAAGAGGATGAAGCCAAGGAGCAGATGACCCGCTACAAGCAGGCAGATCTCTTGGAAGTGAAAGAAGATCCACTGGTCTGGTGGAAGGAGCACCAGTTTGAGTATCCACTCTTGTCACAGCTTGCTAAAAAATATCTCTGTATTCAAGAAGAAGAAGAAGAATTCCTTTATTGATCCCTCAGTGAGGGAAATTACATTTTTTCACTCTGTTAGTATATTTTTTTCAGTTGCACATTACACACACAAGTTATGAACAAACACATGCACATGCATTGGAGGAGAGGTGTCAGAGTGAGGGGGCTGCCCCTTATCCAGGCGCCCCGAGCAGTTGGGGGTTCAAGGGCACCTCGGCAGTGCCCAGGAGGAGGAGCTGGCACCTCTCCAGCTACCAGTGCACTCTCCACATTTTGGTCCGACCGACTTGAACTGGCGACCCACCGATTCCCAGCCCAAGTCACTACAGACTGAGCTACTGCCGCTACTGCCGCCCCATTCCTGGCACTAGTGTCTCCTCGGAGAGGGTCTTCTCCACCGCCGGCGATATCATCACTGCTCAAAGAAGTGCACTTCTCCCAGAGCACGTTAATCAAATTCTATTCCTGAACAAAAATCTGAAGAAAACGTAGATCACTTGGTCTGCAGTTATGTGGAGAGGAGTTTTTCTGTCTAGTGTTCACTTGTTGGTCAGAGTTTACAGGCCTTAAGCTACTCTGCTAAGATGGGTAGGGTACAGTTTTAAGTTGGCTTAAATGTTGCTCCATGGTTTATTTTTACTTAACCTAGTGGCTAAACTGACTACCTCATATGTTCAGTATCAAGCTAAAAAAAGCTGCCAAAGGCCACTTGCTGCACTTTAACTCTCCATTGTTCACTTTACTTCTCAAAAGCTTGCAAGCTACAATTCACACTCACTGTTTAAATAAATGAAACTATTTTTCTCACCACATCTTTGATTCATTTTATCAAGCATTTGCAAGCTGCCAGTCAAAGCTTTGTCTATTTACACTCAACAGAAATATAAACGCAACACTTTTGTTTTTGCTCCTATTTTTTTATGAGATGAATTCAAAGATCTAAAATGTTTTCCACATACACAATATCACCATTTCTCTCTGGCCACTCTGAAAGGTGCAGTTTTGTTTTATTGGGGGGGGGGTCTGGTCAGAAAACCAGTCAGTATGTGGTGTGACCACCATTTGCCTCATGCAGTGCAACACATCTCCTTCTCATAGAGTTGATCAGGTTGTCGATTGTGGCCTGTGGAATGTTGGTCCACTCCTCTTCAATGGCTGTGCGAAGTTGCTGGATATTGGCAGGAACTGGTACACGCTGTCGTATACGCCGATCCAGAGCATCCCAAACATGCTCAATGGCTGACATGTCCAGTGAGTATGCTGGCCATGCAAGAAATGGGACGTTTTCAGCTTACAAGAATTGTGTACAGATCCTTGCAACATGGGGCCGTGCATTATCCAGGATCTCGTCGCGGTATCTCTGTGCATTCAAAATGCATCATCAATAAAATGCACCTGTGTTCTTCGTCCATGACAGACGCCTGCCCATGCCATAACCCCACCGCCACCATGGGGGCCACACACGCTGTCTGCCATCTGCCCTGAACAGTGTAAACCGGGATTCATCCGTGAAGAGAACACCTCTCCAACGTGCCAGACGGCATCGAATGTGAGCATTTGCCCACTCAAGTCGGTTACGACGACGAACTGGAGTCAGGTCCAGACCCCGATGAGGATGACGAGCATGCAGATGAGCTTCTCTGAGAGGGTTTCTGACAGTTTGTGCAGATATTCTTGGGTTATGCAAAGCCGATTATTTCAGCCGCTGTCCGAGTGGCTGGTCTCAGACCATCTTGGAGGTGATCATACTGTATGTGGAGATCCTGGGCTGGTGTGGTTATACGTGGTCTGCGGTTGTGAGGCTGGTTGGATGTACTGCCAAATTCTCTGAAACACCTTTGGAAACGGCTTATGGTAGAGAAATGAACATTCAATACGCAAGCAACAGCTCTGGTTGACATTCCTGCTGTCAGCATGCCAATTCCACGCTCCCTCAAATCTTGCGACATCTGTGGCATTGTGCTGTGTGATAAAACTACATCTTTCAGAGTGGCCTTTTATTGTGGGCAGTCTAAGGCACACCTGTGCACTAATCATGGTGTCTAATCAGCATCTTGATATGGCACACCTGTGAGGTGGGATGGATTATCTCAGCAAAGGAGAAGTGCTCACTATCACAGATTTAGACTGGTTTGTGAACAATATTTGAGAGAAATGTGTGCAGTGAGTGTTTTGGGTGTAATGTGCCCTTTAGAGTGACGTAATGTTTGTGTGGCCTGCTGGGAAATAAAATAAAAGAGACGCGCCAGTCAGCTACAGAGAGAGTCCATGTGTCCAATGCACTGAGAAATAAAGCAACAACACAGTAACATAACATGGTGTCAGAAGTGCGCCACAGCGAGTAACACTAATGAACGGGACTGCTACTCGACTGGTGAACTCGCGGAGCAAGCGTCCGTCTTTCAGCTGTTGCCGGTAGGAGGCTAAGCTAATGAGCTAATCGCTGTTAGCGCCTGTTAGTGCCGTTCCCACACATCAAAATGGAGCAGTTTCAAGTGACTCCGCCGCCGAAGTTCGACTTCACAAAGCCAGAGGAGTGGCCAAAGTGGATTCGCCGCTTATGAGAGGTACAGGATTGCCTCGGGGCTAGAACTGAAGCCAGATGAAAATCAAGTTAACACACTGATTTATACGATGGGTGACGAAGCTGAGGATGTATTGACAGCACTGAACCTGATGGAGGAAGAGATGAGTGAATACGAGACGCTGAAAAACAAGCTGGATACACATTTTGTGGTGAGAAGAAATGTGATCTTTGAACGTGCTAAATTCAACCAAAGGCAGCAAGAGGCGGGAGAAACAGCGGACTGTTTCATCACGGCCTTACACAGCTTAGCAGAGCATTGTGGCTATGGGGCGCTGCATAGTGAAATGATAAGAGACAGACTCGTCGTCGGAATAAGGGATAAACGACTCTCAGAGCAGCTGTAGCTGGACCCGGAGCTGACCTTGGATAAAGCCGTGACAAAGATTCGCCAGAGTGAACTTGTGAAGAAACAGCAAGATTTGCTCAAAAATAACTTCAAGTGTGACAACAATCCTTACAATGTAGACAGTGTCAAGGCTCAAGGGAAGCATTTCAGACCTGCAAAACAGAAAGGAGAAAAATGGACAAAAAAGGAAAATGCAAAAGTGGACAAAGAGACTCGACAATGCAACAGATGTGGAAAAACACCCTCACACAGCAAACTCCAGTGCCCGGCCAGCAAGGTAACCTGCAACAAGTGCAAAAAGAAGGGGCACTATGCCAGAGTATGCCGGTCAGGGATTGTGGGAGAAATTCAGGTTGCTGGTGAGGAGGAGGGTTATGTAGCATTTTTGGGTGCAGTAACAGCAGCAGATCAGACAGATGAAGCATGGGTGACTACACTGAGAGTGAATGACCTCAGTTGTGAATTTAAAATAGACTCAGGAGCAGACGTGACAGTATTGCCAGAAAGTGAGTATCATGCCATAGCTGAGAGACCAAAGTTGCTGCCTACCCCAATTAAATTATTCGGTGCAGGCATGACTCCTCTTAAAGTCAGAGGAAAATTGTCCTACCCTCCCGTCTCGAGCCTGGCTGGACGGATGTCGCAAAACTGAGGGAGAGAGAACTAGATGAAAGAGGGAAACAGTGGAAGAGGTTCAATGCCAGACACAGAGCTCGTGACCTGGGCGTACTGAATCCTGGAGACCATGTCTGGGTGAGAGATATGAAGGAGAAAGGGACAGTGAAATCGAGAGCAGAAACACCACGGTCTTACTTAATCGAGACCCCCAGAGGGACCCTGCGTCGCAACCGTGGCCATCTTGTCACCTTACCAGAAGGAGGAGCGGAACAGGTGGACTCACAAAACACTATCCTACCAGCAGACACTACACAAGCCGAAGATCCAGTTCCACAGGCTTCTACACTTCCAAAAAGATATCCCACCAGAGACAGACACCTCCGGAGTTACCTTAAAGACTATGAAATGAAATAGATAGAAGGTGCTCGGATGGCTGAGTGAACAGCATGGGGCAGAATAAATCCCCTCACTCAGTGGAAGGAATGGTCTACCCTGCCTTCCTAGTTAGAACTATAAACAGTTGTGGAAAAGAAGATTCAAGCAAACAGAAGTCAAATGTTAAATAAAATGTTTGGGTAATAGAGTAATAACTGGTTTGGTTTATTATAAAAATAAACGTTTGAGATTCAGACTGTAATAAAGGTTGGATAATTTCTGAGACTGGGTGTATAGAATAAGAAAGACAATTGTTACAGATGTGTTTAAATATGAGTTACACTGCAATGACATTAACAATTACATTGGTAATGTTCTTAGAAAGGGGGATGTGCAGTGAGTGTTTTGGGTGAGTGTTTTGGGTGCCTGCTGGGAAATAAAAGAGACGCGCCAGTCAGCTACAGAGAGAGTCCATGTGTCCAATGCATTGAGAAATAAACCAACAACACAGTAACATAACAAAATGGTGATATTGTATATGTGGAAAACATTTTAGATCTTTGAGTTCATCTCATAAAAAATGGGAGCAAAAACAAAAGTGTTGCTTTTATATATTTGTTGAGTGTAAAATCTTTCAGGAAATGATGTAAGTAAATCGAATTGTATTGACTTGTATTGTGTCGTATCGTGAGCTGAATAGCGTGTATTGTATCGTATCGTGAGATTAGTGTATCACTACAGCCCTACTCTTTATTACTCCTCATGTCTCACACCAGGAGGACTTACAACTTCTAGCCAGAACTACTTTTGCTGCTGTTCAGTTCGCTACTCAGATCAGTGCGCATATACACAAAACAGTCCCTTGGATAACACACTCATACGCCATGTGCAAACTGGGATCAGACTGATAAATAGGACTTGACCCAGTTCAATACAGTTCCTCTGATGCCAATTAAATGTTTTAATCTCTGCAACAGGATATGGTGGTCAATAGTGTTGAATGCAGTGCTAAGATCTAAAAAGTACAGAGACAAGCTCAGTCTGTAGTGACTTGGGCTGGGAATTGGAGGGTCGCCAGTTCAAGTCCAGGTTGGACCAAATGTGGAGAGTGGACTGGGCTCCTGGGCACTGCCGAACAAGGCACTGAACCCCCAACTGCTCGGGGTGCCTGGATAAGGGGCAGACCCCTCACTCTGACACCTCTCCTCCAATACATGTGTGTTTCATAACTTGTGTGTGATGTGCAACTGAGAAATAATAACAGAGTGAAAAAATGTAATTTCCCCATTGAGGGATCAATAAAGGAATTTTTCTTCTTCTTCCTCTATCTGACGCAATTAGCAAGTCGTTAGTAATTTTCACTAGAGTTGTCTGTTTTATATTTTCTAAGTCCTGACTGAAAATCCTCAAATAGATTATTGTTCTGTAGAAAGTCACACAGCTGACTGCACACTGCTTTCTCAAGGATCTTAGAAAGAAAGGGAAGGCTGGATATTGGTCCATAGTTGGCTAAAACCTCTGGATCAAGACCGGGCTTCTTCAGAAGAGGTTTGATTACGGCTACTTTAAATGACTGAGGTACATAGCCTGACAGCAAAGATAAGTTGATCATGTTCAGTAAAGAGGTGCTCAGTAACGGTAAAGCTTCTTTAAGCAGTGAAGTTGGGATGGGATCTAAGAGACAGGTTAGAAGGCTTAGATGAGGAAATCAATGAGGTCAGTTTGTGGAGGTCTATGGGAGAAAAGCAGTCTAAATATACATCAGGTTCTCCATTGGGTTCTAAGATTCCAGAGATTGAGGACAAAGCAGTTTCAGTTAAAGGCACAGTGTGACTGATTTTCTCCCTAATATTTATAATCTTCTCATTAAAGAAGCTCATGAAGTCACTACTACTGAGGGCTATGGGAATAGATGGCTCAATAGAGCTGTGGCTCTCTGTCAGCTTGCCTACAGTGCTGAAAAGAAACATGGGGTTGTTTTTGTTTTCCTCTATTAATGATGAACGAAGTGAGCTGAACCTGGGTCTGGTCAATTACTCTCTGATACTTTTGCCATCCCCAGTGATATTGCTAAGTTACAGAGAGAGGATCCCACACCTACAACCTTGTTCTCTAAGGCTACGTTCAGATTGCATCCTGAAGTGACCCAAATCCGATTTTTTTTGCCCCTATGCAACCTGTATCTGATCTTTTTTCACAAAGGAGCAAACAAACATTAACAGCAAGGTGCACACTCATATTGTTGGTCCTAGACTATGGTTCAAAAGTAATGTTATTTGATCATCCAACTTTATATTCAATTGAGAAGAACACACAAACATGTATAACATTAAGTAGAAATTGTGCATACAGGATACCCCCCATCTCTCTATCACTGTGTAGGCAAACTTCTCAGCCTGTCATCTAAATATAAGATATTATCAAGGAAAAAGGTAGAACAGACACAACACAAAAATTTCTTCTGATACTGTTTTAAGTTATCCAAAAACTTACCTGACAGGGATCCATGGCAGGGAACCCAGACACACAGCTCACAGACAGGCTTAGAGTTCACACAAAACTCTTTATTAATTATCACAGAGCAATGAGCACGGAGTTCCAGCAGGGAGGTGGACGACGGATGCGCGTCTCCGCCTGCCTGGAGGTGCGCATCCGTCATTCCACTGGGGAATCCCTACACTCACTACACTCAACTATAAACGAGGAATAAACACAAAACTGAGAAGGAAAACAGATTAACATTACCTAAACAATAGATATCTCGCCCTAACTTATAGGCTATGAAAATTACCACTATGAATATAACAGATGAAGCAGGGGGTAGATAAACTAAGGGACACTAGGGAAACATCACTCTAATCAACCAAAACCACGAACACAAGGACACCTGCAACTCTACTCTAGAGGAGGGAATAAGTTAAGGAACCCAGGATAAGAATCTAAGGGGAAGGAGACAACGAGGATCAACTCAAAAGAGGATTCTTCTAGTGAACTAAAGGGGCACGGGGCGCTAAACAAAAACCAGGAAGTAAGTGAAAATAACTAGGATCTACTCACAGGGAGGATTCTTCTAGTAAAAAAAAAAAAGCACTAAGGCTATCAAACATACAACAAAAGATTACCGTTAAAGACGGGCAGGGAGCTGGAAACTGAGGAGAGCAATCTCAGGAGAACAGGGAGCGAAGAACACACGAGCACTGGGGACATGACGATCACGTGACGAGACAGGGGAGACGAGACTATTTATACAAGAGGTGATGGGGAACAGGTGGAAACAATCAGGGTGGGCTTAGACAATCACCAGAAGCGGGAAACAAGGGGAGGAGGACGTGTGAATTGAGAGGGAAACACTTCAAAATAAAACAGACAATACAACGTGTAAACACAAGACAAAAATGGATAACTTAACCACACCAGAGAGATGGATCATGACATTACCATAAAAAAAACATGAGCATGTAAGCCACTAATATCAAAGCTATAAAGAAAAAAACAAAAACAAGAGAGTGTTTTTGGTATTGGATGTCAGATAAAACAAATTGGTAATATGGCATTTAGGCAAGGCTCATCCTGATAGTATTATATTATAATATTCTAGGAAAACAGAATAACTCAGGCTTTTTGTTTAAGTGATATCTGAGCTCTTTCAGATATAATACACTGCTCAGTTCCCTGAGCCACATCTCAAAAGTGGGTGCCGACTCCTTTTTCCGCATCTTAAGGATAGACTTTTTTGCCAGTATCATAATAAATAAAACTGCATGAGACTGAAATTTATCGGTTTTATTAACAGCCCCCAAAATAATTATTAGTGAATCTGGCTTCAAATTGATGTCATACACTCCGGACAGAAAATTTAATACTTCTTCCAAGATTGGTTGAATTTTTGGACATGACCACAACAAGTGAAGCAGCGTAACTTCATATACCACAAATTTACCACAAATAGGAAATACAGCTGGAAACATCTTATGTAGTACTGATTTTGTATAATGTAGTCTGTGAATGACCTTGAATTGTATTAATGTATGTTTAACTATGGAACACCTATTAGCATTGCAAAGACATTCCCCTCAGGTCTCCTCAGTCCCTTTCCCATTCATTCTTGATTTTGTCTGTGTCTATTCTGTCTGCGCTAGACAAAATCTTATAAAAGAAGGAGCTCGCACCTGATCCTTTGGGTTATGTTTGCTTATGCTGTCATTAATGGATATTGATTCTTTCAAAATTAGGGAAATTTTTCTAACAAAATCTCTGACCTGTAGATATGTAAAAAAAGTCACTGGGTGGAAGGTCATACTTATGCTTGATTTGAGTAAACGCTCCAAAACAACTGGTGACATATAAATCCCTCATGGTCGCAAGACCCCTTTGTTTCCACCGAGCAAACGCTCTATCTTGTGTACCAGGTATGAATGCACGATTATTACACATTGGGCTGTTCAGATAAGTATCAGGAATTTTGAGATATGACCTAATCTGTTTCCGTACCTTCAAGGTGTTAAGAATAACAATATTTCCACTATACAGAGCCAATTCAATATTGACTGGGCAATTGATCAGTGCGCTCAGGGACATCCCTTTGCAAGAGGCCTGTTCTATATGTATCCACTCTGGGGTTTCAATATCATTTCCCGGCAGCATTTCTCTCCACCAAGCTATGTTATGAAGATGGGCAGCCCAATAGTATCTTCTAAAATTTAGAAAACCAAAACCCCCTCTAGTTTAGACTTGGTTAGCTGTTTCTTGGTTATTCTTACTGATTTATAGTTCCACAAAAAAGGAATGATCATTGATTATTGTCTAATTTTTTGAATAATTTCACAGGTATAAAAGACGGAATTGCTTGAAATAAAAAAGAAAACGTGGAAGTGTTACCATCTTGATGGCATTCGTTTTCCCTACCATGGACATGGGCAGTGTTTTCCATAAAGCAACATTCACCTTAAGTTTGAACATCTTCTTATGCCAATTTGCTTGTAGTAAATCCTCATGTTTCCTCGTAATGATGATTCCCGGGTACTTAATGTGGTTATAGGCTATTTTAAATTGGACCGTATCTAAAAAATGCTGTTCTATTTTGTTAGTAAGAGGCATCAGTTCACTTTTGTTCCAATTTATTGTAAACCAAGATAGCGCCCCGATGGTTTCCAAAAGATCCAATAGAGGGGGAACTGAGGTCTCTGGATCAGCTACAAACAAAAGTACATCGTCCGCATATAGCGAAATATATTGTTGTTGACCCTCAATGGTGATGGGAGTTATATCAGTACTTTGTCGAATGCTAATGGCAAGCAGCTCCATAGCTATTGCAAACAGGTAGGGGGATAAGGGACAGCCCTGCCCCCGGCTGTAATCTAAAAGGATCTGATATAGTCTGATTAGTAATTACTGAAGCCTCTGGTTTTGCATGTAAAATTTTCACCCAGTTCAAAAAATGATCTTCAAATCCAAATTTCTCAAGGCTTGAAAACATATATGACCAATTTGTCAAATGCTCTTTGAGCATCAAGCGAGATCAGGCATGCCTCTGTGTTCTGTTTGTTGTAAATAATATTGAAAAGGCATCTTAAGTTAGACTGTATGTGTCTGGCATTAATCCAGTTTGGTCGTTATATATGATTGAACATATATGCTATTTGCCAAAACCTTACTCACTATTTTAGTCTCAGTAGGAAAAAGGGACACTGGACGATAGGAACTGGCTTCTAGTTTATCCCTTCCTGACTTTGGTATTAACACTATATTTGTCATGATCCATCCGTCTGTTTTGGTTAAGTTATCCATTTTTGTCGTGTGCCTACATGTTGTATTGTCATTTCCTGTTTTATTTTGAAGTAACTGTGTCTTCCCTCTCGTTTCAGATTCACACATCCCCTTCCTCTCGTTTCCTGCGTCTGGTGATTGTCTGACCCTGCCCTAATTGTTTCCACCTGTTCCCCATTACCTTGTGTATAAATAGTCTTGTCTCCCCTGTCTCGTTGCGTGATCGTCATGTTCCCTGTGTCCATGTGTTCAGCGCTCCCGAGTTTGCCTTCCCCGGTTTCCAGCCTCCTAAGACCTCTTGTGGTAATTTTCTGTTGTAATTTTGATAGCCTTAGTCTTTTCTTTTGTTACTAGAAGAATCCTCTCCGGAATAGATCCTAGTTATTTTCTTCCCACGTACTGTTTATTGGTTTATGCCCCGCGCCCTTTTAGTTTACAAGAAGAATTCTCTCCGGAGTAGATCCTCGTGTTTTCTGTTCCCCTTAGTATCCTGCCCTTAGTTTTGTTGGTAATTCCCTCCTCTAGTGTAGAGTCATAGGTGCCCCTGTGTTTTGTGTTAGTTTCCCTCGCTCTAGCTTACTTAGTTGAGTTTCCCTCTCCCTAGCTCCCTTGGTTAGTTTCCCTCCATTTTTCCCGACTGTGTGTAGCTTACTGTCACTTTTATAGCCTGCAAAAGAAAGACTCCCCTTTTGTTTCCAGGTAAAGATAACTGGTTTTCCCTCTCAGCTTCGAGAATGTTTTTTTGTTTAATCCCCATTTATAGAAGTGTGCTTATTATTTTTCTCTTGTCATTTTGTCTTGTCCCTTCCTGTTTTATTTTGAAATTAACTGTTGCCCTCTCGTTTCAGTTTCACAACATCCTCTTTTTCTCCCGTGTCTGGTCTGGATGGACCACAAGAATCTGGAGTACATTCGACAAGCTAAGAGACTAAATTCACGTCGGGCCAGATGGTCCTTATTTTTTAATTGTTTCGATTTCTCCCTCTCTTACAGGCCCGGGAGTCAAAACATCAAGCCTGATGCTCTCTCACGGCTTTACGATCCTGAGCCTGCAGCCAAGGAACCTGAACCCATCCTGCCACATAACTGTGTATTAGGAGCAGTATCTTTGCAAATAGTGAATGAGGTGAAACAAGCCAATGGGGAGAACCCATCAACCAGGGGCTGTCCTCCCAAGCGGCTGTTTGTGCCGGTGGGGTTGTGGTCTCAGGTGGTACATTGGGCTCATACATCTCGCCTCACTTCCCATCCTGGTGTCAGAAGAACTGTTTTTCATTCGTCAGCAGTTTTGATGGCCGGCCATGGAGCAAGACGTCAGGGAGTACATGGAGGCGTGCCCGGTGTGTGCCAGAAGTAAATCAGTAGTGCAGGCGCAGACAGGCCTCCTTCAGCCTGTACCAATTCCCAGCAGGCCGTGGGCGGCCATCACCTTGGACTTTGTCAAGGAACTTTGTCATGTTCTAAAAGGCAAAAGACATTTATCAATAACAGACAGGAGACGGCAAATGGTTTTTAGAAACTTGCAAGGAGAGCAAGAGAAGGCTCACAGACTTCTCACTCCTCTAAAGTCCTCCTCTGTGCTCCCTTTCTCTTTATTCTGTAGGAAGGCCCTAGGTACAGCCAATGGGGGAGCTGACTAAAGGAAGGGGGAAGTGAGTCAGCTCCTCCACCACTAATGTGTGTGTGTGTCCTATATGTGTATTCTTGCTGATGTTTTGAAGCTTGAGCCGGTCTAGACTTGTTCTTCTGTCCTGTGGTCTTACAGGCAGCTTCTGTTTCCTGTTGTCAGTGTCTTGTGGATCCATCTTCCTTTGTCGCTGCATCTCTGAAGCTTCCTCTTTCTCACAGCAACTGTTAAGACACTTGTACAACAACAGCAAGCTTTGTACGCAAGGCAACATTAATTACAAGCATGATTGTCTAGCTTTTAGATCAGTGAAGGATTGCATGAGATAACTTATGTACAATTTCCAACATTTCCCTCCTGTTTATCACATTAATCCTTCCACTCTCACATCCCTCTATACCACTCCTCTCGGTTTTCAGTATAGAGTTCATATAAAGGAAGCAAATTGTTTTTACAATTCTAGATTACTCAAATTAATGTTTACACTCAGAGTTCTGTTGGTTAATATCACTCGAATGAGGCTACTCCATGTCTACGCCAGTCTCTTCCTCATTTAGTGCTTCTGCGTCATCATACTCGTTGGCCTGAGTAGCTAGTAAGGGATACAGTTGTTGGTAATCATGTTGTACTGGGGCGATGGCGGTATTAATCAGGCGCTGTAATAAGGCTCTGATGCAGGGGATGCAACAACATCCACACAGGGTCAACAGAGCAGCAAACACTGCCACAGACATCAAGAGCAATTGTACCAGTGTCTTGTATTTTCCAAACATGTTCATCCAGCCATCCCACAGAGATGTATCTACCCCAGAATGCTCCTTCATCTTAGTATTTAGCGTTCGTAATCCCTCTAGGGCAATAGTCAGACTCCCATCTGGAGCTATATTATTTGGTATGAAGGTACAGCACTGATCACCAAACATGGAGCATACGCCTCCTCTCTCTGCTAACAACATGTCCACTGCTATGCGGTTCTGAAATGCCATAAGTGACGTGGCAGATAACTGCTGATGTACCGCTTCAAAACCTTCCTGAGTCCAATTCCCTAGGCGTTGCACGTTGTAATGGATGTAATTTATTCTGTCAACATTCTTGTTAGTGGTACACCACCAACAGAGAATACTCTCAAATCCTGCAGCAACTTGATCTGCCAGTTTGTATTCGTCAGGAACACCTCTTGGTACCCCTATTGCATCTATATATGTTGGGTCATCATCAGTCCATTCCACAGTAGATCGTCTAGTACGTCTTAGGTCTCCCCGGGGACCCATATTTTGACCTTGCACCAATTCTTCCACTGATGTGGGGATTACATTTACAGGTAGTAAAAGTGAAACTAAACTGCACCGTCCAGAAGCATTGGTGGGAATGACGTCATACAATTGATTAACTCCACACCACCACCAGAGGTCCGCTCTACTTACTGGTACAAAGGAATGGTTAGTAACATGAGTTGTGCTACAATAGTCTTCTCCGGGCGCAACATTAGGATTAGCCACTTCTATCATAGGGTACATGTCTGAGTTGTCTGGTTGAGGATTTCTTATCTGTCCTCTGGGACTTAACAGTCCTCCTATCTGTTTAGACCAGTTTCCTACTGTTCCTGCTGATCTAGTCGTTGGTTTGGGTGTGTGTGACACATACGGGGGTGGCGGCGCGCTTAGTTGAGTCTGGTCTGGGCGCTTTGGTATCGCTTCTGTAGATATGTCTGGATATAGTCTAGGTATGGCGGTCAACGGCTCCGCCTCACTTTCACTACTTCCTTCTCCTACTTGATTTCTCCCTATCACTCTACCTCTTGGTCCTGTCTCATTATCTTCCTGTCGTGCAACTAGGAGTTGTTTCTGTGACTTTTCTGACTTCTCTCTTTCTCTTCTTTCCTTCTCCTTTCTCTGTCCTTCTTCTCTTTTACGTGCTACTTCTATCCACAGTTTTACTTCATGTCCACCTAATTTTGTTTCCTTTTTTGACTTTCCTTTCGCCTTCTTCTGAATATCTTCCTGTAATTTAGTTAAGGCTTTAGTGCTTAACTGTCCTGTATAACCAAACTGTTGTTGCCACAATTGCAGAAATTGGACATGATCTGGTCCTTTCGCTTGCATTACTTTCCAGTCATTACTCTCCAACCCCTCAAAAGGATCTATTTTAGTATTGCTCTGCCCCATTTTAATCTCTGTTTTGGTTCAGTCTTATGCACCTAGGGTGTCCTACAGACTGAATTTCTCTTCAGTAAGACGGCAGTTTTAATTAACCTCCAGAGGTAATTCTCACTTCAACTTTCTACTGAGAGTGGAGAATTCTTGCCTGTGCTTCCTCTGAGGCCCACCGTTTGATCCTTACTGTTTTAGTGTGGAAGAATTCCTAGTGGAATTACCTTCCCATTCACTCACACATTCACTGGAGTCACTCCCCGTTATTTGTTTACCTGCCAGTGCCTAGGATATTCAGGATTTTACTTTCCTCACGAGTATTATCAGGCCTCGTCACCTATTTAGGTACTATTCTTTTAATGTAACACGACTATTATCAGGCGTCGTAACCTACTACTAATTCTGTACCTATTTTACTTCGGTGGACGTGACTCCTTCAGTTTTACTTTCCCCCTTTTTAAAGGAAAAGTATGCTCACCAATTTACGTCTCCTGTCGGAATCCCGTCAGCCGTCGGACCCCAGACGACGGGAGGAGGCCAGCTCCCGGAAAGGGTCTAGGTTGCCGTGGCCACGGTCTTAAGCTGTCGTCTTACCCGTCCTCTGGAATCGTCAGGCAGTATTGGGATCCCGGACGAGCCCCCAAGAAATGTCAGGTTCTAAAAGGCAAAAGACATTTATCAATAACAGACAGGAGATGGCAAATGTTTTTTAGAAACTTGCAAGGAGAGCAAGAGAAGGCTCACAGACTTCTCACTACTCTAAAGTCCTCCTCTGTGCTCCCTTTCTCTTTATTCTGTAGGAAGGCCCTAGGTACAGCCAATGGGGGAGCTGACTAAAGGAAGGGGGAAGTGAGTCAGCTCCTCCACCACTAATGTGTGTGTGTGTCCTATATGTGTATTCTTGCTGATGTTTTGAAACTTGAGCCGGTCTAGACTTATTCTTCTGTCCTGTGGTCTTACAGGCAGCTTCTGTTTCCTGTTGTCAGTGTCTTGTGGATCCATCTTCCTTTGTCGCTGCATCTCTGAAGCTTCCTCTTTCTCACAGCAACTGTTAAGACACTTGTACAACAACAGCAAGCTTTGAACGCAAAGCAACATTAATTACAAGCATGATTGTCTAGCTTTTAGATCAGTGAAGGATTGCATGAGATAACTTATGTACAATTTCCAACAGACTTCCTAGCTCCAACAGCAACACCAACAGCAACACCACCGTCCTCACGCTGGAGCCTATCCCAGCTGTCTCAGGGCGCAAGGCAGGGTACACCCTGGACAAGTCGCCACCTCATCGCAGGGCAGAGACAGACAACCACTCACACTCACACGTACGGACAATTTAATTTATTAGCCAATTAACCTAATCCCCATACAAGTTTTTGGAAACCGGAGTACCCGGAGAGAACCCACGCAGACACAGGGAGAACATGCAAACTCCACACAGAAAGGCCCCGGGCCGGGAATCGAACACGATACCTTCTTGCTGTGAGGCAACAGTGCTAACCATTACACCACCGTCCCCGGTGGTGGACAAGTTTTCTAAAATGACACATTTTATTGCCATGCCTAAATTGCCGTCTGCTAAAGAGACTAGAGAGCCAAAGTCATGTTCAGTCGGATCAGTATCCATGGTTTTCCCACTGACATTGTTTCAAATAGAAGACCTCAGTTCCTGTCAAGGTTTTGGAGGGAGTAATGCAGCCTCATCGGTGCCACTGTGAGTCTGTCATCGGGTTATCACCCTGAATCAAGTACTGGGAACCTGCCTGCGCTGTCTCATCACCCAAAATCCCTCCTCTTAGGGCAGGCTTTTGCCTTGGGTTGAGTAAGCCTATAACTCTCTTCCCTCAGCAGCCACCAAGATCTCCCCTTTCCACTCTGTCTATGGGTACCAACCTCCAATCTTTCCTGACTTGGAGAATGAAGTTTCTGTTCTGTCAGCGCATGCCTTGGTTCGATGAGCTCAGTCTTATTGAGACATTTTCACTTGGGCCGTCGGCAGATTTTTTTGCTTCATTCAAGCAAAAAATGCTTGGTCCTTTATTAAAAGATGTCATTCATTTTATAATATTCACCGGCTTTTCAATATCCTATACTCCCCCAACCATGTAGATCCAGAGTGCCTTGTCTCCATGGATGCTGAGAAGGCATTTGATAAAGTGGAGTGGAACTACCTTTTTCTGACACTCGAAATATTTGGTTTTGGTTCTGTTTTTCTGTCGTGGATTAAGACTCTGTATAAATGTCCCTCAGCATCTGTTCTGACGAACAGTCACTGTTCAGAATACTTTGACCTACACCGTCGGACCCATCAAGGCTGTCCATTAAGCCCACTCCTTTTCGCGATTGCTATTGAGCCTCTCGCAATTGCTTTGCGTAGCAACAAGCGAATACAAGGAATATGGAGGGGAGAAGTCGAGCATAAAGTTGCTTTATAGGCTGATGACCTTCTTTTATTTGTCTCCAAACCGTCCACTTTGTTACCTGAAGCTCTCACTATTTTAGATCATTTCAGCCAATTCTCAGGATATAAACTTAACTTGAATAAAAGCGAACTATTCCCTAGCTCTAAAACTCAACTACAATAGTCTCCCCTTAAAAGTAGTGAAAGATCACTTTACTTATCTTGAAATTTGTGTCACCAGAGAATTTAAAAATCTATTCAAATCCAGTTTCCTCACGTTATTTGATCAGGCCAAATAGATTTTAGCAAAGTGGTCCCCTCTACTCCTATTCCTACTTGGAAGAATAAATTCAATTAAGATGACATTGCTCCCAAAGTTCCTTTATTTATTTCAATGCCTTCCCATTCTCATTCCCAAATCTTTTTTTAAAGCACTTGATACTTTGTTGACATCCTTTATTTGGAACGGTAAACGCCCCTGTTTGCGTAAAATCTCTCCAAAGACCTAGGCAGGCAGGTGGTATGGCTTTGCCTAATTTTCAACACTATTACTGGGCAGCGAATATTAGGTGTATGCTATATTGGAAACATTTCCATCTTGAACCCTCTTCTCCGACTTGGGTAACAATGGAGGTGGGCTCCAGCAACCCTGTTTCTCTACCTGCCCTTCTCTACCTGCCCTCCTCTTAGGTGCTGCGCTTCCCCTTGCCTCAGATTTCCCCAAGGGCAACCCAGTAGTTAATCATTCCCTGCAAATATGGCGTCAGATCAGGAAAACTCTTGGACTACAGCTTTTTTCACTCAAAAGCCCAATTGCTACCAACCATCTATTTGTTCCTTCTGTGGCTGATGGTGCATTTAAGATATGGCACAGACAATGCTTGAAGTGCTTTGATGACTTATTCATGGACAACTGTTTTGCTAACTTTTCTCAACTAACTGAAACTTTTAATATTCCTAAAACTCTTTTTTTTTTTTTTTAGATTTTTACAGCTTAGAGATTTTGCAAAACGTCATATATCACAGTTTGCTTATAACCCCCCAGAAAACCCTATAGATTTATTTCTCTCTATTACTCCCACCTCCAGAGGTGTCATGTCTAATCTATATAACCTTATCTCCAAACTACATGGCTCCTCAATGTCAGCCACACAAACTGCATGGGAACAAGACTTAGACTATACTTTTACAGAGGACGTATGGGACTCAGTATTAGATCGGATACACTCCAAGTCTATGTGCTCTCGGCATGCACTTTTGCAGTTCAAAATAGTGCACCGCGTTCACATTTCCAAGACCAAACTGGCACGTATGTATCCCGATATCGACCCTACATGCGATAAATGTGAACCTGCCTCACTCTTCCACATGTATTGGAGTTGTCCCTCGTTAAACAATTTCTGGTCATCAGTCTTCCGAGCAATATCAGAAATCCTTCACTACCAAATTGAGCCGAATCCTCTGACAGGCATTTTTGGCATTGTTCCAGATTTGGACTTGCCTAAATCCAAGCTTAAATTTCTGGCCTTTGCCTCTTTGCTGGCTCGGCAAACTGTCCTGTTCAAGTGGAAAGGTGCTTCTCCTCCTTCCTACTCACGCTGGCTCAGGGACATGATATCCTGCATGAATCTAGAGAAGATTAGATATACTGTTCGTGGATCTGTGAAAAAATTCTACAATATTTGGCGCCCTTTTCTGGCATTTTATGAGAAACCTTCGGCAGCAATCATAGAGTAGCTCTCTTTTCCTCTCTATCCTTTCTTCCTCTTTGCTTTTCTTTCACTCTTTTTTTATTGACTTTTTGTTTCATTTCCTTCTCTTTCCCTTTATTTATTTATATTTGACTGATTATTTCTCATAACTCTGTTATGTGGGTGGGGGGCGGGCATGGGGTTGTGTTTGTTTGATATAAATTGAAAATAATTTGACGACATGGTTAATGTCTTCTACATGTTTTACCTTTTATTAATAAAAAGACCATTGTGAAAAAAAATGCTTGGTCCATTGGCAGATTTTTTTTTTGCTGAATTCAAGCTTTTTTTTGCTTGATTTTTTTTTGCTTGAATTAAGCAAAAAATCTGCCAATTAACCAACTGAAAATGTCTCGATAAGATTTCTGAGAAACAAGGCCCTCCGTCTCAGTGCAAATTTTGTTCTAAGTGATATTGTCTGAAACTAAGTGTAAAGACATAATTTAAATAGAAAGACAAATATTCTTGGCAAGATTTTGATTTTTTTGCAGTGCACTTTCCGGGTGTTGCAGTGCAGTGTGGCAAGTATGAAAAGGGCAGCGGACCACCGGAGACGACCAGCGCCAGCTTACCAGAATGGCCAGAGAGTGTGGCTGTCCACCCAGGACCTTCCCCTGCGGGAGACCTCTAAGAAGCTGGCGCCATGATTCATCGGTCCATACCCCGTCACCAAAGTGGTGAACCCAGCATCGGTTCACCTGCGCCTTTTCCGCTCCCTCAAGGTGCATCCCACGTTCCATGTCAGCAGAGTGAAACCAGAGAAGGTCAGTCTGATGGTTCCCACGTCACAACCCCCACCACCCTCCGGTATCGTAGCTGGAGGACCTGCCTACACTGTCCGGAGACTCCTAGCTGTCTGCAACAGGGGGCGGGGGAGGCAGTTTCTGATTCTGATCCGACTGGGAGGGGTACGGACCAGAAGCACGGGAGTGGAAGCCAGCATCCTTCATCCTGGACAAATCTTTAATCACAGACTTCTACCAGAGGCATCCTGAGATTCCTGGACCGTCTGGTGACGACCCTTAAGGGGGGGTACTGTCATGCCTGTCAAGTTAAGTGTGCTTATTATATCAGTCTTGTCATTTTGTCTTGTCCCTTCCTGTTTTGTTTTGAAATTAACTGTTTCTCGTTTCAGCTTCACAACATCCTGCCCTCTTGTTCTCCCGCGTCTGGTGATTGTGTGCCCCGCCCCTCATTGTTTCCAGCTGTTCCTCATTACCTAGTGTATTTATGTCTGTGTCTTCCCTAGTCTTGTGCCAGTATGTCTTGTGTCTTCATGCCAAGTCTACCAGCCCTTCTTCATGTCATTGCTTTGTCCCACATAAGGTTTCCCCTGTCAGCAATAGTCTGGAGTCAATAACAAATAAATCAGTTCTGGAGTATGATGTGCTGCTGAATAGAAGGAGTTCATTATCTAGTGGGTGTAGGCTTCTCCTTGCATCGACCAAGTTAAGATTCTTTAGATAATTATTCAACATCGCTGCTGATTTACTTTTAACAGTACGACTTGGATATGCATCTTTTAATGGATTCAGGACACAATTATAGTCCCCGCCTATAATTACTTTAGACAGAGTAGGCTCAGGAACACTATCTTTTACTTTTCTCAAAACAAAGGATTGTCATAATTCGGACCGTACAAGTTGATTAAAGTGACACCAACCGAATTTATTTCCCCAACAACAATAATGTTCTACCATTAGGATCTGAAATAGTTTGTTTATGAATAAATGAAACCTGCTTCTTAATAATAATGGCCACTCCTCTTGTTTTTTGTGGTGAAATTTGATATACTTGGGCTGCACACACTGGTCTCATATAAGTGCTCTGGACATATGGTTAATATGGGTCTGTTGAAAGAAAAGAATTTCAGCTTGTAAATGTTTTGCATGGATAAAAACCTTATATCTTTTGACTGGATTATTCAGACCCTGTACATTCTAGCTGAGCATATGTATTGTGCCATCCTCGTGTGCCTTATTCATATCACTCATTTAATTTTCTCTGTAACATCTGTAGACATCCAAAACCTCTCTGTTAAGATTAAGTCCCACAAAAACATCTGTAACAATGAAATGTTGCTGAACCCCCTAAGCAAAGAACATGAACCTGAACACAAACCTCACATATTCCCCCCTCCCTCCTGCCACCATTCTAATGGATGAAAATGTTACCATCTACGTTCACGTTGGTTTACTTACACCCAATGAAATGTCTTTGTTCCTCGTCCTGTTCGTGCAACACAGTACACCACTCTCTCACCCCATTATTCTAAAAGTGCTTCTTATACATATATTTCAACAATGTCACTGTCTCAAAAGTGTCCCAAAACATTGTGCTTTTGAGCCCCATTCCACCTTCCTCCTTTCTGTCATACGGGATCGCTCTATTTTCCAGCCAGCCAGTTGTCAACATTAGCAGACAGGTAGCTTTCTGCAGCTTCAGGTGTCTCAAACATCTTGGTTTCTCCTCCCTCCTTCGCCGTCACAATAAATGTTGCAGGATGTCGGAAACCGTACGTGACGCCCTTGATTTTACATTTAGCTTTAACACTGTCAAAGCGATGTCGCTGCCTCAATATATCCTCAGCACAGTTCAGGAAATATGTAGACTCTTTTTCCATCATAATCCAGTGTTGACTGCCTAGCTAGGCTCAGGATGCTCTCCTTTACCTGATAGTGATAGATGCGCACAACAAATGCCCTTGGTCTCCCATTATTTGGCCTCTGTAGTGTTTGGTGTGCTCTGTCTATTTTTATGGTCTCAGTAAAGTTATTTTTACCCAAGAGTGTTGGGAGCAGCTCAGTTACAAAATCTGTCGGCTGCCCTTTCTCTGATTTTTCAGGGATGCCAACTATACATATATTAGTCTTGACCGAGCCTCCAAATCACACATCTTGTCCCGTAGGCTCTTGCATTCTGTTGCTAGCTCCATGTAGCGTGTTTCTAGGCTAGCGATCTGGGTCTTGTGTGTGTCCTGCTCTGTGACAGTGAGTCTGTCAGTGATGTCGGTCAAAGACACCTTTACAACATTACGACAAGACACAGATCCAATTTTTTCAAATGCGACCCAGGGGACTTGGATATGTGGTCTTAAAATCGATACATATCCGATCTTTTGACATGCAACTTCAGTCTGAATGGCCAGGTCGCATTCATCCAACTTACACGTCATCAACAAACTACAAACATTCCTATTCTGCAGTGAAGTAGACAGAAGCGGGAAGAAAAACAACAACCATGTCAGACAATAATGAGGAGAGTAGTCAGTGGAGGGAAAGTGAGGTTTCTGAGTTAATTCATATTTGAGGGGGTAGCTCTATTCAGGCCAAACTGGAGGTGTCTTACCGCTAGCGGTAGAGGGTAAACAGCCCTTCCATGTTTACGTTGTTAAAAACTGAGCGCGGACTCCGAGAGGTTAGATGGAGTAGAAGGACATGCGCGGAGAGGCTCCCCAGCGCAGATTCAATAACTTTAATTAAGGACTCGTTATACTAACAGAAAGTGGATATCTAGATAGACAAAAAAAGCCGAAACAAAAAGACTCGACGGATAAAAGCCACAATGCCGAAAACTCAAGACAAAAACAGCTCCGTTACCAAAGATAGCAAAGTAGCATCGCAAGCTAGCGGCAACTCATGTGGAGCTACAGGACACCCTGGAACGAGCATAACGCCGGGAGACCTACTTGAAGCGATAAAAGATTTAAAATCCGAGATGAAGGGGGACAACGACAACTTGAGAAAGGACATTAACTCGTTTCACACAGAAGTGAGCAGTAAACTCGATGGTTTGGCTGAAGAGATGCAGGGGCTGAAGGAGCGAGTGGGTGAGATGGAGACACGAGTGGGGCAAGTGGAGGACTTGGCCGTGGAAATGACTGAAGCGCTCACAGCAACTATAAAACGCCAGAAAGCTCTGCAACAAAAACTCACAGATTTAGAGTCCAGGTCAAGAAGAAACAACATCCGCATCTTTGGAGTTGCAGAGGGTGAAGAGGGAAGCTCCATGATGCGCTTCGTCTCAGACCTTCTCAAACGTGAGCTGCCGCTACCCACAGACATGGACCTAAAGATACAGCGGGCCCACCGCTCCCTCGCCCCGAAACCAAGACCTGAGGCCCCCCCAAGACCCCTCATCATTAACTTCCAGGAATTCACAACTAAAGAAACCGTGTTAAGAGAAGCCTGGAAAAGGGGTAAGATTCAGCTCGGTAACCGCCCGCTATACTTCGATCATGACTACGCTGCAGAGATTGTACAGAAGCGTAGAGAATACAACGAGATCAAGAAATGTCTGAAGGCGAAGGGTATACGTTTCCAGACCCCTACACTGGCATGAGAATCCACTGGGACAGCGGAGTCCGGACCTACACCAGCGCGCACGACGCGGGACGGGAGCTGCAGAGACGGGGCTACAGTGTGGAGGTGCCAGCCGCGAAGGACGAGGAGGACCCCGGCGTGACCCGGCTGAAAGAGCTGCTGGGCTGGCAGCGACAAGGCAAGAACCCGCAGGGAGGGACACCTACCGCGGCTGATAGAGCTAAGGAGAGACTCCGGGAGTTCCAGAGGAGCCCCACAGAGTGACAGGAAAGTCGGCTTTGAGAGCAGTAATATGTCGGACACGTAATTCACTTTCTGAATTAACACTTTTGAGCTGGGAGCGGCTCCGAGGACAGGATTGAGACCGTTGGACACATAGGATGGTAGTAGTTACACTACTGAACCCCCTCATAGGGCCCTTCCTCTACGACAGGTTTTACCCTAGACCCACCAACGGGGTCATGGAGGAGGAGAGAAATCTGCTCCTCCTTTGGAGTTCCAGGTATTTATGTTATGTTAGAGTCAGTTGTTCTACTGACGATGTTACTGTTTTTTCCTATGTTTACGGGGTGACTGATTTCTTCTTACTTTAAATGAGTGTGGCACATAAAATAATATCTTTAAACGTGAATGGCCTTGGTAACCCTATAAAGCGAAGTAAGGTTATAGCAAAACTGAGAAAGGCCAAACCAAGTGTAGTGTTTCTGCAAGAAACACATTTGTCAAAAAAAGAACACGAAAAGTTTAAAAAGCTGGGATATGTGAACTCCTTTTACAGCTCATGTAAGAATAGCAGAAGAAGAGGAGTAATAACATTGCTACCTAACTCTGTTAATTTTGAGCTAATCAAAGAAGAAATCGATGGAGAGGGCAGATATGTGATGGTCAAGGGTAGGATAGATAATGTTTTAGTCTCTCTAATTAATATATACGCTCCACCGGAGAGTGACAGAACATTTCTAAAATCTATTTTTGATAAAATTGAGTCAGTGAGTGAGGGAATCGTACTCTGTGCAGGAGACTGGAATATTATTTTAAACTATAATATGGATACAACAAGTAGTAGAAGACACAAACACAACCTGTCCAAAAGCTTGAATAAGTTAATTAAGGAATCCAGTCTGTTTGATGTGTGGAGGGACCTGCATCCACTAGAGAGGGACTTTACACACTACTCAGCAACTCACAAAGTACACTCCAGAATAGATTATTTTCTGATGAATACCACAGATAGACACAGGGTTGAAGAATGTACCATAGGGACTGCAGACGTATCGGACCATAACGTAATCTACTTAACCATAAACCTGGACAACGTAAATAAAAAAACTCTATGGAGATTGAATTTAGGAATCCTAAACAATACGACAAACGTGGAAGATATAAAGAGAGAAATAAAAGAATGTATTAACATAAATAGAGACAATGAGGTTGTCCCAACAATAATCTGGGATACTGTCAAAGCAGTAATAAGAGGTCGCCTGATCTCAAGGACATCCTATATAAACAAAACGAAAAGGCTTAGATATGACAAATTACAACAACAGTTAAGGAAACTAGAAAAACAGCAACAAACCGACCATAGCGACGAACTGGCAGAACAAATAAAAATAGTTAAAAAAGACATAAACAATATGGCATCTGAAGAAATGGAGAAAAAATTACGATTTACAAAACAAATATTCTATGAATCCGGACCCAAAGCCACAAAGATTTTGGCAAAGCGCCTCAGAACACAAAAAATTAAACACTCAATATACAAAATCAGGGAACCAACTAGCAATGAAATAATATATGAACCAGACATAATTCTAAAAACCTTCAAAGATTACTACAAAATGCTGTACTCGTCACCTGAGAATATAAACGAGATGGAGATTAAAAACAATTTGTTAGATCTGGATCTTCCCTCCATAGGTACTAACCAAAATGGAGCTCTAACCTCTCCTATAACAAAAGAAGAGCTAGACAAGGCCATCAGTAAACTGAAGACTAATAAAAGCCCTGGGAGCGATGGATACCCAAATGAGTGGTATAAAATCTTTAGGCAGGAGATCTCCTCTTTGCTGTTGGAGTCTTTCAACTGGACACTCAAACACGCCGAAATCCCCCCTTCCTGGAGTGAAGCGGTCATATCAGTAATCCCTAAGGAAGGTAGAAATAAAGAGTACTGTGAGTCGTACCGACCAATCTCTGTCCTCAATGTCGATTACAAATTATTTACTTCGATAATTTCCAAAAGGTTGGAACATCTACTGCCAGAGCTGGTGGATGGAGACCAGACAGGTTTCATAAAAGGCCGACAAACCCAAGATAATATTAGAAGGACAATACAATTAATAGATACAATTAATAAACAAAAAACAAGTGCAGTCTTAATCAGCCTTGACGCAGAGAAGGCCTTTGATCGTGTCAGCTGGCCCTTTCTTTTCTCTGTGTTAGAAAGGATGGGTTTCAGCAGCCAATTCATTAAATGTATCCAAGCCCTCTATAATGAGCCAACTGCTAGAATTAAGATCAATGGTACCTTAACAGATAATTTTACACTTTATAGAGGCACCCGGCAGGGATGTTGTCTGAGCCCCACTCTATTTGCTCTTTTCATGGAACCGCTGGCCCAGGAAATTAGACAGAACGATGAACTTAAAGGAATTACAATAGCACAAGAAGAACATAAAATAGGATTATTTGCCGACGATATTGTCACATACTTAAAGAACCCAGACTCAACATTTCCCAAACTTTTGTCAGTCCTGGATAAATTTGGCCAGAAATCGGGGTACAAACTTAATATAAATAAAACACAGGTCCTGTGCGTGAACTACACACCGAGCAACTCCATCAGACAGAAATATAAATTAAAATGGGATTTGGGAAATATAAAATATCTTGGAGTCTTTATTACACAAGACCTGAATAAGCTCTATGAGATAAATTACCATAAAATCAACAACAACATACAGAAAGACCTGTCAAAATGGTCATCAATAACCTTAGATTTTAGCTCAAGAATTGAGGCAATAAAGCTGAATATACTACCTAGACTGTTATACCTATTCCTCTCCCTGCCGGTTCGGATCCGCGATTCATTTGGGAAGGCAAACGACCTAGAGTCAAATTCAAAACACTTCAACTGGAGAAACTAAACGGAGGCCTTGCGTTACCCAATTTAAGAGAATACTTTTATGCTGCTCAGTTGAAATACATGGTATGTTGGTGTTCTCCAGAATACTATGCTAAATGGAAGAATATAGAGCTCACCCAGAGCAAAAGTCTACCTCAGACCAGGTTAGGAGAAAAACACTACAGACACCAGGAAGACGACAACTTCACTGTTTCTGAAACACTAAAAACATGGACGGACATAGTCAGGAAATATAAACTTGAAGGAGACTGCAGGTTATTGCTATGGCCTTCACAGACAACTCTTTTCAGACCAGGACAAATTGACAAAACCTTTACAACATGGACAGACAGAGGTATTACAGCCATATGCACTCTGACAGAAGGTAACATTTTTAAATCATTTGAAAGGGTTAAAAATGAATTTGAACTAGAAAACAAAGACTTGTTTCGTTTCTTACAACTAAGACACTTTTTTGATACACAGGTAAAAACTGTTATATCATCAGAGAGCAATGTGCTGATTGAAATGATGACGGATGCCTACAAGGAAATGCCCTCCAAAGCTGTCTCTAAACTATACACATGTCTACAGAAATGTAATGGAAACACTTCATGGTATATAAAATCTAAATGGGAAGGTGAATTACAGACCAAAATTTCAGAGTGTGATTGGAGCCTAATATGCAAAACACAACATAGCTCTACAAGCTCCAAACGCTGGAGGGAGTTTGGATGGAAAAATCTGACACGTTTCTTTGTCACGCCTCAAATTAAAAGCAAACAGACTGGATTACAACAAAAATGTTGGAGACAATGTGGAAGCTATAACGCCAGTCACAGTCATATTTTCTGGTCATGTGCCAAACTACAATCTTTCTGGGATGACAGTATTGGACTTTTGGAGGTCATTTTAAATTATAAGGTTCCCAGGGACCCACGGGTTCTGTATCTGGGATTGTTCCCAGAAGGAGTTGTTATGACAGAAGATAGGTACCTCTTCAAAATAATGATTGTTGCCTATAAGAAGGCCATTACAAGAAAATGACCTTTCATCTTCGAATTAAGGCAGGTGACTTTACACAGAAATGGAGAAAATGGACACTATTCAAAGACAAAGACAATGCTCACTCAACTCAATGAGAATTTGGATGCCCCCTCTTGTATTATTTTACTTTATTTTATTTTATGTTATGTACTGTCCCTGTTCCTGTTGTCTACATATACATATATACAAAAATGACGAAATAAAGAGTTTAAAAAAAAAACAAAAAAAAACTGAGCGCGCTTGCTGCATGCGACATCGTTGTGTCCTCCAATGCGCATGTGGGACACTTGTGAGGCATTTAAGTTCACGCTGGAGATCACATACAATTTGCATTTAAATGGAAATGTGAACGACCTTGCTAAAAATCTAATTTCACAAAAAAATCCAAATTGAGCATTAAGCCCTGAAGTCTGAATGTAGCCTAAATGTGTGCCTAGGTCAACCCAAGTGACAGATAGAGGGAAAGAAGTGTTTATAGTTAAGGGAGAGAGGCTGTATCGCCATGGTCACATTGATGTCCAGCTAGTCATTCCTCAGAGTTTGAGGCCCACAATCCTTAATTTGAGCCATTCTATCCCGTGGGCAGGACATTTAGGACGGGCAAAAACATTTTATAGACTGGTAGAATGGGAGCTAGAGCTTTCAGTTATCAAGCTCCTCTTCTGTGGAACCAACTCCCTCTTTCAGTCCGGGAGGCAGACACCATCCCCTTATTCAAGAGTAGGCCTAAGACTTTCCTTTTTGATAGTGCTTATAGTTAGGACTGATCCAAGGTTGACTCAGGCTGCCTTGGATCAATCTTTAGTTATGCTGCTATAGGTCTAGACTGCCGGGGGACTTCCTCTGACACACTGAGCTTCTCTTCTTCTTCATTTTGATGCCTCCATTAAGTCATTTCACTAACTCATCTTCTTCCCCGGAGCCCCTGTGCTCCCAGCTCCCAGGTGTCTGTGAGCTGAGGCTACTTGTTGAGAAGGAGGTGATGTCATCCAGGCTTCGTCTGTCCTGATGGTGGTGAGATGGAGAAGAGGCGATGCTGCTCAGGTTGTATCTGTTAGAGTAGTGGAGAAGAGGATGCGTTTACTCTTCCTCCCTTTAACACATGCTGCAGATTAGTTTTGTGCCTCGTAGTCCCTGTGCGTTCTCATCTCACAGGTATCCATGGATCCAGTCTACCTGGTGGAGTAGTGGTTGTGCAGACCAGTCAGGCTTCATCTTCTGGTTCTGAGTGACGTGGTGGTGATGAGGTCATCCTGCGGAGGTTTCTCCTGTTTGGAGTGTGGTGGAGTGGAAGATGTGCTGCCCAGGCTTCTTCTGGTTGGCATGGTGGAGAGGACGACATGCTTCTCATCCTTTGCTGATAGCTTGATGATGCTCTTCATCCCCTTGGACACTCTCATACAATTCTATATATACACACTGTATATTAGCTGTTGTTATATTGAGTTGGACATTTCCATACAATTTTGTATGTTAGCGTTAATGTGTTTTCATTGTTGTTATTCTGTACACATGGCATCTATTGCACGTCTGTCCATCCTGGAAGAGGGATCCCTCCTCTGTTGCTCTTCCTGAGGTTTCTTCCGTTTCTTTTTCCCTGTTAAAAGGTTTTTTTGGGGAGTTTTTCCTTAGTCGATGCGAGGGTCATTGTAAAGGACAGAGGGTGTCATATCCTGTACAGATTGTAAAGCCCAATGAGGCAAATTCATAATTTGTGATATTGGGCTATACAAATAAAGTTGACTTGACTTGACTTGACTTGGTTCCCCGTTTCTATTGGCCTCAGCAATATGCAGACACAGTTAAATATTGTCAGTCTTGTCCACAGTGACAGTTAGCAGCTACAGACAGGAAGGGAGATAGGGCCCTCTCATTAACATGCCCATTATTGATACACCCTTCTACCGAAGCCTTTCCCTTGAAAAAGATCAAGGCCCATGTTATAACCCTTTGGCTCAGAGTAGAAAAAGGGAAGGAAGTAACATAAAGAACCGGGTGGAATTGGTTAAAAGTTAAATGAATTTATTGTCTAGGGGATTAACAAAGGTTTACTGTCAAAGTTCACAAAACAAAACCACTTAAACTAACAAAAGACCTAAGGTGCTGCTCAACAAAACAAAGAAATATAACCAAACCAAAGTATTATTAATTAGATGTCAAAGTGGTAGCAAAGTACTGTTAATTAGATAACAAAGTGGCAGCAAAGTTACAATGTGGCACACTGCTAATCAGTCGCACCCAGACTGACGGGCTGGCACTCCTTAAGTAGCTCCTCTTCAGTTTAGCTGGGAGTAGGGATTGGCAGGCAGGAGTCAGGTGGCCACACCTCTTCAGCCAGGGGTCCACTCCTCTTGTCGGTACCACACGGTGCATGGTGGAGGCAGGTGAAAAGCAGCAAGCACATAAGCGGCCATAGGTGGCCATAACTACCCACCAGATTGTCAACTGCATCACCCAGCTGTTCTCAAGAGTTGGAATTCCAAAGAAGATTATCACTGATCAGGGTACCAACTTCACATCAAACCTGCTAAAAGAGGTGTACAGCATGCTGGGCATTCAAGGAGTGAAGACCAGAAGAGAATCTTCATGCCATTTGGTTTGCAGTTCAGTTAAATTTGTTGGCTTTCTGACATGGACTTGTTTCTTCAGCATTGTCCACATGTTCTCAATGGGGTTTAAGTCAGGACTTTGGGAAGGCCATTCTAAAACCTTAATTCTAGCCTGATTTAGCCATTCCATTACCACTTTTGATGTGTGTTTGGGGTCATTGTCCTGTTGGAACACCCAACTGCACCCAAGACGCAACCTTCAGGCTGATGATTTTAGGTTATCTTGAAGAATTTGAAGGTAATCCTCCTTCTTCATTATCCCATTTACTCTCTGTAAAGCACCACTTCCACAGCATAATACTACCACCACCGTGCTTGACGGTAGGCATGGTGTTAAAGGCCTCACCTTTTCTCCTCCAAACATATTGCTGGGCATTGTGGTCAAACAGATGGATTTTTGTTTGGTCTGATCACAGAACTTTCCTCCAGAAGGTCTTATCTTTGTCCATGTGATCAGCAGCAAACTTCAGTCAAGCTTTAAGGTGCTGCTTTTGGATCAAGGACTTCCCTCTTGCACGGCAGCCTCTCAGTTCATGGCGATGCAAAACACGCTTGACTGTGGACACTGACATCTGTGTTCCAGCAGCTTCTAATTCTTGGCAGATCTGCTTTTTGGTGGTTCTCGGTTGACTCTTCACCCTCCTGACCAATTTTCTCTCAGCAGCAGGTGATAGCTTGCATTTTCTTCCTGATCGTGGCAGTGACAAAACAGTGCCATGCACTTTATACTTACAAACAATTGTTTGCACTGTTGCTCTTGGGACCTGCAGCTGCTTTGAAATGGCTCCAAGTGACTTTCCTGACTTGTTCAAGTCAATGATTCACTTTTTCACATCCGTGCTGAGCTCCTTTGACTTTTCCATTGTAGTGTTTGTGGGCGTTTGTATCCAATGAGCCCTATTTAAATGGCCTCAGAGAAGTCACCAGCTGTAGTCACTCATGATCACTCACAAGAAGTTAAGAGGCCATGCTATGAAGCTCAATTCATTGACATTACTTTCTAAGTCACCAAAATTACTAATTCATGTTGCTGTATGTATATTTTTGAGTCACATTTTCAGTTGACCCATAATAAAGTCATCAAAGAACCAAACTTCATGAATGTTTTTTGTGACAAAGAAGTATCTGTTCCAATCACTCTATCAGAGAAAAATCAAAGTTGTAGAAATAACTGGAAACTCAAGAGAGCCATGACATTATGTTCTTTACAAGTGTATGTAAACTTTTGACCACGACTGTACGTGACTGGCTGGCTTCATACGAATATTCTCCTGATCCCTTTGTTGAAAAGGACATTATCTATGGTTTTGTCTCGAAAGACAAGGAATATCATTTCTTAGTTAACAGCGGTGTGTAAGGGAAAACAAAGATGTGCATGGTGTGCAGGGAAACATGAGTATGGGAAGTGTGAGAGGGGAGCTCATCGTAAATGTTGTAATTGTGGGGGGGAGCACAGTTCAGTGTACTGTGGATGTGAAGTTAATAAGAGGGCAGTGGAGGTGCAGAAAGTGAGGGTGGTGCAAGGGGTCACCTATGCTGAAGGGGCAAGGAGGGTGCAGGTTCAACCAGTAAGACTGAAACAGACTGAAAACAGTACTACATGGCCATGTGAAGGGTGTAGCAGATTGAAGACGGATACCCTGATTGTCAAGAAAACCGATTTTGTATTGTTCATGGTGGAAGTAATTAATTGTTCGGCACAAACTGAGAGGAAGACAGAAAAGATTAAGATTATAGTCAAGGCTGCAGAGAGGTTCCTGGGAGTAGGAGGACTGGGTCTGGAAAATATAGAGAACATGCTGGGGACTGGGAGTAGTCACTCTCAGTCATGGGGTGAGGGGTCTCCATGGACTTAAAGATCCTTCAATTTAATGCCAGAAGCCTTATCTCTAATGGTCAAGAATTTAAACATTTTACATCAACACAATGTGATAAGCTTGACTTGTTATGTGTCCAGGAAATGTGGCTGAAACCCAATTTACACTGCACGCGTAACGGCAGTGTAACTGCAGCGGAGTGAAAGCCGCTGTCAAACGCTTTCATGAAAGTCAATGAGTCAATTTACACCGCCCACGTAACTGCAACGTAGCTGCAGCGTTCCTAGAGTGTATTACGTGTGGCTTCGCGAGAGATATGCGCTGGTTCTATTTTCAAGCTGTGTTGCAGACAAAATGCAACAACCTTCACTAACTAGATCGAGCAGACAGGAAGTCAAGCAGCAGAATAAAAGAGTTTCTGGTGGATTTTCAAAATAAAATATCACACGTGAACTCCAGCTACTTCATTTTAGCAGCACAACTGGCGAAAGACCAAATAATGGACGAGGAAAGATTTATTATCGAAGTGGAGAAACACAGCATTATTTATGATGTCCAACATGCCTTTTATAAAGACAGCAACAGAAAAGAGAATGCATGGAGAGCAACTGTAGAAGTGATTGGAGTTGACGGTGAGTAAATTCTATTGTTGTCTTTGCGTGCAATTGAATGAGTTTTCAAAACTTACCAAAAACAGACAAAGGAAGAACAAGGGACAGATCAGCTGTGAAGTAATGAGTGGCTGTGCATAGTAAACAGGAAGTTCACTAAATTATGTTGTGAATCTTGTGAGAGTGTGTGTAACGAAGTACTCTTCGTTACCAGCGATTGATGACTTTTACCTTGTTATTATATTGCACATTTGAGGGGTATTTTGCACATTAATAACAGCACGTCACACTTTATAGCAATATTTGCACTTTATTAGCAGGACTTGCACAGAGCAGTTACATCTTGCATATTTGCACATTGTATATGGACTATATGTATGAACTATTTATTGAATGTTACCGTATTTATTGATTGTTTAAGCCGTATTTATTGGACGGGTGGATAGTGGGGGTGTCGTCCTCTGGCGGGTGCGGTGGAGGTGACACGGCTCCGCCTGGAAGCGAGGGAGAATAAGATTAAGACACGCTGGTTCATAAACATTAATATAATTGACCGTCAATAGTGCAGAAGTGTTCTGTGTAGTTTAAAATCTCCGTCCGTGCTTTAAGAGCAAAATATAGAGTGTTTAAGTGCCACGGGTTATGTTGATAAGTCTAGCAAAGCATACCAACTCACTGGTGTTGTCCTTTGTCCGCTCCAGGGTGTCCGGCCGAAAAGAGTCCCCTTGGATACAAACAGCATAATAAACGTTCCGGGAGGGACCAAGTGTGAGGATAACGGAGGGAATGTTGGTAGTTGTGTTAAGAGGGGTGTACTGCATTCATGATTTATAGGGAGATTTCTCTTGTAGCAGTAAGCAGTAAAGAAACTTAATGTAAATTAAATTAATGGTAAAAGTATAATTAGTCTAACGTAGTCGATTTGTTATGCAGCCAAGTAAGGGTAGAGGTGGAACCCCTATGAGTGGTTAAGTCCAATTACTTTGGCTAGGGACCCAGTATAAAAGGCGCTAGTTCATATTTGTCTGAGTTCTTAGTCAGAGACTGGTGTGCTGCTGTGTTTTGCAATGACGTCTGTAAATAAATCACCCCGGTGGGGGTACAGCCCATGACCGCCTGTGCCTTGTCCTCATCTGTATTGTTTCTTCCAGCTGCCAAATGGTCATCCCAACACGTGATGTCAGGAAGCTCAGGCCCATGCTGCAGTACAATGATGACAAGACAAGGAAAAAACATGAAGAGCGGACAAGAGGAACCAGACGAAGGAACTAGTGCATCTACTGGCCTGGACAGGATGGCAGAAGGGAAAGCAGAGAATAAAGTGGAGGAGCTAGCAGGTCTGGTAAAATCTCTGATTCGATCGCAGGCAGTCAGAGATCAACAAATAGAGAAAGAATCCTCTCGTCAAGAGCAGCGATGGAGACGGATGCAGCACCAGTTTCTGCAGATACAGCAGCAGGTTAGTAGAATGAGAGAAGAACCTGACCCACAATATGACACTTTGGAGGAAGGCCAGCCCCCGCGACCAGGTGGCTATGACAATGGTGGGGACAATGACGAGGATGATGAAGACGACGATCCAGAGAACGGCCAGATGACTCTGGGTTTCAGGCCACAGAGGGAACCCCTAGCCCACAGGGAACCAAAATTGCTGCCATTGGCCCCAGAGGATGACATTGAGCACTTCCTGGTCACATTTGAGAGGATGGCTCATGTATGTCGCTGGTCCAGAGATGGATGGGCTGTGCGTCTTGTTGCCCTACTCACTGGTAAAGCTCGTAGTGCATATGTGTTGATGGACATGAAAGACTCTGAAAATTATGACAAAGTTAAAGCAGCGGTTTTGGCGAAATATGAAATCACACCGGAGACTTACAGAAGACGATTCAGGTCCCTAAGGACTGAGCCGGGTGAGACTCCCCAAGAACTTTATGTGCGTCTGAAGGACCTGTTCTCTAAATGGGTCAAGCTGGAGAAATCAACGGTAAAAGGGATATCAGAGACAATGATTCTGGAGCAGTTTCTGAGAATGGTCCATCCGGAGCTGGAGATCTGGATCAGAGAGCACGACCCCAAAACAGCAGAAGAAGCAGCCCGACTGGCAGAGGTTTTCACGTCGGCCAGGAAAGGGAGCTGAAGCACCACCTTTGGCTGGGAGAACCACCATGCCCATACAAGTAAGTCCACTGGGGGTGAACAGGGGTTTGGTCAGCCACAGAGTAGATTGTATTCTAGGAATAGACAGTTCATTCCCCAAGCCTCAAGCCAGGCTAAACCACTTTCACCAAAGCCCTCCAAACAGGACATTAGGTGCTACCATTGCAATGGTTTAGGTCACACCAAGCAGTTTTGCCCAGCCCTCAATCACACTAAGCCATCTCTCCTGTGTTCAGCCCCTAGACCAACTAGGTTAGACGCAGTTAGCAAAACAGGCCGCACAGCGCCAGTCCTGGGTAATGGACAATGTGAGATAGCATTACTGGACTCAGCATGTTTTCAGACAGTAGTTCGGTCTAGTTTGGTCCCCAGGGAAAAGTGGAGTGAAGATAGATCAAGAATAAGTTGTATTCATGGAGATGAACATGTGTATCCTACAGCAGATATCTATTTGACAGTAGGAGGCCAGACTTTTCTTTTGCCTGTAGCATTAGCTCCAACATTGCCATATGCTGTTATTTTGGGTAATGATGTCCCTACACTTTATGACCTTATGCACCACCCTGAGGGTGAGTCAGACATGCGCAGTGATAGGGGGCAGAGTTCAGTTGCAGATTGGAGGGAGCTGCCAGGGGAACAAAAGGTTGATTTACTTATAAATCAAGTAAAACCATGTAATGTGACCACAAGAGCACAGAGTGCAGAGGGAGACCTCAGAGAGTTGCCATTTTTGGGGTAGAATGGGAGATGGGGCCTATAAAACCTCATAAGTCAAAAACGCAGAAACGTAGGGAAAAGCTAATGGGTTCTCCTACAAAAGGGGCAGAAGGGGCACTCAAACAACCTGACTTATTAGACTTTGACTTTTCCCCACATTTAGGGATATTACAAAAACAGGATGCTACGTTGAAACATTGGTTCGAAAAGGTGACAGACGTTGAGGGAGTTAAGCAGAATAACCAAAGCTGTCTAGATGATGCTATCTATGTAATATGGGGAGGCCTTTTGTGGCAACGAAAGGGGAGGTCTGAGGCATTAGCACTACCACAACAGTTTAGGCACAAAGTAATGGAGTTGGGTCATTCCATTCCATGGGCGGGTCATATGGCTTTTCAGAAGACTTTGAGCAGAATTGGAAGTCGGTTTGTGTGGCCAGGTATGTACAGCCAAGTCTCTCAGTTCTGTAGTTCTTGTAAAACTTGCCAACTTACCTCAGCAAAGGCAGTAACACGTGTACAACTACAGTCTTTACCCATCATAGACACACCATTTGAGAGAATAGGCATGGATATAGTAGGCCCATTAGAGAAAAGTTCCGCAGGCCACCGTTACATATTAGTTATATGTGACTATGCAACCCGTTATCCAGAAGCTTTTCCGCTCAGATCATTTAAAGCTAGACAAGTAGCAGACTGCCTCGTACAGCTATTTTCTAGGGTAGGCATACCAAAGGAGGTCCTCACAGACTGTGGGACAAATTTTTTGTCAAAACTGTTGCAGCAGGTTTACAAAGTGTTAGGAGTGAAGGGCATTAAGACCACCCCTTATCATCCCCAGACGGACGGGCTGGTGGAACGCTACAACCAGACATTGAAAAATATGCTGCGCAAGTTTGTCTCCCATACAGGCACTGATTGGGATCGGTGGCTTCCATACCTGTTGTTTGCCTATTGAGAAGTTCCACAGGCGTCAACAGGGTTTTCACCATTCGAACTGTTATATGGCCGCCAAGTGAGAGGGCCACTGGATCTTCTGAAAGACTACTGGGTGAGTCTAAAACCGGAAAAAGAAAATGTGGTGTCATATGTGGTCAAGATGAGGGAGAGACTGGAGGAGATGACAACGCTGGCGCATGAGAACATGGAGTCTGCCCAACGAAACCGGAAAGCTTGGTATGATCGGAAGGCTAGAGAAAGGGTCTTTAGGCCAGGCCAAAAGGTACTGTTGCTGTTGCCAAGTAGTGACAGCAAGTTGCTGACTAAATGGCAGGGACCTTATGAAGTCACCAAACGAGTGGGTAAAGTCACATATGAACTGCATATGCCAGACAGACAAAAAAAATACCAGACTTTTCATGTTAATCTGCTCAAAGATTTCCAGGTTGGTTCAGAGCCTGGGTGTCCGCAGCTGTTGGTACGAGCTGTGCAGGAGGAAGACACCAAGGACAAGTTCTTTCCGACTACCACAGCTACTGCAGAGCCCATAAAGGTAGACCTGTCACATTTGTCTCCCACCCAGCAGGCGGAGGTCAAACCATTGCTTGACCCAGACCTCTTCAGAGAAACACCAGGATTCACCTCTCTGGTCCACCACAAGATTCGTTTGTTAAAGATACTCCAGCACGGCAGAAGAGCTACAGGATTCCAGAGCGGTTGATTCCTGTGCTGCAGAAAGAAATCAAGTTGATGTTGGACTTGGGGATAATTGAGGTCTCCTGCAGTGAGTGGTGTAGTCCTATTGTGCTTGTCCCAAAGAAAGACTGATCTCTCAGATTTTGTATTGATTTCAGATACCTGAATACAGTGTCCCAGTTTGACCCATATCCAATGCCTCGAATCGATGAGCTGGTGGAAAGAATTGGCAGAGCTCAGTACATCACGACGTTGGATCTTAGCAAAGGCTACTGGCAGTTAGCCTTGGCACCCGAGGCAAAGGAGCTGACAGCTTTTAGGACTCCTTTTGGTATGTATCAGTTCAGAGTCATGCCATTTGGCCTCCAGGGGGCACCAGCTACGTTTCAAAGACTGATGGATCATGTGCTAAGGGATGTGTCTGACTTCTCTGCTGCATATCTGGATGATGTGGTCATTTACAGCC
Organism: Synanceia verrucosa; assembly: GCA_029721515.1. Taxonomy (NCBI): domain Eukaryota; kingdom Metazoa; phylum Chordata; class Actinopteri; order Perciformes; family Synanceiidae; genus Synanceia; species Synanceia verrucosa. The sequence continues at coordinate 23,271,139 of CM056567.1, forward strand.
AATCTTGGAAGGAGCACAGGGTCCACCTGCAACAGGTCCTACAGCAGATCAGAGCGGCCGGCCTTACCATCAATCCTCACAAATGTGTTGTGGCCCAAAGAGAAGTGAAGTACCTGGGTTACACCATCGGATTTGGTAAAATTAGGCCACAACTGGGGAAAGTTGAGGCCATCCATGCTTTTCCTGTTCCCACAACCAAGAAGAAACTGAGAGGGTTTCTGGGTCTGGTTGGCTGGTACCGGAAGTTTGTTCCTCACTTTGCAGACAGAGCTGTTGTACTGAATGACCTGACCAAAGCCACAGCCCCCAACAAGGTGCGATGGACAGATGAGTGTGACAAAGCCTTTAGGGACCTCAAGGAGGCCATCTGTACGCACCCAGTTCTCCACACTCCAGACTTTGATAAACCTTTCACCTTGCAAACAGATGCTTCAGGAGTTGGTTTGGGAGCGGTGCTGTTGCAGGAAGTGGAAGGGGAGAAGAGACCAGTGGTTTTTCTGAGTCGTAAGCTGCTGGGGAGAGAAACAAGGTATTCTACAGTAGAAAAGGAGTGTTTGGCGATGAAGTGGGCCATCGACACCCTCAGATATTATCTGCTGGGACGACACTTCTTCCTGGGAACCGACCATCGAGCTCTGCAGTGGCTGCATCACATGAAAGATGCCAACATGCGCATCGCGGGATGGTACCTTGCCCTGCAGCCATATAGCTTCACCATTCGGTACAGGGCAGGGAAGTCCAATGTAGTGGCGGACTGTCTGTCAAGAATGTCTGAGGAGTGAGATGCTGTTCTCCGCTAGGAGGAGGGGGGAGAAAATGTAACAAAGTACTCTTCGTTACCAGCGATTGATGACTTTTACCTTGTTATTATATTGCACATTTGAGGGGTATTTTGCACATTAATAACAGCACGATTTCTGTTGTAGCAGTAAGCAGTAAAGAAACTTAATGTAAATTAAATTAATGGTAAAAGTATAATTAGTGTAACGTAGTCGATTTGTTATGCAGCCAAGTAAGGGTAGAGGTGGAACGCTGGATGAACCAATATTCTATGTTAAAGGTGGGGGTGTCCAAATGAAGAATTTTGAAATCTGGAGGGGACACGTCCCCTTCATATTGAATGGTGGCGACGCCCATGGCTTAGAATGAGCATGCCCTGACTGTAACGCTACTCAAGAGTAATGTAAGGTAATATACTTGTACTTAACTGGGTGTTACTTTATAAGGCTGAGCACCATAGGGGAAGGTAGGAATATCAGCGGACTCTGGCAGCTGTATGGTTGTCCACAACAAAGTTCATATTCCTCCTGATATATCAGAATCTTCAATAAATGTTACTTATTTAATCAACCGTGGGAGGCTCCTGGGTGCATCCATTCTCCAATCATTGACTGTTCAATATTTTCCACGACAGTGTTTACTGATGGGTCCAAGGATCCCAAAACTGGGCGAACAGGTGCTGCGGTTTCTATCCCAGAGGAGAGGGTCGCTATTAAAAAGAGAACCACGGACAAACTGGCAGTGTACACCACAGAGCTGATAGCCATCATGGTTAGTTTAGAATGAGTTTAAAATGAATGGGCGCCGGAGCTCTGTGGTGGCATCAAATAGTGTGGCAGAACTGGCCAGCATCAAATCTGGAAAGTCCTGCAGACTAGACATTCTTTGTAGAATATACAGTATTAATGAACTGGACCTGGAGGAAATTCAGGTCAGCTTCATCTGGGTCCCAGCACATATGTGTGTGGAGGGTAATGAGGGTGCCGATGTACTGGCAAAACAGGCTCTCAAGTCTCATTATATACAGCTACATGTGGCATTAAGCAAATCAGAGGCAAAAAGTATAATTAAGAAACATATGCATATAACATGGCAAGAGGTGTGGGATTTTTTAGCCACAAGTAGGCATTTGTACAACAACCAAAAACAGGTGAGCGGTGGGAGGAGAGGAGAGAAGAGGCGATTACTACCCTGTTGAGAATAGGGCATACAGAATTAAACAAAACATTGAACATGATAGGTCAGCATCAAACAGGAAAGTGTGAGTGTTGTGGGGAATTGGAATCTGTAGAACATGTGTTATTGTTGTGTCCAGCATATGAGGAGGAGAGGAAGAAAATAAAAGAGGCTGCAAAGCAAGCAAGGATGTGTTTCTCCTTCGATTCCTCCTTTTTTCATTGTTTCCTGTCATTCGCCTGTTCACACTCCAGTCCAGAGGGTGGCGGTAATGCTCCAGTAAGTTGGTGTCCAACCGCAGTAAAACGAAACAGAAGAAGAAGAAGAAGAAGAAGAAGAAGAAGAACGAGGAGTGAAGGACCGACAGTAGGTGACCAAGCACATGCCAGACTGAATGACCTTAGAGGCAGAGACATTTGAGCATTTTGAGCGTTTCGCTGAGAAGAGCGCATTATTTGTGCACCATTAATTTTCCATAAAAGGTAACTGAAATTCTTGTATAAAAAACGTTTTTATGATGTGTCTAATGTTCAGTGTAACGTTAGCTAACTGTTGGAAGTATGGTCCAGTCCTACTCACGTGCTAAAGTGCTGTGCTCCCTCAAACTGTGTCCTGTTCTTTCCATCCATTTTCTACCGCTTATCCTTACATAGGGTGTAAGGGCTTTATGTTGTTAAATGCTATTAACGCCCATTTTAATGTTATAATTGTATTTTGGAGGTAATTCTATGGATCTTTACTTAAAAAACAAATCTAGAACGAATATAAATTTGAAAACGATTTGGACGTACTATGACAATATTTGGTCAACAGTAAAGTTGCTGAAGTTAATTTGAAAATGTTAGATTTAGTTTATTCAGCCAAACATTTTGTTGTAAAGTATAAAAAACAAATACTGATTTATTTGTGAGTATTTATGTTAGATTCTTCTGGATTGAGTTGGAGTTTTGTTTTAAAGTATTCTGTGGGATTAAGATTAATTTGGATGTTATTCTTTATTTTGAGAGATAGGATATGGACACGTTCCTTATTAAAATGTTATTATATTTGGAAAATGCTATACCCATAAATGTAAATGCAGGGTTTTTCCTGCGTTCAAATTTGCGTGGCGGCCGCCTCCAGCTATTTTTGTACCACCCCTAGCCAGAGCGATTGATATTGCTCAACACAGCTCCAGCTGTGTTGATTGAGCGATTGATGTCCCTCTGCGGCAGCTACGTATTTTAACTGCAGTTGCAGCGTTTCGCCACTATTGAGGTGCTATATCAACAACAGTGCACCCGAAAGACCTGAAGCAACTACCGAAGAAGAAACAGATCGAATCGTGTTAGTTAGTTAGCGGGAAAAAAAACTGGGAAAAACACGATTCGATGCCCAAAACAGCCCAAGTCACTACAGACTGAGCTACTGCCGCCCCTGGATTAGCAGTCCATCGCCTTAACCACTCGGCCACCTCGTCAGATGCAATATATATATATATATATATATATATATATATATATATATATATATACACATAGACACCATTAATGTCCTCATCCTAATTTATGTTGCTGTATGTGATGAAAGTCTGAATTATTATGTTATTATGTGATAAGAGGGGCTGTGTCAGGGTTCAACCTTAAGGTTAAGACTGATGCTGAGACTTCTTTCCTCACTCAGATGTCGTGTTTTTGTGGCGACACCAACTTCTGCCCAGAATGTGGGAACGTTCTTCCTCTTCCAGGGATACAGGACACAGTGCGCTGCCCCCGCTGCTCCTTCTGCATCCCTGTGGCAGGTACCAGGTCTCTGTCGGGTCTGGTACCTGGTAGCAGGTGCCAGGTCTCTGTCGGGTCTTGTACTTGGTAGCAGGTGCCAGGTCTCTGTCGGGTCTGGTACCTGGTAGCAGGTGCCAGGTCTCTGTCGGGTCTGGTACCTGGTAGCAGGTGCCAGGTCTCTGTCGGGTCTGGGTCTGTCTCTGAACCTCCATCTCAGCCTCACTCTGAATGTGTGAACAGAGACAGACACATTAATGAAATTAAACATCACTTCTCACATTTGAAGAAGCTGTTTCTTTGTGACCTGAGGGTTGGTGCTTACCTCTGCTTCATTTAAATCACCTTGCAAGAGAATATAAATTAGGATCACAGTGTCATTCCCTTTGGCTGATCTCTGGAGTGAGTAATATTATCAACTCCAGCTCAAGCACAAAAACCCTTCTCTAGAAACATGGCGACCTGCTACCTATGATATGAACGTCTCATTCTAAGGTAACAAAAAGTCTTAGTTTTTTTTTTTCTTTTTTTCACTTTGTCTGCATTGTTCTCATTGTTCAACACCACAAAAGAGTGTCGACCTTTTATGAGATTATGCATATTTTAGTCTTGCAGCAAAAGCTATTAATATTTGGTGCGTGTATGTGACCATCACCGGCCCTCCCTGGAATCTAATCTTACTTTATTTATTGGAATTTCCTGTTATAAGCCAGAGAGGGACGTGCTACACCTGGGTGACAAGAGGGGGAAATAAATGACAGACAGGGAGATAAGACAAAACAAAAAGGGAAGTTTACAGACGGGCAGTGCTATTGGAATAAAAAAAACGTGTAAGCTACTGTGTCATTCCTAACACCTTCATCCCAACACCCAACAGTATTGAACACCAGAGTAGTGGAGGACCTAACCGTATAGAGTAGGCTACCGAGAACACAAATGAAAGAAGTATGTGGAGAAAATATGACCTTAGTGAGAAGTCGGACGAATGATTTGGCACATACTAGCAGTTCACATCAGTACTCAACAATGTGACTCGGGAGGAGTTAATAAGGCCTGGATAAAACATGCATGTGTGTAGAACACCGAAGCCCAGAGCGTCTACCACGACCCCTCATGGCCAGATCGGCCAGGTGTCAACAACAACCCGGGGGGATGGGAGCATCGTCGATGCCAAACCCAGAGAGCCACCCGGGCCACCGAGAACCACGCAGATCCAGCGACCAGGAGGAGACAGAAACCACCACCTCCCAGGAGGCCAGGACAGGTCCAAGGGGCCAGCGAGTTAAATTGATTTTATTAATAAAGCCCAATATTGTAAATTATTCTCAGAGGGCGTTACAATCTGTACAGGATATGACACCCTTTATCCTTTACAAACAACCCTCACATTGACTAAGGAAAAACTCCCAAAAAAACCTTTTAACAGGTAAAAAGAAACGGAAGAATAGATGTAATAGATGTAATAGATGCCATGTCTACAGAATAACAACAATGAAAACACATTAACACTACATATAACTACAGTTAATACACATGAGATAGTATGAAAGTGTCCATGAGGATGAAGAGAAGCATCAAGATGGAGGCAATGGATTCTGAGCAACACGTCTTCCTCTCCACCACACCAACCAGATGGAGCATCTGTAGCACCTTTTAATGTCACCAAAAACATGACTCATCTGCCGTCTGTAGAAGTCAACCTGTCCTATAGTTCTTCTCTTCCTTTCCTCTTGTGGTAGCAATGTAGATAGTTTCGGTATAATGTGTCCAGGTTTTGAGATTTCTCCCTCCAGTCCTGCTACAGTGGAGTCTCTAAGCACTGACAATATATCTTTTAAAGGATTAAACAGCAAAGTGCCTCTCTAGAAACAGTGACCCTAAATAATCCTCACACCCTCACTGTAAACAGTCTTTTTAACTGCTGATATGGATGGATGGTCCTTTAGTAATCCATCTATCCATTTTCTACCGCTTATCCTCACATAGGGCAGTGGGGGGGCTGGAGTTTATCCCAGCTGTCTTAGGGTGAAAGGCAGGGTACACCATGGACAAGTCTCCAGGTCATCACAGGACACATAGAGACAGACAACCACTCACACTCACATTCACACCTACGGTCAATTTAAATTAACCAAATCCCCATGCATGTTTTTGGATGGTGGGAGGAGGCCAGAGTACCAGAGAGAACCCACACAGACATGAGGAGAAAATGCAAACTCCACACAGAAAGGCGCCGGTACCTTCTTGCTGTGAGGCGACAGTGATAACCACTACACCACCGTGCGGTACTTTAGTAATCTGAGGGAAATTCAGTAGCCAGCAGCATATGTTACAGAAATAAGAACAGCAAAGCACAGAGAGGAGAGCTTGTCATAATTATTAAAAAATATAACAGTGATATCAATATAGTAAACATAAAAAACATCATGTTTTGATGACAGCACATTAATTATCCCTTCCCTGTGTTCTTACATCCAGAGTTCTCAGGACAGAAGATCTGCTCTACAGTCGTATTCAACCCCGTGGAGCAGTCGTCAGTGGCTCTGGAGGATGACGAGGACTCTGAGCTGAAGGGCCCTGTGGTGAGACCCCTCACTGTCTGCTCTGTGTGTGAACCTAACATCTGTAAACTGTGTTAATGAGGTCATCTGTACCTGTAGATCGACAGACGCTGCTCTCGCTGTAATAAAGAGGGGATGGTCTACCACACCAGGCAGATGAGATCTGCAGATGAAGGACAGACAGTGTTTTTTACCTGCATACACTGCAGGTAATCAACATGAACACCCTGCGGACTCTGCTGCTGCTGCTGCTACCGCTGCACCTTTAACTGATCAATTTGACTTTGGTGTTGCAGGTATCAGGAAAAGGAGGACTCGTGAGGTATCCAGCTCCCCCTCTCCACCCTTCTCCATGCATCTGCTCTCATGTCATCAGTAGGATGCTTTCCCAGCACATGGTTGTAAATATAACACTGCGCTACAGTCATTAGCCTTTTCCATTAACGGATTATTGGTGCTGCCACAAAGAAATAAAATGACATCTTCTAGATTGTAACTTGAAAATTTATATTTATGTTGATAACATTTTTATGTGGACAAATATTAAAAAAAAGTCTTAAAAAAATTCTGACATCATTATAAGATTTGTATGGGTCACAAATGAATCTTTTGTTTGTATCTGTGGGAAATATCTGATGTTTGGGTCCCACTTTTGGTCAAGCTTGTCAGCCAGTAATATAATATATAATAATATACATAATGGTATCACGTGGTAACCATGGTATCTGTGTGAGCCCCTGATCAAGTGGCGTGTGTGTGTGTGTGTGTGTGTGTGTGTACAGATTGTAAAGCCCTCTGAGGCAGATATGTGATTTGTGGTACAGGGCTATACAAATACAATTGACTTGCCTTGACTTACTTTGGAAGCAGCAGATAAATGGCTCAGTTTGACACTGGTGTCTCCATCAGGCTGCAGGATAAGAGAAGAATTACCATGGAAACAAATAACTAATTTATTTTAGCTGTCTTAGCTTAATCACCCGGAATACAATGACCCATAAAATCACAGTTTGTCAGTTTGATAGAGAGACAATATTTCATTTGTTCCCTCCTACTGCATGTCTCAGCTCCAACAAAATGACAGAATTTCAAAACAATCACTTGCACATGCATCCTGGAAAACATGGAAACTGAGAAAAAAGGTAAAATGGCCTAGAAACAAGATTTTTTTATGCATGGGTTAAAAGTAACTTTTGATTTGCTCACAAGGCATGGGGAGGATAAATAATCCATCCATCCATTTTCTACCTCTTATCCTCTCATAGGGTCGTGGGGGGGCTGGAGTCTATCCCAGCTGTCTTAGGGTGAAAGACAGGGTACACCCTGGACAAGTGTCCAGTTCATCACAGGACACATAGAGACAGACAACCACTCACACTCACACCTATGAGCAATTTAAATTAGCCGATTAACCTAATCCCCATGCATGTTTTTGGATGGTGGGAGGAAGCTGGAGTACCAGAGAGAACCCACACAGACATGAGGAGAACATGCAAACTCCACAAAGAAAGGCCCCGGGCCGGGAATTGAACCGTGTACCTGGAGATGTTTGAAGCTATAGTTTTTGGTGGTACTGTGCATTCTTTAGCATACCCTCACAGAAATAAATAGGGTCTCTGTTTTTAGAACATAAACATCTTATTATCTTTTTAGCATGTGTGTGCTGTGGTGTTCTCTAGTTTTACATTCATATTACAGTGATGGAGTCATGTCAGAGACTCATATCCGCACAGTGCAGCACGTGGCGCTGCTGAGCCTTTGCAAGTAACAGAAGAAGAACACAACCAATGAGAACGCGCCTATCAGTGTCACGTGATGCGGAAATGATGCCACAGAGTCAAAGCGCTGCTGGACTTGCTGAGTGACAACAATGCGGTTATTTTGTACTCTAAAGTGATAGTACTGCCAGGGATTCCTCCATATTTTACACCTGGCTTCACGGTAAATGCTGTATTTCAAACACTTATGCTAATGAACGTATTTCAATACCTGTGTCCACTTCCTTTGTTTTGACTCACTGTCCAGAATGTCCCATTTCCAATGAGCTGTTAACACACTGACACGTTTTAAATAAAGTTAGATGTAAACAGTATACCAGCATATATATACAGATAATTAAAACCATTTAGTTATATGTTTGCAGATCATTGCAGTTTGTTTAGGGAGGACCGTGCTAATTTTTTCTAGTGGGCAAACAGGAGGACCAAACCTGACTGCTTATTAGTGACTGTTCCCTCGTCTTTTAGTAGATAATGAAGCTACGTGTCCAGCTGCAGTGTAAGAATTTGCACGAATACCTGAGAGAGCTGAGTCCTGAGATTTTGGACAGGCTGTACAACCATCCAGCAACATGTCTGGCTGTCTACAGGTAAGTTGGAGTTCTATAGTTCTAATAGTATGTACATTATTTTATTCATGGTGTTTTTAAGGACACTTTCTGATATGTGTGTGTATGTGTTTGTGTTTGTGACTTTGTGTGTGTGTCCTCTACAGGGAGCTCCCCTCTCTCGCGAAGAATTATGTGATGCGTATGCTGTTCCTGGATCAGCCTCTGCCTCAGGCAGCTCTGGCTCTGTGGGTGAAAGTAGACAGTCAGAAGTAGGTAGCTAGTTATTTTGTCATGCTTTCAATACACCTCTACTGCTATTGTTAGTGGTGCTGAACCATTTCCATTACACTCTTGTACCACCTTTTTACATTTCCCCCGTTGCTCTCTTCAAATCAGTCAAATCAAAAGCCTTTATTTGGCCTTTATTTTCATTATATGACAGTGAATACAATGATATCAAGAGTGCTGTTAAACCTTAAAAAATAAAATAGAAAATACATAAATAAAATTTTGTAAGAAATAAGGTACTATTTACAGTATTAAGGCACTACAGGTTGACTCCAAAAAAGTGTTGCACTCTTCAGAAATGGAATTTTGCACATTTGTAGTTACATGTTCTGACACATAAAAATAGTATGTTTTTATACAGTGTGATAATACATATAATATACATTTAATACATACTTAGTGCCATATCACAGATGTACAGTTGAAACCAGAGGTTTACATACACCACAGAAAAAGGCACATAACCTTTTTTTTCCTCACTGTCTAACAGTGAGAGAGATCATTCTTCAGACATTTTTTATTATTTTCCTGAGAGTCAGAAGTTTTTGGTAGCATTACCTTTAAACTGTATGTCAGACGTTTTGGATATGCTTCCACAAGCTTCTCACAATTGTTTGCAGGAATTTTGGCCCATTTCTCCTGACAGAACTGGTGTAACTGAGCCAAGTTTGTCAGCCACCTTGCTCGCACACGCCTCTTGTGGATCTCAAGGATTGAGATCAGGGCTTTGTGATGGCCACTGCACAATATTGACTTTGTTATCCTTAAGCCACTTTGCAACCAGTTTGGCAGTATGATTAGGGTCATTGACCATTTGGACAACCCATTTGCTTTAACTCTCTGACTGATGTCTTGAGATGTTGCGTCAGTATTTCCACATAATGGTCTTTCTTTATGATGCCATTTATTTTGTGAAGTGCACCAGTCCCTCCTGCAGCAAAACAACCTCACAACATGATGCTGCCACCCCCATATTTCACAGTTGGAAAGGTGTTCTCAGGTGTGCAAACTTCCCCCATTTTCCTCCAAATTTAACGATGGCCATGGCCAAAAAGTTCAATATTGGTTTCATCAGACCACAGGACATGTCTCCGAAAATTAAGGTCTTTGTCCCCGTGTGCATTTGCAAACTGTAATCTGGCTTTTTTATGTTTCTTTTGGAGTAATGGCTTCATCCTGGGAGAGTGGCCTTTCAACCCATGTCGGTACAGGACTCGTTTCACTGTTGATAATGACACACTCTTACCAGCTTCAGCCAGCATCTTCTCAAGTTCTTCTGCTTTTGTCCTTGGGTTGATATGCACATTTCGGACCAAAGAACATTCATCTCTGGGACACAGAATCCATCTCCTTCCTGAGTGGTATGATGGCTGGACATTCCCATGGTGTTTATACTTGCGTATAATTGTTTGATCAGATGAACGTGGCACCCTCAGGCATCTGGAATTTGCACCCAAGGATGAACCAGACTTGTGCTAGTCCACAATTTTCCTGATATCTTGGCTGATTTCTTTTGAATTTCCCATGATGTTACACAAAGAAGCAGTGTGTTTCAGGTGTGCCTTAAAATACATCTACAGGTGTGCCTCTAATCTGTTCATCATCTGTTGAGTATTTCAGGTATTGTTGGAAAAACTTGATAATTTCACCAAGATATCTTGTTGGTTTCTCAATAACTTAAATGCTTAAGTGTGATTCGTCGCTCCAGAGAACACGTCTCCACTGCTCTAGAGTCCAGTGGCGGCGTGCTTTACACCACTGCATCCGACGCTTTGCATTGCACTTGGTGATGTATGGCTTGGATGCAGCTGCTCGGCCATGGAAACTCATTCCATGAAGCTCTCTGTGCACTGTTCTTGAGCTAATCTGAAGGTCACATGAAGTTTGGAGGTCTGTAGTGATTGACTCTGCAGAAAGTTGGTGACCTCTTCACACTATGCTCCTCAGTATCCACTGACCCCGCTCCATCAGTTTACGTGGTCTACCACTTCATGGCTGAGTTGCTGTCATTCCCAAACACTTCCACGTTTTTATAATCCAGCTGACAGTTGACTGTGGAATATTTAGGAGCGAGGAAATTTCACGACTGGATTTGTTGCACAGGTGGCATCCTATCACAGTTCCACGCTGGAATTCACTGAGCTCCTGAGAGCGACCCATTCTTTCACAAATGTTTGTAAAAGCAGTCTGCATGCCCTTGATTTTATACACCTGTGGCCATGGAAGTGATTGGAACACCTGATTCTGATTATTTGGATGGGTGAGCGAATACTTTTGGCAATATAGTGGATGTGTTTCATTCTTACAGCCTGAAATCCCCCTCAAAACAGTGTTAAGGTGATTGTGTAAACTGTGTAAATAATCTCTTCAGTATCAGCAGAAATTTAGTTTTCGTATCTATGACTTTGTCTCCCTGCAGGGATCACGATGAATGTGTCTCAGTACTGGCAGGACTCCGCCTTTGGCACAGTCAGCAGCTGCAGGGTGGTCTGCAGGGATACATTTTAAATCCAGTGTTCAAAGACAACCTGAGGATATCTCTGCTGGGCGGGTAGGTCCAGAGCCAACTAGTCCACTGAGACGGCTCAGCAGTGCTGTAGCTGTAGCTGCACTTCTCACCTATTGTCTGAAGTAAAACATTGTGTTGACACCCAGGGGTCGAGCTTGGGCAGATGAGGGCAGCGTTCTGGGTCCTGACCGCCACGCTCGGGACATCGAGAGTCTCGACCGCTATGCTATGGAGCGCTGGGAGGTCATCCTGCACTTCATGGTGGGTTCTCCAAGTGCTGCTGTCAGCCAGGATCTGGCTCAGCTGTTGGTGCAAGCAGGCCTCATGAAAAGGTATGCATAGTGATAATAGAGAGCATTGTATAAAACAAGTGATTGTTAAACTTCTATCAGCCTCAACAGGGTTCCCCCACATCCTGGAGAACCTGGAAAGTCATTGACCATTTTTTTAGTCAGGGAAAACATGGAAAATGAGTAAAAGTTCAAATGTCCTTGTCGTGGATTCTCTCAGCCTTAAAAAAAATAACGGCAACAGACTGGCAGAGTCACGTAAGCCTGGTTTATTCCGCCAAGGTGCACGTGGACAAAATGTGAAAAATTAACTATTTACAAGTAGCGGAAAAGGGGAAAAAAAAAATTACAATGAAACAAAATTTACTCATAAGAGTGAAAAACCACTAATTACTATTATCAAATGCTTGGCCCTTCAAGACAGCCAAATCCAGATGTTATCTCCAGCCTAACCATGCTCCTATTGCCTGTCTGAGGCCACGGCATCCCCTTTTATAGTTGCAGCCCCTCCCCTCAGGCTTAATTCGGGGAAAAACATATGTTTACCTTTAGATCGATAAAAACCAGTAGTAAAGGTACAGCTCTTATTTATATTACTTAAAATGGCATTTCCTGGTTGTAAAGGACATTATTACAAAAATAAACCACTTGCCCTGGCATGTGACCAAAGACGCATCGCCAAACATTACATAACCGGAAGCATTTTTACATGCCAAACTTTTGCTGCCTGCGGCGGACATCAGCTGGACAGGTACGAGTTCCCAAGCATGTTTGTATATGTAGATGTGTGCGTGAATGAAGGTAGCGCAGCCAGTGTGCACCCTGGATTTGCTACCTTACAACGGAGAATGATGCGAGGTGTATTGCGCCGTTTAATGAGAAAGCGCGACTGAGCGGGGAACCTGTGTGTGTGTGTGTGTGTGTGTGTGTGTGTGTGTGTGTGTGTGTGTGTGTGTGTGTGTGTGTGTGCGCGCACTTAGTGGCAGAGCTGCTCCGCCACATCCCTGGAAACGGTTATGTTATCCTGGAAAATTATTCATCCAAATGTGTTAAAAGTAGCTTTTGACCTGTTTGCATTAGTTCACAAGGCATGGGGAGGATAAATCACTTTCCAGGATAACTTAACTGTTCATTCACAGTTCACAGTAACAATGAGCTTGAAATAGTTTTTAAACATTAGCTTCATAAGCTCACTTATATATTCCTCCACCCGATGCTGTGAAAGGCTTTTATTTGCTTATGTTGACCAGCTCACATGATATATAGTCATGGTCAAAAGTTTACATACACTTGTAAAGAACATAATATCATGGTTCTCTTGAGTTTCCAGTTATTTCTACAACTCAGATTTTTCTCTGATAGAGTGATTGGAACAGATACTTCTTTGTCACAAAAAACATTCATGAAGTTTGGTTCTTTTATGACTTTATTATGGATCAACTGAAAATGTGACCAAATCTGCTGGGTCAGAAATATACAGCAACAGGAATTAGCAATTTTGGCGACTTAGAAAGTAGTGTCAATGAAATGAGCTTCATAGCATGGCCTCTTAACTTCTTGTGAGTGATCATGAGTGACTACAGCTGGTGACTTCTCTGAGGCCATTTAAATAGGACTCATTGGATACAAACACCCACAAACGCTACAATGGGAAAGTCAAAGGAGCTCAGCACGGATGTGAAAAAGTGAATCATTGACTTGAACAAGTCAGGAAAGTCACTTGGAGACATTTCAAAGCAGCTGCAGGTCCCAAGAGCAACAGTGCAAACAATTGTTTGTAAGTATAAAGTGCATGGCACTGTTTTGTCACTGCCACGATCAGGAAGAAAATGCAAGCTATCACCTGCTGCTGAGAGAAAATTCAAGTCAAGTGTGTTTTGCATCACCATGGACTGAGAGGCTGCCGTGCAAGAAGGAAGCCCTTGATCCAAAAGCAGCACCTTAAGGCTCAACTGAAATTTGCTGCTGATCACATGGACAAAGATAAGAGCTTCTGGAGTAAAGTTCTGTGGTCAGACCAAACAAAAATCCGGCTGTTTGACCACAATGCTCAGCAATATGTTTGGAGGAGAAAAGGTGAGGCCTTTAACACCATGCCTACCGTCAAGCACAGTGGTGGTAGTATGATGCTGTGGAACTGGCGCTTTACAGAGAGTAAATGGGATAATGAAGAAGGAGGATTACCTTCAAATTCTTCAAGATAACCTAAAATCATCATCCTGAAGGTTGGGTCTTGGGTGCAGTTGGGTGTTCAACAGGACAGTGACCCCAAACACACATCAAAAGTGGTAATGGAATGGCTAAATCAGGCTAGAATTAAGGTTTTAGAATGGCCTTCCCAAAGTCCTGACTTAAACCCCATTGAGAACATGTGGACAATGCTGAAGAAACAAGTTAACAAATTTAACTGAACTGCACCAATTCTGTCAAGTGGAGTGGTCAAAGATTCAACCAGAAGCTTGTGGATGGCTACCAAAAGCACCTAACTGAAGTGAAAATGGCCAAGGGACATGTAACCAAATATTAGCGTTGCTGTGTATACATTTTGATCCAACAGATTTGGTCACATTTTCAGTTGATCCATAATAAAGTCATAAAAGAACCAAACTTCATGAATGTTTTTTGTGACAAAGAAGTATCTGTTCCAATCACTCTATCAGAGAAAAATCTGAGTTGTAGAAATAACTGGAAACTCAAGAGAGCCATGACATTACGTTCTTTACAAGTATACTCTTGTAAAGAACGTAATGTCATGGCTGTCTTTTGACTATGGAAACTTTTGACCATGATTGTGATTCCATTTCAGCACTGTGTAATGATGTAATAAAGAGTCTAAAGCTAACAAGTCCCAGCGTCCTCACCTGTTGATGATCCATGTAGAAAGCATGGTTAGATTGATGCTAAATATTTATGACACTTTTAAGAGGATAACGATATAATTCAGATCCTAATGTCCATGTCTATACAAGTTAAATCACAGGAAATATGTAATGAATTTCTTTGCTGCTGTGACGTCCAACAAAAGGCAGTTCAGAAAGGCCTTTCGTATGAGGGTAATTGATACTTCAGTAAGACATTGATTAGTACCATCTTTATGCTCTAACTTCACTTGACTCAAAGCCCTGATCCTAAACTCTATCCAAAGACCAGACTGGTCCATTTATGTAGAGTTACATCAAATGCATACCTAGAAACCGTGTGAAGCCTGTCAGAAACCATCACTTTGAGGGCCATCAAAGAAGAAAATGAATATAAACTCCGGTCATGACACAGAATGCATATGAAGATGTCATGTTTTCTGTTGTGTTTGTCAGTGAGGCAGGAGAGGCGCCGTACATCACATCAGCTGGTTTCCAGTTCCTCCTGCTGGACACAGCCTCCCAGCTGTGGTACTTCACCCTGCAGTACCTCAAAACTGCTCAGGTACTGGGCTATCATCTGAATCAGTCCAGTGGTTAGCAGCCATGTACTATTTAAGATCTGGCCAGATTTTTTAGTTTAGAATATATATAGAATAGAACAGAATGTCCTTTATTGTCATTATATTAGTGCCTATTTCAGTGCACAAGGGTAAAAATAAGTATAACAAATGTGAAATAAGTATATCAATTTCAGAATATAAATACAAATATAAACATAAAAATACGTATAAAAATGTCAAATACAGATAAATACTGAGAATATAAACAGGAACTGTACAAACTGCACTGGATGATGCTATATACAGGATAAGTAAATAATAATAATATAAATAAATGAAACAAAGAATGGACGTTTTGAAATGTCATTTCAACCTTCACAATATGTGGAGTAAAATGAAATAATAAGCAGTACTTGTGTTAAAGTATTGTGCTTAAAATTAAAGTAGCTGAAGTAGTTTGAGATGATCTACTAATATCAATTTCATCATTTATCTCTTGCAGTCCAGAGGGATGGATCTGGTGGAGATCTTGTCCTTCTTATTCCAGCTCAGTTTCTCTACTCTTGGCAGAGTGAGTGGACATGTTTTTTTTTTTTTTTAAATCTGCCTGGTTGTGTATTTCTTTTGTTATCGCTGATGGTGTTTTTCCTGTGTGCATCAGGATTATTCAGTGGAGGGCATGAGCGAGTCACTGCTCACCTTCCTGCAGCACCTGAGAGAGTTTGGACTGGTCTTCCAGAGGAAGGTGCGGTTCTGAGGATCCAGATGACTCTCATTACATGATACATGTACACATGTCACATGATTATATGTAAGCAACATTCGCCACTACATCTTAAACAACACAGCTTGCATGTCACAGTAGTAAGTAGAAATGATGGCTACCATACTGAGTGTACAGTAATAAAACTAAAACATCCACACATTTTAAAGTGGTACACCAGTGGTTTAGTAACATGTTCCTATTGAGTTAGGAGTTTATTTTTATTATTTTTTTTTGTAATCATAGGTACTTCTGTTTATCGGTTGGGTTGCTTATTACAGGAAGGTGTAGTGTCCAGTAAAAACACATCCAGTGTACTGCAGCTCCTCCTCTGTCTGAACCCTCCTTGGAAAAAAGAAAAGACTCAGTTTAGAATATGTGTGTTAGAATTAGAGCATTTTTTCAAACATGTGACATTTGTTTGCTTATAATACATATAGCCGAATGCATAAAGTGGTTATAAATATAATATGTAATTGTTCTGTCTGTTGTCATCAGAGGAAGTCAAGGCGATACTACCCCACCAGACTAGCCATCACTCTGGCTGCAGGAGTCACCAGCAGCACCTCCTCCTCCTCCTCCTCTTCAAATTTGGCCTCCACCCCTGGTACTGGAGATGCAGGCTTCATTGTAGTGGAAACCAATTACCGAATCTACGCCTACACAAGTATGTTCGATAAGCGAACTCTTTCTGTGCTGATGTTAACACTAATGAATACACTTTACCCTCTTCATGTTAGCGGCCTGGAGACTCTTTAGCTCTTTAGCTAATCATAAGACACGTAAGACTAGCCACACATACAGACTGTAATAAAGCTTCAGGAAAGACCACCTGTACTGACTTGTTTGTGTGTGTGTGTGTGTGTGTGTGTGCGTGTGTGTGTGTGTGTGTGTGTGTGTCCCAGACTCAGAGCTTCAGATTGCTCTGGTGGCTCTCTTCAGTGAAATGCTGTATCGCTTCCCTAATGTGGTGGTGGCTCAGGTAACAAGGGAGTCAGTGCAGCAGGCCATCGCCAACGGCATCACCGCACAACAGGTACTCAGCTAGCGTTTTGATGTCACTGTTGATGTAACCTCTTCTAGTTCAAGCAGACAACATGAAGTGTGACTAAATGTGAGCATTAAGAATAGCTATAGATTTAATGCAAAATTCAGTGAATTGACTGTGGTCACTGTGAAAATGCTACTTCTGCTTTAGTTGTTACATATTTGTTTAGCGATGCCATCATTTATTGATATACTGCCGCCAAAAGCTACAACATTACACTGAGATGAACTCATTGTCCCAGAGCTGACGCACAGCATAAGTGAACTAAGCACCTGCTTAGGGCCCCCTGGCCTCAAGGGGCCGAAAAAGGGGAGAATAAGGAGAAAGATTCTAGATTCTAGATGCCCCTGATGTAATCATAATACAGACAAAATAAAGTGACCTACAGTCACACATATGTTTTATTCACAATGTACTGTAACACTAAGTTTATTTGTTTTGGAAACATCCCCCCTCTCTACTGAGTAAAATGGTTCAGTCCAGCTGCTCCATCAGACAGCCTGCAGAGAGTTAACTTTTCACAGACAGAGTGGAGGAGGAGACGACAGGATGACTCAAAAGGAAAAAAAAAAAAAAAAAAAAAAAAGAAGAAAAAAATTAAAAAAAACAAAAAATCAGAAGTTCAGACAGGAGAAAGAAGCGAAGGGTCAACAGTTTGTCACCCAGTTCTTTCATAGGTAAGGAGGGTCTGTTAGTGGTTCATGTGATGGAAAGTTCTGGAACATTAGCCTTTTAGCTATTCCTAACCTTGTCCAGAGTTTATAAGCTAGCTCACTTTTCTCCACATGTTAGCTCATATTTCTTAAGAAAACTCTGCATTTATTCATTCAGTGCTTCACCTACCAAGTAACTGTCATGTTCTTTTCACAAATATGAGAGTGATCGTCAAAAATATCATTAATATGCATAGTTTTATGTAAAACAGTATCAAAATATTCCAGGTCAGTGAAATTTCTTGTCATGCTGCCCAAAATCCTGAGTGTATATACAGTATACAGTAACCAGTATTATTGGCAGTAATAGAGGGCCCCAAATTCAAGTTTTTCTTTAGGCCCCACAGAGGCTTGGGCCGGCTCTGTATTCCAGTTAATGTCAGATCTGCAGAACATGTTTGAACCTAAATACATGACTCTGAGTACAAATAGAGCTGTGTTGAAAAAATTGATTATCCGATTCTGAATCAATTCTCATATTAATTCCTAAAGATCGAGTCGTATGTCCAGAGATCGCATTTTTCCCCGGTGAACTTTAACATTCACGTCACATTTCAGTGAAGCTCTCAAAACAATGAACATAGCATCAAACAAAGTTTGAGTGAAGTTAGCCCGTTCGTTAGCCAAGGCCCGGCTTTGAAAACGCTACTGGTAGTACTCTGGTAGTACTTTCATCAGGCCAGTTCATCTGACAGTGAGCGCACTGAAATCCGCGCAGAGTGGCCGCTCCTCTCAGAGCTTTCATTGTCCAGCGCACTGCCGTGCTGTCAAATTTCAGTGAATCAAAAGATCGGTCTCACATTTAATGTGGGTCACAATCATGCCAGCTCATTTTATTAATCTGTTTTGATAACCAGGTGATTGTATGCAGAATGCTGATGCCAGCAACTTATACAGTGGTGAGCTACAACTCTCTCACTGTGCAATAATTCAATATTTTACTGCAATATTACTGTTTAAGTTGCTCGGTTACAGCATGTTTCAAATGTTCTCACCTTTTCCACCCCTGACCCGTTTTCATGCCTGGCAGTTGTATCAACATTCTGGGAGGGGGATTGGTCCTTACAGCCATCATTAACTACCAATGCTTCCTTAATTTACTGTTGAATGTCAATATAATACTAGTATAAATATGTTGCGTAAGTATTCAGTCATGTATTTCAGGTAACAGCTCCAAAAAAAATGGTTTTAATAACACTAACCCGAATCGATATTGGATCAAATAGAATTGAACTGTGATAATCGATTCTGACTCTTGAGAATCAAAACCGCTGTACTGCTCCTCTCCCAGTGCTTTCGGGCAACAGCTGAAATGTGCTCCAAAGATCCTTTTGCAGGGCACAGTGGGTATTATGGTATTTCTGCTAGCCCCCAGCAATGCAAATTTGCTGGACTTGAGAGGACAAGTTACTGACTGAATCAGGAACTTGAGTCTTTCTGGTTCTGACTTACAAAGTTCTGACCAGGTGATCTTCCAAGTCAATGCATGGTCCCAATTGGTTCTAGCTCATTGCTGGCGCATGGCCACTGTTCTGCTATGGCGCTCCTCCTTCAGTTCTGCCTGGACCTCACCTTGGATTATCTGCCGTCTCTCTCTCTCTCCCCTGGGCTCTGTCGCAGCGTGAAGTTGTATGGCTGCCAAGCCCCGCTCGTCCAACTGCTACTGAGTCCACCAAAACGCTGTGACACAACTTGCTTCTGTCTGCTATACAGTATGAGTAGAAAAGTTAAAAAAAAAAAAAATTGACCTGAGGTCTGAACTCAAAATAAGTCTGGAAGAAAAAGTGCTAATCTACAAATCACTGTCAATAAGGGAAACAATATAATCTAAAAAAGTAAGGAGGAGGTTTACATGTGGGACCAGTCAGGATGAGCCAGATAGTCACCAGACCATGAGGGTCAAGTGATTTGAAACAAGAGGGAACATAATGACCTCAAGGTGGAAATGACAAGGCGACAATGGGTAACTTAAGTTAAGAAGCATGAGACCTGGCAGTTCATTTAAAGGATAGTCAGCTGAAGTTAATATCCCAGCTAACGGTGTCTTCATATTAACTTTGGACTGTGGCTTTAGTCCTGTCACTTCCATTAGAAGCTTGATAAGAAGTGATCCTCTAATGCTCAATCTGAACAGAAACAGTGATTACACCTGTATCAGTATGTGTATTGTTTTCAGACAGACTGATGCAGTGGGCCGTGTTGTCCTGCACACCTTGTCACCAGTCCAGTGGTACTTTTTTCTTCACATGACTCCACAGAGGTCTGGCAGTCTAAATAATGAATGAAAGAATGAATTATGGTGCTGATGGGCGGCAGTAGCTCAGTCTGTAGTGGCTTGGACTGGGAATCGGAGGGTCGCCGGTTCAAGTTCAGCTTGGACCAAATGGAGAGTGGACTGGTAGCTGGAGAGGTGCCAGTTCCTCCTCCTGGGCACTGCCGAGCAAGGCACTGAACCCCCAACTGCTCAGGGCGCCTGGATATGGGGCAGCCCCCTCACTCTGGTACCTCTCCTCCAATGCATGTGCATGTGTTTGTTTCATAACTTGTGTGTTCTTTATAATCCAGAAAGTCGGTAATCACACTGATTAAGATGTTATTTCCAATGAAATGAAAACCACCTTCGGTTGATAAGTGACTCTATGATGAAGAGTAACGTATTATTCAACCTTTAGGTCCTAAATACCCTTAGATTGCTGAAGATTTAACCAAAAAGTACCTAAAGTTTAAAGTGTTGGTACTAATGTAGGCACCAGGAAAGTATGTGTTCATGTCTATAAGACCTGCTTTGGACATGTTATGGATTCTTACCCCAACAGACATGGATTCTTCTTTCACTCTGCAGATTATCCACTTTCTAAGGACCAGAGCTCACTCTGTCATGCTCAAACAGGTACATCTGTCTCACACCTGGATCTCATCACAATAATAATAATAATAACAATAATAATAATAATATGTGGTTCTGTACAGTCTGTCTTAATGGTCCATCTCTGTGCTTCAGAACCCAGTGCTGCCTCCAACCATAACGGATCAGATCAGACTGTGGGAGCTGGAGAGAGATCGACTGCAGTTCACAGAGGGTCAGCTTATTTCTGATGTTTGCCTTGATGCTGTTAATGTTTATGAAGGATGACAAACCTTTATTTCTGATCTGTACATTTTGATTTGGATGCTTTATTACTATATTTAGTACTTTCTTAGTGATGAGTCTCATTGTTTAACTGAGCTGCTGTTTTAAAACCTGGTGTCTCAGTCAGGGTTCCCGCGTGTCCTGGATAACCTAGAAAATAATTGACCAGTTTTCCAGTCATTGAAAACATGGAAAATGAGAAAAAAAATGTCATATGTCCTGGAAACGGTTAAGTTATCCTGGAAAATATATATAAAGGTGCAAAGGTTAGAAGTTGAAAGTTAAACCATTTGCATGCACTCACAAGGCATGGGGAGATAAATAATTTTACAGGATAACCTAACCGTTTCCAGTACATTTGACCTTTGGTCAGTCATTTTCCAGCTGTTGCTGGCCATGCGACATGGCTAACTCCTGTGAAATATCTGCCTTCAAGAACACTGCCCTCATCTGCTGCTGGTTTATTGGAGGTTCCCAGAAACAGCTCAGTGACTGTTTATGTCGCAAAGAACCCTCAGTTTACTGTTCAGTTACTGTTTAGGTCACTAATTTAACCTTTTATTCTTTTGACATACTGTATAGTTGATTTTCCATCTTGATGATTTCAGTGTTTCTTTATTTAGTTTCACATCAAACACTTGGCAGTGCATTTCTTTCTTCCTGTCTGACGTGTTGGAACAGAGGATGAATCCTGACTTTTCTTCTCACCTTTCTGGATTTTTCTCAGGAGTGCTCTATAACCAGTTCCTGTCCCAGGCTGACTTCGAGGTTCTGCGTGACAGAGCTCAGGTTGGATTCGGTTTCCTTTCTCTGTGGCTGAATAATCAATATCAGATTATTTTATAACCAGATTAAATGTTTCACCCTGTTAATGCTATAATTGCACATTTTATTCATGGATCTCTAAGGTTCGTAGTAGCAATTTTCCATGTATTTGCCAAATTACAGCACCAAAATAACAGACATAAGTATATACAGGGCTTAACAAATGTATTATTCCTCCATTCACTGTCAGGTGTTTACCATCGCTACCCTAAATTAACAGTATTGTTGATTACCAAAGTGTTTTAATTAGGGCTGTGGAAATTAGCATGTTAACACGGATAATCCATCATCATAATTAATCTGATTAAAAATTTTAACGCAATTAACCCATCTGCAGCGCAGAATGACACTGAATGTCTCCAGCAACGCACTTCACGCATTTTACCGGCGCAAAGTGTTCAGTTGATCCCGTTAGTGACAGGAAGCAGAAACAAGCAGACTCCTCTCAGTGGAGACAACAGAGCCTCTGAGTCTCTGCAGACCTCTATATGCAGACACAGTGATGCCTTTATATCGACTAATAAAAGCCATTAGTCCCCCTCATTGATCACTGTGATGAACTCTGATGTTCACATGTTGCTGATGGAGGCTTCCTGAGCACTTTATGAGCTTAAACAGTGGCCAGATATGCAGTCTACTTAGTGTCCAACTAGAGGAGACGCAACGCGTCATTCAATAAAGTGGAGCAGACAGGTGAACGATGGTTGATTGTGGATAAATGTTTGTTTAAAACTAAGAGACAAAACTTTGTACCGTTGTCACAAGTTGTGTTGTTTAAACTAGAAGAATTGAATGATTTTTTTATTGACATTTTTATAAAATTGTACAATCAAACTGTAGAGCTTCTCCCTTTTCAGTTTACAAGAATAAAATAAGTATTAAAATAAGAAATAAGTATGAAAAATAAGTAAATGAATTTCAATACAAAAAAGTATCAAAATTGTCTTATATACAAATATGATTATGAATATGGATTTACAACAGAGAAAATTACTGAATATGTAAAGAGGAAATGTCCAAATGTATTGCACTAGATGTTAGACTGTGTACAGAATAAATAAGTTTTCTCATGAAAGAAAACTTGATTATTATAGATTAAAAATGAATGGAATTTAATTGTGATGAATCCAAATTAATCCACAAAAACCTGTGATTAGTCTGATTAAAAACTTAAATTGTTTCACTGCCCTAGTTAATAGTTAATCCACCAGTATGTGCAAGCTCTTTAATCAAAATGATATCTTTAATGATACAATATAACTATTGTTGCTATCCAGGATTTTTTTTTTTAAATTTACTGTTTTCCAAAAAAAGCAGATCAAAATATCAAACCACATTATTATTATTATTATTATTATTTGATAGAGATGTTCAATTCCAGTTATTTACTGTCATTCCTGAACAGAAAAATGTGTTTTAGTGGTTGTTTGTTATTCTGGATTCATTTCTACATCATTTCATTGATCTGTAGCGTGAATCACCCTTACACAGTATTTATTATCCGCTGACTTCAGGCACATAGCCTCTAGTTATCAGCCCTTCTGGTATCAGAAACAGTTTTACATGTTCGTCATGTCTGTTACCAAAGGAAAGAATATGATTTCAACATGAAGCTGTAGCTCTGTTCCTCCAGCAGCCTGCTGCTGGTTAATGAAGGTGTTGTGCTGCAGGGTCTTGGCTGTCTGGTGTGGCAGGACGTGGCTCACAGGGTGATGGTGGTGACACCACAGGGTCACAGTGAGGTCAAGAGGTTCTGGAAACGTCAGAAGTCCAGCACGTAACTGGAGGAAGACAAACCCTGATGGCACCTGGTGATGTCACTGCTGTAAGAAGGTGGAGATGATATAATTGTTCTGTATTTTTCATAGGATATTGACTTTCTTTTATTGTGGATTAAATGGTGATATGAAGAAAAATTATGGCTCTACTCATTCTTCTTGCCTCATTGAGTAATTATGCAGATGAAATGAGATGTCTTATATACTGTTCATAAAACTATCGTGTGTGTGTGTGTGTGTGTCTATATACAGTTACTCCGAAATGTTTCATACCCCTGGCAAATTTTGACTTAAAGTTATTTTTATTCAACCAGCAAGTTTTTTTCCTGATTAGAAATGACACAGGCATCTCCCAGAAGATAATAAGACAATGAACAAGAGGCAGAAAAATATTTCTCAGCTTTTATTTACATTTGAACAAAAAGTATCATCTCCAAAATCATCCAAACCCTTTGCAGACTGTTAATCTGTGGGAAAAGTTCTATACCATTTCAAGTAGACCAAGCTGTTCTAAAGCATCCTACTTACCCTGATTCATTAGGAACAGATGTTTTCCTCAACTCAGCAGGTGAAAAACAGCAGCTCTCTGCAGCTGCTTTTTGCACAGTCATGGTTAAGACAAAGGAGCTCACTGAGGTCCTGTGGCTGCACATTGTGACTGCTCACAAGTCAAGAAATGGATAAAAAGCCATATCTGCATGTTCTAAGTTATTTCAAGTTTAAATTATTAAAAAATACAAGATATGGTCAGAAGCCAAAAGTGACATCTGTGTTGGCCAGGAGGATAGTGAGAGGGGTGAAGAAGAATCAAGGATCATCACTGAGGCCATGCTGGTGAATCTGGGCTCTGCTGGTGGCAACATCTCAAGGCAGATCCAAAAGACACTGAACCCTGCTGGGGTCCATGGAGGCAGACCAAGGAGGACACCACTTCTCCAGCTAAGACACACAAATGCCTGCTTGGCCTTTGCAAATACTCATGTGGACAAAGAAGAAGACTTCTGGTGTTCTGTTTCATGGTCAGATGAAACAATAATTGAATTATTTGGCCACAGTGATCAACCCTAAGAACACTATCCACACTGTCAAACATGGTGGTGGAAACCTTTTAGCTTTTAGGGTGTATTTCAGCTAATGGACCAGCGAACCTGATCACAGTAAACAGCACCATGAAAAAAGAGCGTAAAAAAGAGCATCCATCCATCCATTTTCTACCGCTTATCCTCATAGGGTCGTTGGGGGCTGGAGCCTATCCCAGCTGTCTTAGGGTGAAAGGCAGGGTACAACCTGGACAAGTCTCCAGTTCATCACAGGACACAGAGACAGACAACCACTCACACTCACATTCACACCTACAGTCAATTTAAATTAACCAATTAAGCTAATCCCCATGCATGTTTTTGGATGGTGGGAGGAAGCCAGAGTACCAGAGAGAACCCACGCAGACATGAGGAGAACATGCAAACTCCACACAGAAAGGGCCTGGAATCAAACCCGGTACCTTCTTGCTGTGAGGCGACAACAACATCAAGCAGTCTGCAGAGAAACTTGACCTTGGGCACCAATGGACATTTCAGCATGACAATGATCTAAAATACACAGCAAAAAAGTGGTGAAGAAATGGTTAGCAGACAGAAACATGAACATTTTGCAGTGGCCCAGCCAGAATCCTGACTTAAATGCAGCCAAGAATCTGTGGAGGAGCTAAAGATCAGGGTGATGGCAAGGAGACCCTCCAACCTGAAAGAGTTGGTGCTCATCACTGAAGATGAAGGGGCAAAAATACCCAAAAAAAAAAAATTGCTGGTTGAATAAAAGTAACTAAGTCAAAATTATATATGTATATGTATATATACATACACATATATATGCGTGTGTGTGTATATATATATATATACATATATATATATATATATATGATGAGCCAGCCACAGTAGTGACAGTACTGGGCAGAGCCACTTTTGAGTGTCATGTGCAGCCAGATGACTGCAGCAGCCAGGGTTTGTATGCTAGTGGCTAGTATTAGCCAGACAGTGCTGTTATTGCAGACACAGCCTGACATTTTAACACTCAAAGTATTCATAGTTTTCTAGTAGAGAGTAGGCGACACCACATTGTGAGGGGGAGGCTAACGCGATAAAAACGGCTGCCGAACGACAGGCCGCAAATGGAGCCTGGGAAGTCGCGTGAAATTCTTGCCGGCATAGGCCACCCTAAGCCCAATGCTCTACGGGAGGAGATCCCGGGGGAAGAAGCGAAATGCGGAGAGGGGAGCACTGGGATGCTGAAGCGGAGAGGAGCGGACGAAGACATCGCGAAGGAGGTGGACGAGCACTGTGAGGACGAGCCAGAGAACCAGGCTAAATCCGGAGGAGAAGATGCCGGCAAACACGAGGAGGAATTAGATCCAAGAATCCAGGAATGTTATATTAATATCTACGACATATTCACTAAGTGAAGTGTAGTAAACATAACGGCTCCTCTCGCAGACTGGTACCTGGGATGGGCAGCAATCCCTTCACTGAACCATTGCTTTCTTTCCAACTTCTCATATTCAGTTCATATGGTGTTTTTTTTTTTGTTTTTTGTTTTAACATAAATCATGCCTGTGTTTTCAGGAGGAGCTGGAGCAGCTTAACCAGGCCAGTGATGAGATCAACAAGCTGGAGCTGCAGCTGGATGTGAGACAGTAGTTAATACTGCTCTGCTGTCACTCTGTGTCATGGCTGGGCTCATTCAGTGTGCTCTGATGTGTTTGTCCTCCCTGCAGGAGGCCAGGTCCAGTTACAGGAGGATCCTGACTGATTCTGCCAGGAAGCTCAATGCTCAGGGCTCCCAGCTTGGTACCTGCATTGAGAAAGCAAGGCCCTACTATGAAGCCCGCAGACATGCCAAAGAGGTGCGTTTTGTAGCTGCAGTGTGTGTATATGGATTATGCATTCATTAAACTAGTGATGTACAATAGCAGATGATGAGCTGGGCTGTACCCTGCTCAGGGGCTCTGGCACTAGGGGGGGAGGGTCCGGTCCTCAGCTGTGTTAATATGTCAATGAGCGCTATGACAACAGACTAGTTGACAACTTTATTTTTTAAATAGAATGGACAAATGAAGCAATGCATGTGTGGATTCACACCCTGACTGATCAGTAGAGCAGCATCCTCTCATGAAACACTATCAAGTGCTGTGTTGTGGTTATGCATGTAACAGTAATATACATAGAGTCAGTAATTTCCAGGATTAATATCACCAGTCAAGTAACTATCACCACTATGTTACTTTCACCATATACTCATATTGCTACATTTTCCAACGTTTCAGTCCGCTCAAGCTGAACCCAGATAACGAGCAGTATTTTAGTGTAAATCCAGCTAGGTAGCTTTGCTAATGCTAGATTCATTCATTCATACATTAAACTGTAATACGTCAATAAGTCAATCAAATAAAACGATAAAAAACACTCAAAACAAGACATTGTCTTGTCAACTTACAGAAAAAGAGAGGGAAGAAAACTGATTGCTTCCCACCCCTTTTCCAAACAATTAATAGCAAACCAATGCAGAGCTCATGCACAAACAGCTGTGTCCATGCATGCCATTTTCTTGCTTGGACATTGCAAACAAGATATTTCCATAAACATTAATGCACTCTATATCTGTTTTTTTCATATGTCATGTTTTAGAGACAAATATACACAAATATACCATTTTTTATACATCATTAATTTATAACAATTACCTTAGCAATAATATCACACCAATTCCTTTTATCATAATATCTCGTGAAAATCATCTTCTTGTACATTATTTGAAACATGGACATTTCTTCGTTTACTCATGTGAATGCACAAATGATACAGTCAGTGGGTTTACTGTGGAGAGTCAGTGTGTTGTTTTACTGTCTGTCTGTGAACTCCTCTGGTGACCAGACACAATTAAGATAGCAACAGGAAACGAGAAAAAAATTCCTGTACGTGCCTGCATACCTGACGCCGGACCTCACAGACAGACAAAGTGCCTCGGTGTGGATCAACCACTGTGGTGAGCATCACTGTGCCTGCATATAGAGGTCTGCAGAGACTCAGAGGCTCTGTAGCCTCCACTGAGAGGAGACGCAGGAGTAGAAACTAGTCCGCTTGTTTCTGCTTCCTGTCACTAATGGGATCAACTGACCATTTGCACGGGTAAAATGTGCGAAATGCGTTGCTGGAGACATTCAGTGTCATTCTGCGCTACAGATGTGTTAATTGCGTTCAAATTTTTAATCAGATTATGATGATCTGCATTAATGCGCTAATTTCCACAGCCCTGCAATTAACATTTAAGTAAACAAATAGATAATAATGTAGATAGGAATAATGTTATTGTCTCGTGAAATAAGAGTAGAGTAGAAAATAATTATAATATGTTTTGAATAACTGCTCTATGAATAGCTTCATCCATCTGGGCTGGTACATCCTGGGATAATAAGGATGTCACTTTCCTTGTGGCTGATGATGCTGACATGGGAATTTTTATTTTATTACAAAGGTCTTATAACTTAAGACCTTAAACTGCTCCACAGCCTTCTCTGATGCCTCAGCTTCAGAGTTCATGAAGCTCTGTGTCTGATCTGCTCAGCTTTCACCACCGTTCTCCCGGACGTGCTGGCCCTGAATCTCCACAACCTGGGTTTGTCACCATCACTCTGCTCCTGGATCAGTGATTTCTTCACCAACAGGCCCCAGTTGGTGAGGATAGGGAAGTCCACATCTGCCCCACTGATCCTCAACACTGGAACACCGCAGGGTTGTGTGCTCAGCCCTGCCCTCTTCACCCTCTCCACCCAGGACTGCTCTGCCGTCCACTCCACAAACATGGTTGTGAAGTTCGCAGATGACACCACCGTGATGGGTCTCATATCTAACAACAATTAGACCCACTATAGAGAAGAGGTCCAAAGCCTCACACAATGGTGTTCCAGGAACAATCTGGTCCTGAACATCAACAAGACAAAGGAGGTCATAGTGGACTACAGGAGGTCCAGGAAGACTGAACATGCTCCTCTCTGCATACATGGGGACAACATCAAGTTCCTGGGCATCCACATTTCCTCTGACCTCTCCTGGACTGTGAACACTTCACACCTGGTGAAGAAGGCCCAACAACGGCTCTTCTTTCTCAGGAAGCTGAAGCGAAGTGGACTCTCTCCTCAGCTGCTTGCAAACTTGTACAGAGCCACTATTGAGAGCATCCTGTGTGTCAGTATGACAGTGTGGTATGGCAGCTGCACAGCACAGGATAAGAAAAACTTAACCCGGGTGGTAAGGACAGCACAGTGGGCTGCCATCTACCAGATCTGAACTCTATACTGTCCGAGTCCAGAGGATGGCCAGACGCATTGCAACCGATCCCACCCATCCAGGCAACATACTGTTTGTTGCCATCATTTGTTTTCCATCAGGAAAGCAGTACAGAAACATTAAAACAAGGACAACAAGACTGAGGGTGCACTCACACTGGGGCCATCGTACCGCGCCCAGGCCCCGTCCAAGTCTGGATTCTGTGGGTAGTATGAGTGCAATTGTACATAGATGGAAGGTATTGAGGAGTGAGGAGTGGCTGCAGGTTCTGTCTGGACCTCAGTAACTTGGATCGGCTGGATCCCACGGAGGCGACTTCCACTTGAGTCGCTTCATCACCAGAGGCTCTCTCTCTCAGATATAGGTGGACAACTTTGGACAGCTTTGGTTGACATGACTCAGTATGAATTGTTTCCATCTCAGTCTCTCTGTCTCTCTCTGTTCTGTGTAATGAGTCACTGTGCCTTTTCTTTAACCCCCTACCCCTTCTTGTAGCTGGAGGGTCTGCCAGCATCACACCGGTTCATGTCTGCTAGAGACAGTCTTTTCTTCTCTTGAAGTTTCTTCATGGAGGCTGGAGTCATTTCTACAGCCTGTGTCGGGCAGAGGAGCTGGCTCACATTTTAGTTCAGGGCAGAGAAGCAGAGTGATGGTCTGCATGCAGGGTGCAGGATGAGAGAGACTGTATATGTATATACATATAAGCGTGTGTATATATATATATATATATATATATATATATATATATATATATATATATATACACACACACAGTATGTATATACATATATACTGCTGTATATATATATACGCTGTATGTATATATATGTATATACATACGCTGTATACCTGTATACGATAATGCTGTATGTATATATATATATATATATATATATATATATATATATATATATATATACAGTCATGGAAAAAATTATTAGACCACCCTTGTTTTCTTCAATTTCTTGTTCATTCTAATATCTGGTACCACTAAACGTATAATACAATGAACACAACAAAAAATGCAGCTGGTCACATAATACTTTATGTCCTATTTGACATTCTTAAGCTTAATTGATTCCCAGGGTATATAAGAGGCCATTTCATGTCACAAGCAGCACTGCACATGCAAAGGCCTAGAGTGGTTTCCTGCTTGCATTCAAGCCGTAGCACAACTCAGAAGTTGTCAGCTCTCACATAATGCCTAAAACAAAAGAATTATGTGAAGCAACAAAGGCAGCCATCTTGGCACTGCTGGAAATTGGCATGAGTGAGAGACAGGTAGCGAAAAAACTGAAGATCTCCAAGACAGCCGTTCATTACAACAAAAAAAAACAAGCTGAACATGGCACTACCAAATTGCTACCTGGCCGTGGCAGGAAACGTCTTTCTACCCCACGAGATGACCGTGCACTCATCCGTTCCTGTGTCAGGAATCGTCGTCAGACCTCCAGGGACCTTAAAAATGAGTGGGCACTGTCGAGAAATGTGACTTGCTCGGCAAGGACAGGTCGAAACCAACTTGTTGAAGCTGGTTTGAAGTCACACAGAGCACGCAAGAAGCCCTTCATCAATGAAAGGCAGAGGAAGGCCCGGTTACTCTTTGCTCGAGACCACAAGGATTGGACTGTTGATGATTGGGCTAAGGTTCTCTTCAGTGATGAATCCAATTTTGAATTGATGCCCACTCCAGCCAACTTACTGGTTAGGAGGAAGCCTGGAGAAGCTTACAACCCAGACTGTCTTGCCCCTACAGTAAAACATGGAGGTGGATCAGTCATGATCTGGGGTTGTTTCAGTCTGAGTGGAACAGGGCAAATGCAATTGTGTGAAGGCCGAATGAACCAGGTCAAGTACAGGACTACCCTTGAAAACAGTCTTCTTCCATCAGCTGGAAAACTCTTTCCTGCCTCGAATGACTGGATTTTCCAACAAGACAATGCCCCTTGCCACACGGCAAGGTCAGTTAAAGCCTGGATGGAGAACCACAACATTCGCACCATGCCTTGGCCTGCTCAATCACCAGATCTTAATCCAATTGAAAACCTGTGGAAAATCATCAAACTCAAAATGGAGAACCACAAGCCCAAAAACAAAGAAAATTTGTTTGAATTTGTCCAACAGGAATGGGCTGCTGTGACAGCAGAACAATGTCAGAAGCTGGTGGAGAGCATGCCAAGACGCATGGCTGCAGTCATCAAAAACAATGGTTATGCAATCAAGTATTAACTCTTGTGTGTATCATGTGTTTAAAGCAAACAGAAAAGAAAACATGGAATGCTTAAAAGTAGTGTTTTTGGCGGTACAATGCCATAGCTATTGATGTAAGAATTTAAGTAATTTTGGTTATTATCAAGAAAACCATGGAAAATGAATAATCCTTAGTTCTTAAATTAAACTCTCATGAGCTACTTTTGTTGTTATCATTATAATTGTCCAAACAAATGTACCTTTAGTTGAGCCAGGCATTAAAATTAACAAGAAATTGAAGAAAACAAGGGTGGTCTAATAATTTTTTCCATGACTGTATATATATATATATATATGCGTATATATGCCTGCTCAGGCTCAGTGCATCACGCTATGAAGAGACAGCCCTCCAGAGATTCCAACATATGACCGTATCCTGCATCCAGAGCGTCTCTCTCATCCTGCACCCTGCATGTAGACCATCACTCTGCTTCTCTGCCCTGAACTAAAATGTGAGCCAGCTCCTCTGCCCGACACAGGCTGTAGAAATGACTCCAGCCTCCATGAAGAAACTTCAGAAGAAGAAAAGACTGTCTATAGCAGAGATGAACCGGTGTGATGCTGGCAGACCCTCCAGCTACAAGAAGGGGTAGGGGGTTAAAGAAAAGGCACAGTGACTCATTACACAGAACAGAGAGAGACAGAGAGACTGAGATGGAAACAATTCATACTGAGTCATGTCAACCAAAGCTGTCCAAAGTTGTCCACCTATATCTGAGAGAGAGAGCCTCTGGTGATGAAGCGACTCAAGTGGAAGTCGCCTCCGTGGGATTCAGCCGATCCAAGTTACTGAGGTCCAGACAGAACCTGCAGCCACTCCTCACTCCTCAATACCTTCCATCTATGTACAAGCGGTGATATGATACACATACTGTACATCTTCAGATATTAAAGAGTTTGATGATTAGATACTAAATTAACTGGCCGAATTTAGAGCTAATCTAGAAAACTTAATAATACTGAATAATAAAATACTACAACGTAGATTCAGAATATCAAACTGCTCCACAGCTTTCTCTGATGCCTCTTAAACTCTCAACTGCTGAACGGTGCACAAACCCTAAACTACATGTTGGTAACAATAGTACAACTCTTAATTTAGTTAATAGATAACCATCACTAAATCTAACTGGTTACGTTGAATTAATATCATTTATTCCTTTATCGGTCTTTCTTTTTGTTTCATCATTTATTCTATTATGTCACATTGAATTAATGACATTTATTCATCCATCAATCTTCCTGCATTCTATTATTACTTATTTTCTATTTCATTATTTTCTGTTAGTAGTCTGGTAATTCAGTTTGTCAGATTAATCATTTATTATTAATTATTTTCTGCTGGTAGTCTGGTCAGCCTGTCAAATAAACATCTCATTTATAAAGAACTTGGTTATTTGATTTGTGTGTGTATATTGAAATCACTGTACACGAGGTCCAGGAACTCCGTAACATCCTGAGATGAAGAGATTCTATTAATTAATGTCAAATTCACAAGTTCTCCCTGTTTTAACAAAATTGGGTGGTGCACTGATAATTTCTACTATTAAAAGTAATAGTGAATTAAATCCGAAGCTGAGTGTCATCACTCTGCTTCACATGTTATGACCATTTATGCTTTATGATCAATAACTTAAAAGTTGTTGTTTATAAATACATAATCTAATATGAATTAATGATTGACTATTAAATCTGCCCTGGAGTATTCATGCTACAACAGACCATAACTTTAAGTCCAAAATTAATTTGGATAGCGGCTCGTGGTGGCCTAATGCTGAAATAACCAGCTTCTCTTTAATTGCACCTTTTTATTGTTGCCTTTTAACTTCTGCTGTCTGTTGCCTCAGGCTCAACAGGAGACCCAGAAGGCGGCTCTGAGGTATGAGAGAGCTGTGTCCATGCACACTGCTGCCAGAGAGATGGTGTATGTGGCTGAGCAGGGCCTCCTGGCTGACAGGAACACATTGGACCCAACCTGGCAGGAGATGCTGAACCACGCCACCGCTAAGGTACACACCCAGGTTTCTCCCTGCCCTCAACTATTTTTCTCATACTGTTTGAAAAGCTCTGTTTCACCTCCTGTTTTTAAGCCTCCTTTCCATAAAAAACACCCTGATCTGACTGGTCAGCATTTCTGGGTCTCTGCGGTCAATCAGATGCTGTCTACACAGTATCAGCCAGAGGACTCAGATGTGTAATAATTACACAGTTTGGGGGTGGTTATGCTCTGAATAATATTAGCATAAGAAATTTAGCATCAAAAAACACTTTCCAACAGGAATCTAATCTGAAATCTGGAAGATTATGAGCTTAGACCATCAGTGCTACTCCTCTTCAGGCTGTGACTGACAGCAATCAATCACATGGTAGCCACGCCCCAAAGCATATGTGTTTTTTTTTTCACCATATATTTGACCATAATTCAGTAAATGGACATGCTGTTGTATTAGAAGATTCTTTAAACTAATCATTCGGACCATAAACTTGTAGTTATAGTGTTTACAGAGGTAATACACCAGGAGAGAAAAGGGTAATTTTCCCATAGACTTCAATACAAACAGACTTCTTTTTGAAACCACCAGTATTGACCCCTGCTGGCTGTTGGAGAGAGTGAAGTTTGAAAATGGTAAAATGGTAAATGGTCTGTATTTATATAGTGCTTTTTACTCTACCTGAAACGATGCCCAAAGCGCTTTACAGCATACATCACATTCACACACTGATGGCGGAAGCTGCCATGCAAGGTGCTAACCATAACCCATCAAGAACAGTTAGAGATTCAGTGTGTTACTCAGGAACACCTCGACATGCTTCAGGCCGAGATCGAACTGGTAACCCTTCGGTTAGATGGCCACTCTACCCACTGAGCCTTGCCGTCCCTGTTCACGCACGGCTCAGCGCAAGATCCATGACACTTTTCATTGTCTTCTTCTAAGTTACTTCTGGGCTTCATTGCTGTTGTTCACAAACCATTTGACATCACAATGGCTCTGTCCATGGTGTAGTGGTTAGCACTCACAGCAAGAAGGTACCGGGTTCGAATCCTGAATCTGTGTGGAGTTTGCATGTTCTCCTCATGTCTGCGTGGGTTCTCTCTGGTACTCCGGCTTCCTCCCACCATCCAAAAACATGCATGGGGATTAGGTTAACTGGTTAATTTAAATTGACCGTAGGTGTTAATATGAGTGTGAGTGGTTGTCTGTCTCTATGTGTCCTGTGATGAACTGGAGACACCTCCTGTCAGCCTCCTGTAAGCTCCACCCTCTCCTCCCCTCCCATCAGTGCTCCGTCCAAAGCCACGCCCCCTCAGACTGAACATCTGACGGTAAGTAGAGGAGAGCTGATATGCTACATCACCACAGCTGTAAAACGTCCCGTTCAAAGACAATATATCAACGTCATTTTGTCACCTTTATAATGTAGACAGTGATGACTATGGCTGCGCAATATGATCAAAGTGTCATATCCTATAACCTCTTCAATACAAGCAAAGGTCAAATTTTGCGACGTTCACGGTCTCTGCTCCATACTGTTGTCTTACAAAACACTGCTCGGCACCTATTTTTCACATCGACCCACTTTAAATGTGACTGATTCACAGAAATTTCACAGGAAACAGCTAGCAGCAGAGCGCTACACTATGGAAGCTCTGAGCTGAACGGACATCCAGATCCACTCCACTCACAGTCTGCTGGAGTCTGTGAGCATCTTTATAATGCAGACACTGGAGACTATGACTGTACAACATGATCAAAATATCATATCCTATAACCTCTTCAATACAAGCCACACCTACGACCAGCGGGAGCGTGTCTATGTTCCCCAGTCTGTTACTTTTTTCACCATCACTTCCAAATTCCACGGCAAATAGGCCTATGTGATATATCTAAAAAAAAAAAAAAAAAAAGTCTGATGCCTGCCCAGGGACAAGCGTGAGAGAACAGCGATTATGAAACGTACCCTGGTGTTGTTTTCCGGTGGCATGGAAACGCTTCAAGCTCATTGGCAAGTCAGTGTCCAATCAGACAATCTTGCGGTGTCACATGATTTGCCAATATCCAATTGTAAGGCTTTGTATCATCCTTGTGTAGCATATCAAAGAGTAGAAAGTAGAAAGATTTTCACTCCTCTGACTAAAGTTGTTGTTTCCATGATTGAAAATGGGCTCTGAATGCAATAATTTACACATGGAGGGCTGTTATTTCATATGGATAGTGCATAATTGCACACACCTCTGTTATGTATGTTACTGATAGATATTTTTGATTGTAAACATTTTATTTGACTTGTAAATATTGTAAATATGATTTTTGAACTTAAATGATACGTGATGCCCATAGAGAAAAAAAAAACACTGGGCACAGTGTAGCAAGTCAGAATAATAAAAACTGGACAGAGAGGAACTGACAGAAATACAGAGGAGACAGAAATTGCATCGTTTTAATCACTAAAAACTGGCAAATATTGAGCTTCAGCAGCAGCTGGAAACTGTTCTCCACCCTCCACACGTCACCTCTCCTCTCCTCCAGCCTCACCTCTGTCTGCAGCCTCAGCCGACTCAGACCGCATCACCACAACACAGCACCGGGCACGGCGAGCCCTGCAGCACCAGGCACCGGGCTTTCGGGTGCTGGATCAGGCTGATCTGCATCAAAACAAAACAGCACCAGGCTCTGCGAGCCCCACAGCACCGACATTTCGGGTGCTGGGCTCAGCGAGCCCGTTTTGGGTGCTTGGCTAAATTCCAAGAAATGCGTGAGGAATGGGAAGTGTGCTCCACTGAATGTATTGCTACCGGCGAACATAGAAGGTTTTTTGGAAAAAAAGGTTCTATGTTCCCCGGTACGCATTGCTACAGGGCTACATCAGGCTAATACGCGCTAAAATAGTAGCTAAGTTAGCAAATATTACATATTTCATGAAAATAATAACTCCTCCTGAAGCTAAACAAATAATTACCTCAGGGTGAGTCGTCAGACTCAGAGTCGTCAGAAGTAAGCCTGGAAGTGGTATTTTTGGCTGCATTTTCTCTGTCATTGTTCCCCACAGAACAGATTCTCCAGCTAACTATTATTATTTCTGCAGAGGAGTGTGCTGGATGGGGAGGAGGGAAGGACATGAGCAAGATGAGACATGAAGGCATCTGATTGGTTCTCTCATCTCACTCAGAGTGTCAGTTGATTGGTCAGAGTTTTTACAGTCCTGTAGCTGCCACAGAGGTCTGATTCTTTCCGTTCCTTTTTCTGAACACATCATGTATTGACTGCTCTCAGGATGGAAGGAACATTTCACCCAGGAGAACAAAAAGTGTTTCTGAAAAGAATCAAGGATTCCAGCTTTAAACATGTAGTCTGAAAATACACATAGTATTGTATAGTTTATACTGTCATTGGTCTGTTCTGAT
This sequence comes from Synanceia verrucosa, assembly GCA_029721515.1. NCBI lineage: Eukaryota > Metazoa > Chordata > Actinopteri > Perciformes > Synanceiidae > Synanceia > Synanceia verrucosa. Next base: position 23,307,500 of record CM056567.1, read on the forward strand.
AAAGCCTGACAGTGAAACAGAAATGTGTTGCATTGCTTACGGTCAACATTCAGTGCTTGTAGTAAATTATTACATTTCTTTAGGCTGTTAGATTTTTCACCAGATTTTTTTTACCCTGCCACATGCATGACATCAATTAAATCAGTTCTTACCACATGTTAAACAGTAGGGCTGTAAGCTTTAGGTCGATGACATTAAAGTCTTATTTCTTTTTTTAATCACATTCTGCTGTTTTGTTGACACATCCTCCCTGGCAGCTTCCTGCTCTGTACTGCAGTCATGGAAAAGAACTAGAGCAATACACTTTTGAATTATTATTGTTTTATTTTGAAAACTCCCAGATGATCAAGTCTCAGATGATGAAACTAAATGAGGGAAACTATAGTGCTTGTTAAATGGTGTCAGCTGACTGCAGACAAGTCAACATCATGAAGGCTCTGGTCTAAGAGACCAACTCTGGTTAGTTGGTTGTCAACTGACATCATTGATCAGACAATCATTGATGCTAGGATCTGAAGAAATGATGGGAAATTATCATTAATAGAGTTTTAAACATCCAATAAAAATGACTAAACAAGATTAACTGTTGAAATTCTGTGATTAATCACAGTTAAATACAATAATTGTTTAACAGCCTGAGTAATAGCATCTCCTTTTTCATGTTTGAGCCTGGAATTTAATTTTATTATTTTCACAAAGTCAACCTCTTATCCTGCATTGGGGGCTGGAGTCTATCCCAGCTGTCTTAGGGTGAAAGGCAGGGTACAGGACAAGTCTCCAGTTCATCACAGGACACAGAGACAGACAACCACTCACACTCACATTCACACCTACTATTTTAGATTAGCCAGCACCACCACACCTTTAGTTTACTAATTTTAATTAATCTTAATTGCCACTTTCAGTTCACAGGTAATTTGGTTTCCAGTAGCTCAGAGTTATTTCTAAAGCAAATTGCACTTTTATAGAGATGTTCCTCAACTCATAACTGAATCAATTTTGTCCTGTATGCCCTCAGATAGTAACCAGAAATCTATATGTTTTTGTTGAGATTTATGCTTCAGTTTTAAGGAGCTGCTGTTGTGCATGCTGGCTCACTATCATGGTGTCATGGTGAGGTACAGGCAGAAGCTCACCAGTGTTGTTTCCTGTGCTGGTCAGGTGAATGAGGCGGAGGAGGAGCGTCTCCGCAGTGAGCGGGAGCACCAGCGAGTAACACAGCTCTGCCAGGAGGCCGAGGCCCGAGTCCAGACCCTCCAGAAAGCCCTGAAGAAGGTCATCCTCAAATCCAAGCCCTATTTTGAGCTCAAGGCTCAGTTCAATCACATTCTTGAGGTGTGTATTTTTTTAACAATATATCAAAGTGAAAGCCACAAGCTGATGATTGTTCACTCATGATGATTATCTTGGTTTAGCATTTTTCTGCAGTGTGTGTTTTGCAAAGGCAGTGATTGAACTTTCACACACTGAATGTGGCTCTGCGACGGACAAACTGCTAGTAAAATCATTATTTTAATTCAGGGAACTGGCACTTGCTCTGAAGACTTGGCAATTGATTTGAGTTTCAAGTCAATAAAACTTGAATTGGGTGATACTGATATCAGATACTGATAGAAGACGTTTGATTTTTGGTAGATTTTGGCCGCAAAAGGAGGCCCTACACCATACTAATGAATTATTGTGGTCTAAAACCAGGTGTTTCAGTTTCATTGTCCAACCCCTGTATATATACGTATATACTGTATATGTGTGTGAATATATATACACACACACACACACATATACATATATATGCATATATATGTATATATATATATATATATATATATGCATATATATGTATATATATGCATATATATATGTATATATATATGTATGTGTATGTACAGGATATGACACCCTCAAATTTACTAATGACCCTCGCATCAACTAAGGAAAAACTCCCCAAAAAAAAACCTTTTAACAGGGAAAAAGAAACGGAAGAAACCTCAGGAAGAGCAACAGAGGAGGGATCCCTCTTCCAGGATGGACAGACGTGCAATAGATGCCATGTGTACAGAATAACAACAATGCAAACACATTAACACTACATACAAAATTGTATGGAAATGTCCAAATCAATATAACAACAGCTAATATACAGTGTGTATATATAGAATTGTATGAGAGTGTCCAAGGGGATGAAGAGCATCATCAAGCTATCAGCAAAGGATGAGAAGCATGTCTTCCTCTCCACCACCCCAACCAGAAGAAGCCTGGGCAGCACATCCTCCTCTCCACCACGCCAACCAGAAGAAGCCTGGGCAGCACGTCTTCCTCTCTCCACCACGCCAACCAGAAGAAGCCTGAGCAGCACGTCTTCCACTCCACCACACCAAACAGGAGAAGCTTGTGCAAGATGACCTCGTCACCACCACGTCACTCAGAACCAGAAGATGAAGCCTGACTGGTCTGCACAACCACTACTCCACCAGGTAGACTGGATCCATGGATACCTGTGAGATGAGAACGCACAGGGACTACGAGGCACAAAACTAATCAGCAGCATGTGTTAAAGGGAGGAAGAGTAAACACATCCTCTTCTCCACTACCCTAACAGATACAACCTGAGCAGCATCGCCTCTTCTCCATCTCACCACCATCACGACAGACGAAGTCTGGATGACACCACCTCCTTCTCACCAAGTAGCCTCAGCTCACCGACACCTGGGTGCTGAGAGCACAGGGACTCCGGGGAAGAAGATGAGTTAGTAAAATGACTTAATGGAGGCATCGAAAAGAAGAAGAAGAGAAGCTCAGTGTGTCAGAGGAAGTCCCCGGCAGTCTAGAGCCATAGCAGCATAACTAAGGATTGATCCAAGGCAACCTGAGTCAGCCTTGGATCAGTCCTAACTATAAGCACTATCAAAAAGGAAAGTCTTAAGCCTACTCTTGAATGAGGGGATGGGGTCTGCCTCCTGGACTGAAAGAGGGAGGTGGTTCCACAGAAGAGGAGCTTGATAACTGAAAGCTCTAGCTCCCATTCTACTTTTATAAACCCTAGGAACCGCTAATAGTCCTGCATTCTGAGAGCACAGAGTTCTAGCAGGATTATAAGGCACTATTAGCTCTTTAAGATAAGATGGTGCCTGACCAGTCAGTGCCTTGTAGGTGAGGAGGAGGATTTTAAATTCTATTCTAGATTTTACAGGGAGCCAGTGCAGAGAGGCTAACACAGGAGAAATATGGTCTCTTTTCCTGGTTCTGGTCAGAACATGTGCTGCTGCGTTCTGGACCAGCTGGAGAGTCTTGATAGACTTATTAGGGCAGCCTGATAATAAGGAATTGCAGTAGTCCAGCCTAGAAGTTACAAATGCATGGACTAATTTTTCTGCATCGTTTTGGGAGAGAATATGCCTTATTTTTGCAATGTTACACAGATGAAAAAAGCTGTTCTAGCTGTTTGTTTCATGTGGACGTTGAAGGACATATCTTGGTCAAAAATTACCCCTAGATTCCTTACAGTGGTGCTCGAGGCTGTTGCAAAGCCATCTAGAGTAAATAAGTCATTTGATAGTTTATTTCTGAGATTTTCAGGGCCAATTAGAATAACCTCAGTTTTATCTGAATTTAACAACAAGAAATTGTGCGTCATCCAAGTTTTTATATCCTGAAGACATGTTTGGAGTTTAGCTAACTGGCTGGATTCGTCTGACTTAAATGACAAATATAGCTGATTATCATCTGCATAACAGTGAAAGTTTATGGAGTGTTTTCTGATAACATTGCCTAAAGGAAGCATATATAAAGTAAATAGAATTGGCCCAAGCACAGAACCTTGAGGAACTCCATAACTGACTATGGACTGCATGGAGGACTCATCATTAATGTGAACAAACTGTGATCGATCCGATAAGTAGGATTTGAACCAGCTTAAAGCAGTTCCTCTGATGCCAATTAAATGTTCTAATCTTTGCAACAGGATATGGTGGTCAATAGTATCAAAAGCAGCGCTAAGATCTAACAAGTACTGAGACGAGTCCATTGTCTGAAGCAATTAGCAGGTCATTACTAATTTTCACCAGAGCGGTCTTGGTGCTATGATATTTTCTAAATCCTGACTGAAAGTCCTCAAATAGATTATTGTTCTGGAGGAAGTCACACAGCTCACTGCACACTGCTTTCTCAAAGATCTTAGAGAGAAAAGGAAGGTTGGATATTGGTCTATAGTTAGCTAAAACCTCTGGATCAAGACTGGGCTTCTTCAGAAGAGGTTTGATTACGGCTACTTTAAATGACTGAGGTACATAGCCTGACAGCAAAGATAAGTTGATCATATTTAATAAAGAGGTGCTCAGTAACGGTAAAACTTCTTTAAGCAGTGAAGTTGGGATGGGATCTAAGAGACAGGTAGAAGGCTTAGATGAGGAAATCAATGAAGTCAGTTTGTGGAGGTCTATGGGAGAAAAGCAGTCCAAGTATACATCAAGTTCTTCAATGAGTCCTATGCTTCCTGTGTTTAAAGACAAAGCAGTTTCAGTCAAAGGCACAGTGTGACTGATTTTCTCCCTAATAGTTATAATCTTCTTATTAAAGAAGCTCATGAAGTCACTATTACTGAGGGTTATGGGAATACATGGCTCAATAGAGCTGTGGCTCTCTGTCAGCCTGGCTACAGTGCTGAAAAGAAACCTGGGGTTGTTTTTATTTTCCTCTATTAATGATGAATAATAAGCTGCTCTGGCCTTACGGCGAGCCTTCCTATAAGCTTTCAGACTATCATGCCAGTCCAGGCGAGACTCTTGCAGACCGGTTAAACGCCACTTCCTTTCAAATCTTCTTGCTGCTTGCTTTAAACTGTGGGTGTGAAGGTTATACCATGGAGCCAGCTTTCTGTGTTTTACTAGCTTCTTTTTTAGAGGAGCAACAGAGTCTAGAGATGCTCGCAGAGAGTCTGCAGCACTATCTACCAAATTATCAATTTGAGTAGGACTGAAGTCTGAGCCCTCAAGTATATTGATAATAGGTATTGAATTAAAAGCTAATGGGATTATATCCTTAAACTTGGCTACAGCATTATCAGATAAACATCTAGTGTACATGGATTTACCTGATGGAGTGTAGTCCAGAAGAAAAAATTCAAAGGTTAACAAGTAATGGTCTGATAGGAAGGAATTCTGTTGGTGGAATGATAAATGTTCTACTTCAATGCCGTAGGTCAGGACCAGGTCGAGGGTATGGTTAAAACAGTGAGTTGGTTCCTGAACATTCTGACAGAAGCCAATTGAATCTAACAGCGAGATAAAAGCAGTACCAATTCTGTCACTGTCAACGTCCACATGAATATTAAAGTCACCTACAATAATTACTTTATCAGTTCTCAGGACTAAAGCTGATAAAAACTCAGAGAACTCAGATAGAAATTCAGAATATGGACCTGGAGCACGGTACACTATAACAAATAAAACTGGTTTCTCTGTTTTCCATTTAAGATGAGAAAGACTGAGAACCAGGCTTTCAAAAGACTTATAGTTTAATTTAGGTTTAGGTTTGATCGATAGACTAGAATCAAAAATGGCTGCAACTCCTCCTCCAAGGCCTGTATCTCTAGGAATATGAGTATTAATATGACTAGGAGGAGTGGATTCATTCAGGCTGACATAATCATCTTGACACAACCACGTTTCAATAAGACAAAATAAATCAACCTGGTTATCTGATATTAATTCATTTACTAGTAGCGCTTTAGATGATAATGACCTGATATTTAAAAGTCCACATTTAATTCTCCTGTCCTGATGAACTATTTCAGCAGTGGATTAAATTTTTATTAAATTATTTTGTTCAACTCCCCTTTTGTTTACTATGGATTTAACTGATTTCAGTGGTCGTGGGACAGACACCGTTTCTATGGGGTTCTGGGTGGGTGACTGCTCTAATGGAAGCACAGAGAAGTGTGTTAAACTACAACTCTGTCTCCTGGTCTCAACCCTGGGTTGTCACGGGTTAGGTTGACTAATAAACTTGGCCATGTTTCTAGAAATGAGATCTGCTCCTTCCAAAGTAGGATGGATGCAGTCTCTCCTCATCAGACCAGGTTTTCCCCAGAAACTGCTCCAATTATCGATGAAGCCCACATCATTAACTGGACACCACCTCGACAGCCAGCGGTGGAAGGATGACATGCGACTAAGCATGTCATCAGAGGCCAAGCTAGGGAGGGGACCAGAGAAAACTACGGAGTCCGACATTGTTTTAGCGTAAGCACACACTGACTCCACGTTAATTTTGGTGACCTCCGATTGGTCATTACCGCCAGCGTGAATAACAATAGTCCCATATTTACGCTTATCCTTAGCCAGCAGTTTCAAATAGGATTCTATGTCGCCCGCTCTGGCGCCTGGAATGCATTTGACTATGGTGTCGCTAATTTCAGGTTTTGAAGAATATATATATATACACACACACACACACACACACATATGTATATATATATATATATATATATATATATATATACACACATATGATATCATGGCTCTCTTGAGTTTCCCGTTATTTCTACAACTCTGATTTTTCTCCGATAGAGTGATTGGAATAAATACAAAAAACATTCATGAAGTTTGGTTCTTGTATATATAATAATAATAATAATAACTTTATTTATATAGCACCTTTAAAAACAGTGTTTACAAAGTGCTTGACAACAAAGCAGAAGCAGTGCCGATCAGAGCATCTGAGGTCATGCCGGACAGAGGCATACCACGATAAAAACGATAATGATCAAACCAATAGACATGAAAATAATCGATTTAGAAAAATAACAGCAATAAAAAGAAATCATAAACAATTAAAACAATAGAGCAGAAAAGTGTAAGACCAAAAGGTAACCCAAAATACGAATAAAATAAATAAAATACAGATACAATAAGGTGACATAAATAAATAAATCAGTAAAATAAATTGTAAACTAGGACGTAAAGATAAAAAGGAAAAGAAGAAAGCAGGGGACGACATCACAAAAAGGCAAGTCTGTAAAATGAGTTTTAAGAAGTGATTTAAACGAAGTCACAGAGTCCGCAAGCCTTATCTCCTCGGGTAGGTCGTTCCAAAGTCGAGGGGCTCTGATAGAAAAGGCCCGGTCACCTTTTGATTTTAGTCTCGACTTTGGAACGGCCAAGAGGCCCCCACCCCAGGATCTAAGGCTGCGGACTGGCTCGTAAGGTGTCAACATTTCTGTTATGTAGGCTGGGGCCAAACCAAGACGAGCTTTAAAAGTGATCAGTAAAATCTTAAAATCAATTCTAAAACGGACAGGGAGCCAATGGAGGGAAGCTAAGACTGGGGTGATGTGATGTCATCTGTTAAAACCAGTGAGAAGCCTAGCTGCTGCATTTTGGACCAGCTGGAGGCGGGAGAGGGACTTTTGATTTATGCCTGAAAGGAGGGAGTTACAGTAATCGAGTCGTGAAAAAATAAACGCATGAATAACAGTTTCCAGATCAGATTGAGAAAGAATGGGTTGAATTTTGGAAATGGTTCTAAGTTGGAAGTAGCAGGACTGGGTTACTGATTTAATATGTTGGTCAAAAGTAAGACTAGAGTCGAATATGACACCCAGATTTCTGGCAGAGGGTTTAATAGAAGTGGCGAGCGGTCCAAGGTTCTTAGTAATGAGGGTGGTGTCTGTGTTTGGGGGACTGAACAAGATAATTTCTGATTTTGATTTGTTAAGCTGTAGAAAATTTTGTGCCATCCAACAGTTAATATCATCAAGACAGTCTAAAACAGCAGCTAGGTTTCTCGGGTCATGCGGTCTCAGCGGAAGGTATATCTGTGTGTCGTCTGCGTAGCAATGAAAAGAGACATTGTGGCGCTGAATGATGTGACCCAGCAGGAGCATATAGATAGAAAATAAAATCGGGCCTAAAATTGAGCCTTGCGGTACACCACAGGTAATTTGAGCTGTAGAGGAAGAATGATTACCTATGGTGACTGCAAAGGTTCTTTCTAAAAGGTAAGAGTAAAACCAGCTAAGTGCAGTGTCCTTGATGCCTTGAGGATTCAAGGCGGTCAAGTAAAATGGCATGATCTACGGTATCGAGCGCCGTGCTGAGGTCTAAAAGAATTAAAATTGCACTTTCCCCTCTGTCGACTGTTAAAAGCAGGTCATTGGTTACTTTTAAGAGGGCGGTTTCCGTACTATGTAGTGCTCTAAAACCTGATTGAAATTTCTCAAAAATGTTATGACACAAAAATGCTAAAAGCAGAGTGGAAGCAACCTTTCGATAAAGAGGCATAGAAACAGGTGTAAAATTACTAAAATAATTACTAAAATCCCTAGTGACATGTAAGATGCGGTCTGGTGGGGTTATGTTCTGCTTTATCTCATTGATCTTGTTGATAAAGAAGTTTAAAAACATCTCACATGACTCATCTGAGGCGTCACTAAAATGGATCGGGGAGGGGGTAGTAATGGAATCTATTACCTGGAATAAAATTTTGGGGTTAGAGTGATTAGCTAAAATTAGACTTGAAAAAAGGAAGTTCTTGCTTCTTTAACTGCTTTTTGGTTTTCATAGATACTTTCCAGATTTCATAAAATACATGCAGACCTGTTTTCTTCCATTTCCGCTCTTTTCTCCTACAATCTCTCTTTAATTCGTGGGTAAAATCATTTAGCCATGGCTGTGGGGTGCTTTTCACTTTCTTGTCCTTGTAAGGGGCAACAGAGTCCAGAACAGTCAGGGAGGTGTGGTTAAAAAGAGAGACAAGCTCTTCTGTGTTAAAATTTAGATTAAAAACAGTTAAAAAAGCAGAATTAAAATGCTCAGAAAATTTGCTAGCAGACCTGGAATTAAAAACCCGACGTCGGGCTGCTGAAGAGCGTTCAATAGTAAGCTGCGATAAAACCACATTGAATAAAATTCCTTTGTGATCAGACACACAGATATCCTTAGTTTCAAAATTTTCTGGGCTGAGACCGCTGAATAAAACCAGGTCGAGGGTGTGACCCTTTGAATGTGTTGGACCTTGTATTGCATGGGTGAGGTTAAAAGATTCGAAAGTGTCTATAAAATCTGTGACAAAAGATTGAGTGGAGCAGCAGACGTGTATGTTAAAATCACCTAAAATGAGGATCTTGTCGTATTTAGACATAAAATGGGATAAGATTTCCGCAAACTCATGAATAAAAACACTGCTTAACTTTGGAGGTCTGTAGATTATTAAAATTAGTACCGGTATTTCAGTGTACTGCAAAAGCAAGATATTCAAATGACGTAAAGCTGGAGATAGGAGTACATTTAAAATCATTTCTGTAAATGACAGCAACCCCCCCTCCCCTACCTGACAGAAGGGGGATGATGGAGGTGAGTGAAATTGGGGGGGGGTTGCCTCGATTAGAGGGCTACAGTCTGCCTGGGATAACCATGTCTCTGTGATAATAAAAAAGTCTAGAGCATTGAAAGTAATAAAATCATGACATAAAAAGGATTTGTTGTTAAGAGATCTGATATTTAAAAGACCAAAATGAGCAGGTCTACAGACAGGAGAAGCAGGTAACAGAGGTAGTAATGGGATATGAACTAGATTGTTCTGGTTAGCAGCAGATGGGTGTGATATTCAGCTAGCTGCTGTGGGTTTACGGTAGGAAATGATGGTAGGTATAAAACCAGTCCTGGGGAGTGCAATAATATTTTGTGGCGATAGTGACTTAATAGATCCTACCGTGCCGCCGTGTCAATCTCTCAAGATGGAGTCCATGTTTTCTGATAACATCTGGGATCCCCTCCAGTTTGGGTGGAGGCCAATGACTTTATTATGGGTCAACTGAAAATGTGACCAAATCTGCTGGGTCAAAAATATACATAGAGCAACATGAATTAACAATTTTGGTGACTTAGAAAGTAGTGTCAATGAAATGAGCTTCATAGCATGGCTTCTTAACTTCTTGTGAGTGATCATGAGTGACTACAGCTGGTGACTTCTCTGAGGCCATTTAAATAGGGCTCATTGGATACAAACGCCCACAAACACTACAATGGGAAAGTCAAAGGATCTCAGCACGGATGTGAAAAAGTGAATCATTGACTTGAACAAGTCAGGAAAGTCACTTGGAGCCATTTTAAAGCAGCTGTAGGTCCCAAGAGCAACATTGCAAACAATCGTTTGTAAGTATAAAGTGCATGGCACTGTTTTGTCACTGCCACGATCAGGAAGGAAATGCAAGCTATCACCTGCTGCTGAGAGAAAATTGGTCAGGAGGGTGAAGAGTCAACCGAGAACCACCAAAAAGCAGATCTGCCAAGAATTAGAAAGGCAACAAATTTAACTGAACTGCACCAATTCTGTCAAGAGGAGTGGTCAAAGATTCAACCAGAAGCTTGTGGATGGCTGCCACAAGCACCTAACTGAAGTAAAAATGGCCAAGAGACATGTAACCAGATATTAGCATTGCTGTATGTATATTTTTGACCCAGTAGATTTGGTCACATTTTCAGTTGACCCATAATAAACTCATAAAAGAACCAAACTTCATGAATGTTTTTTGTGACAAAGGAACTTTATTTGTCGTTGCATCACACGGTAGGAAATTTTGTGCACACCGCACAAAATTTATTTGTCGTTGCATCACAAGGTAGGAACATGAGGTGAACGAAATTGGATTCCCTGGTCCTGGTATAAACCAGGACCAGGGAATCCAATTTCTTATGCCCAATAAAAAAAATAAGAATGATATAAGATGAAAGAATAAAATAAGATGAAATAAGTAGTAAGAAAGTAAAAACAATGTAGAATAAACTATAAATATACAGTATATATACAACATGGACATCAAATATCAAACATCAAACAATGAATGACAACAGGCAATAGCAGCAACAAGATTTAAAGTGACATGTTAAAAGAACAGCAAAGCTGCAATGTGGTGTGTGCGTGCGTGTGTGTGTGTGTGTGTGTGTCTCCGTGTGGGATGAGGTGGGTGGGGGGTAGCAGGGGCTACGGGGGTCCTCCAGAGTCCAGCAGTCTCACAGTTTCTCAGAAGAAGCTGTTCCTCAGTCTGGTGGTTCTGCTCTTGATGCTCTGCAGCCTCCTGCTTGAAGGGAGTGGGACAGTTTGTGTGTGGGGTGGGTGGGGTCCTTCATGATACAGGAGGCCCTTTTCCTGCATCTTGAAGTATAGATGTCCGTGGTGGTGGATAGGCTCTGTCCTACAGTTCTCTGTGCAGCCTTCACCACCCTCTGCAGAGCCCTCTTTTCTGCCGTGCCACACAGTGATGCAGGAGCACAGGACACTCTCCACCACGCATCAATAAAATGAGGAGGAGGAGACAGACTGCGGCCTGTGAGGATCCACGACGTCTCCTCCCTCCCCCAGCTTCCTCTAGTGGCCACAGTTCCTCCTGTTGGATGTGGTTCGTCCTTCTTGGTGGGATGCTGCCATTACCCTGGATACTGTGGCTTTTGATCCATCACAAAGACTTGCTGTCTTGGTCACAGATGCACCAGCAAGACATGCACCAACAATTTGTCCTCTTTTGAACTCTGATATGTCACCCATAATGTTGTGTGCATTGCAACATTTTAAGCAAAACTGTGCTATTACTCTGCTAATTGCACCTTCACACTCTGCTGAGCATTGTTTGGTTAGTTTCTTTCTCACTGACATCAGACTCTTAGGCTAAGCACCTTGTAAGCATCAGTGAGTAACCGTGGCAACCTAGGCAGCCGGTACCTCAGCATAATCGTCAGTAGGTTACCTGAGCAACGGAGGAGTTTGCTGTTTTCAGTTTATTTTTTTCAGCCGTTTTTACAGTCGTTAGTTGAGTTTTTGAGTGGTGTGTTGAATAAACGACTGTAAGGCAGTCAAAGAGACAAGTTGTTCACTTCCTATTTTCTTGCTGTGAGGTGACAGTGCTAACCACTACACCACCGTGCCAGCCGTTCTGCTTCATGACCTGCTTTAATCTGTTTTAGTTGTTTCCTATTTCAGGCAGTTTGTGCAATTAGAATTACCATCCCACATGCTACCAGGGATTGCTTTAATGAGACAGCACTCCTAAATATAATATAATTGAACTTAATAATATAATTTGGACAAATTTGGTGGGCCGGGTTAAAAAGTTTGCCCATGTCTGATTTAACACGAAAAAAGTTACACTAAGTTTGCTCTCTTAGCAGAGCTACTTTTGTTGTTAATCTGCTGGTTTGGGAGGTAGATTTAGAGTTAGATTTCTTAGATTCCTAGTCACAAACCATTATTCAATTTATTGCCAATATTTTTGTATCTAAATATGTAATGTTCACCCCAAAAACAGTGATGCCAATGTTGTTTCCAGCTTGTTATACCATCTCGACACTGTGAAAAGTCTAGATAACTAATTACGAATTTTGTTGGAATGATACATTACTGCGAGCCTTGCTAACTTGCTGTGAACTTTTCCAGGAACATAAGGCCAGAGTGGTAGAGCTGGAGGAGCGGGTAGCAAAAGTGAAAACCCGTTACTCTGTGGCCCTGAGGAACCTGGAGCAGATCAGTGAGCAGATCCACGCTCAGAGGTGGCGAATCAGGGCCAGCAGAGGGCGTCCTGCAGTCTGTGGAGGACGCAGCTCCCCTGTCGGTGCCGAGGCTGAAGTCAGAGCCACCGTTGGGATTTGCACTGAGAGTGGCTATGCTGGAGTTGGAGGAATAGAGAGCAACTGGGCCGACGGAGAGAAAACCAGGCTGTGGGTGGAGAGGCACCGAGAGAGCGGCTGGGGGCAGAGGGAGCGTCTGGAGGTCGAGCAGGATGGCTCCGTCATCAGCCTGCAGACCATCGCCTCTGACCTGGACAAGTGTGACTCTGTGGAGCACCTGGGTGACCTGAGCGACACTGGGAGTGTGCTGGGTGAGGACTGGGACCACAGTAGGAAGTCCAGTGAGAGGCCAGTCAGGAGGGAGGTCGAGACTGAGGAGCCCCAGCAAGAGAGTAAAGAGAAGCAAGATGGCTTCATCAAACAGCACCACAGAAGTGTGAGTCTATAGGAGGGGAAGGGGTAAAGGCGAAGCCTGCAACAATGTGCACTAGAGCTGCTCAGACACTAAGAGAGAGCAGATAGAGCACTGAGCTCCCATCACTGACCTGACTGTGGCATCACACTGAAATGTGAACTAAAGAGCATGAAACGAAAAACTATTCACTGTAGCACCCAACAACACTGTAGAAACCAAGCAAACACCATTTCAGTGTGTCTTCTGTGCTGACTTGGCGTCTTGCTGTAGTGATGGACAAATGTGCCTCGATTCAAGTTCAAGTATTTTTTTTAAACAGCGTGGCCAAGTACTACTTTTCCTTTGCCTTATAAGGCAAGTGACTTTAGCCATATGGCCTCAGCCATATGTATTGTGCAGCAGAGAAGTTAACCATAGTGAATTACTGATTGGTGGTGGTTCGGCCTTAAAATATACACAAGCTTTCTATATATATATATATATATATATATATATATATAATATTCCCCTCCAGCAGCTGGCAGGAACATGAGGAGAAACACAAGACTAACTTTTGTTTTTTTGATATTTCCTTTTTGGGGTGACTTTAATCAATCCCATTATTCCAACATTGGATTGTTAAAATTTTAAACCATCAGTTTCATCTAGTTCTTCTCCATGACACCAGATGTACTGTAGGTCTCCAATTGTTCCAGATGTTCTAGTTCTCTACAGATGTTGCACAGATCCAGAGCCATATCCATCCAAGTGATGCAGAGGAAAATAGCCAAATGTTTGATAAGGTGGTGATTTTTTTTTATTGGATTTGTGAGTGCCTGTGAATTCTAGAATGGTTTGGTTGGGCAAAAATCATACTAATATCAATAGATCCAATAGTTTGATGCTATATATTTATAGTAGCAATATGCATAGAATATAAAAATATTTAATTGAATGATTAAAGTGGCAGTAGCCAGATTTCAGTCAAGTTGTTTATTTGTATAGCCTTGTATCACAAATTATGAATTTGCCTCAGAGGGCTTTACAATCTGTACAGGATATTTAAGTAACTATGAGTAAAAAAAAATCATTTTACACACATACCAGAGGACATCAAGCTCAAACCAAGATTGAGCAGATCAGTCAGTCATGTATTTAAATTTTTTTTTGCTGTAAAATGATTATCAAATTTATAACCTGGGTGCCATGTTGAGGTGAGGACATATTGGCCACTTTCTCAATTTCCAGCTAAACGGCACACTGTAATATGTTTCTGAGAACATTTTGAGGGCATTATGTTTGACACTAATGATAGATGATTCATTGTAATCTTTGTCCTCACGTTTCAAGACATGTTGAGTTCAGTGTTTCTACCTGTTGATTGATGTCAGTTTCTGATCTGTCATGTATCTGTTTTATGTCTCCCTCTGTATGTGAATGAACCCTCTGAGACCCTCCATAGTGCAACTGAGCTCTGCACACACCAGAGCAAAGATGTCAAACTCATTTTAGTTCATGTCCCACATTCAGCCCAGTTTGAGCCACTGCTGCATTGATTAAAAAAAAATAAATAACAGGACCTCCAAATGTTTTCCTGTCTTTTATGTTTATTCTGAAAATGGTCACAGTTACTAAACAAACAGTCCATTTACAAAACATGTGATCAACAGCCTGAGATTATGTCTCAGTGATTTGTTGGCTGTGGCTAAAGTCAGCCCTTAAACCCGCCAATAATTCATTTATCTTTTCCTGAATTCTTGTATATTTTGTTCGCTGATAGTAGTTCTGGGGTCCGTTTCACAAAGCAGGTTCAACAAACTCTGAGTGTAGCCCTGAACTCTGAGTTGATCTACTGTGAGATAGGAAACTCAGAGTTTCTGGTTCTACAACAGCTGATTTGAGTTGGTTTGATCAACTCTGAGTAGTTTAACCCGGAGTTATGCGCGTACGCCACAGCGATAAAAAGCCAGCATCAATGGAGCCCCGATTCGACGAGTCACCATGGCAACAGGCAAGAGGAGGGCAGCGTTTTTCACACCGCTCGAATTAGAAATTTTAATGCGCACTTATGGCGAGTTTGAACATGTTTTTAAGAAAAAGTGCAACACCGTTGCTGCAGCAAAAGAAAGGGAGATAGCATGGGAGAACATTGCTGCCCGGGTCAATGTGTAAGTTTAAATGTAGTCCTTTGCGATCACAATAATATTACAGGGGAAAACTGTTTGAATGGTACAGTAGCCTATTAACTTTTAAGTCTATTAACCTATTAATTTAGGTGCAATCCTGCGGGGGAGAAGCGCACCTGGCAGGAGCTGAAGATGAAATATAAAAGCATTGTTCAACAGGTAAGACCTCGGCATGATCTCATGGAGGTACTCATTTTTATCATGTTTTACATTATAAAGTCGCCAAAATATAAAGTGGCTTTTTGACTGTGTAGTTGTTTTATCCCACAGCCGAAATATCTTCATCCATAATATCAGCTTCTGTTAAATAATTAAGCTCATTTAAACTAACACAGACTTCTACGCAGCCAACAGAGAGAAAGCAGACGCCCGTAACACGGGTGATGGTGCTTATGTGCTCTGCATCTCCGACATTAAATAAAAACTCCCATTTGCAAAGAATCGCAGCGCAACACACACTATCTGATGGGATGGTAGAGCATGACTGCGGTGGGTCATGTTGCAAATGTAAGGACGGTTTTAGGTTGTGTGTGTGTGTGTATATATATATATATATATATATATATATATATATATATATATATGTGTGTGGTTGGAGAGGGTAGAGGACCCTGGGAGAGCCAAATGTCTTGTGCAGTAAACTATTCGACATAGCTAACATGGGCGAAGCAGCTCTTACTAGCCATGCCAAAGGCGCTAAGCACCAAGCTGTAGTCGCTGCCCGCCAAGCAAACTCAATCGCTGTTTTTTTCAAACCCAGACGACGACACCCATGCCGACATCGAGCACCATTAATGACACTTCGTCTTTGAGACAAGGAACGCTTTCAAGCACCGTGACAAGAAATGAGTTGCTGACTGCGGCGATATGGGCACTAAAGTTAGTCCAAGCTCACTACTCTTTCAAGTCATGTGAGAATACACACAGTTGTTCCAGGCCATGTTTCCCCATAGCCAGATAGCCACAAGATTTACCTTCGGTGAACGCAAATATATCTTTGCACATTTGGACTGGCTCCCTCCTTTAGGGGTCTGACGTTAAGCCACATCTCAGAGCAAAGATACGTTATGTTGTTCAACGAAAGTTTGAATCATTATTTTCAGTTTGAAATTGTGGCTCATGTAGACCTTGCAGTTGCACATTTAGTCCACAAGGTGGCATTATTTACTGTTCAAATAACTGAGTCACAATGAACATAAGGCATGATTTCAGTGGAAGGCAGAATACATACAGTGACATTTTAGAGGTTATGTGTAGTCATGGGGACTTGTGGCCAACTCATGGAAAAGTCATGGAAATTTGTTGGTTAAAATGTGTACGAACTCTGAATTTAACGAGGTAAATATTTTTTTACCAAAATGACAGAAATGAGGTGGCATGGTGGTGTAGTGGTTAGCACTGTCACCTCACAGCAAGAAGGTACCGGGTGGAGTTTGCATGTTCTCTTTGCGTGGGTTCTCTCCGGGTACTCCGGCTGTCTATCTCTATGTGCCTTGTGATGAACTGGAGACCCTCTCACCCTAAGACAGCTGGGATAGGCTCAAGCCCCCCTGTGACTCTATGAGGATAAGAGGTAGAAAATGGATGGATGGATGGATGATAGAAATGATCAGTAATCCAAAGAAAGATATCATGCTGTGATTCTGAGATTTGCTGAGAAACCCTCTTATTGTGAGTGTAGCTTGGAAAGTCATCTAGTTTGTGGTTGTAAAGTTTCATGAGGGGGGTGATCATCCCAGAGGTCACAACAGCTCAGCTCAACACAGTGACAGTCAAGTTGACGAAATAGTCTCATTACAGCTAAATGGTAACTATGGGTTAGGGTTCACATCATCACACACAAATACAGGATACAACCCCAATGTATGCAGTAGCAAGACTTTTTATGGACTCGTTATACAAAATATTCACACACCAGTTTTGAATAAGATCAAAAAGGGAAGATTCAAAATAGACAAAATGATTTTTTATTCACATATCTTGAGGTCAGAGATCAAGGGACCCAAAATTTAACTGTATTTTCAAACGTAACTAAGCATCCTTTCTTCACTGAGCTGTAAAAGCTGCTCCAGACTCTGACAGTAAGCTTAGGGTTGTGGGTCTCAGGGTGTTAAACATGCATCGGTGTATTTCTGAACTTCTTTATGAAAGTGTTTATGCTGAGCTAGGCTAACCACAGCCTGGCTCCAGCTCTGTACTTAACACACTGAACTCTTTCAAATCAAATGTTCAATATTTTCCCATTACGTTTAACTGTATTTGATATGTACCAATGTAACGTCACTGCAGGTTTTGAACTGTCTCTCATAACAGAAGTGGAACTGACCGGCCAATACTTGACTTTTTAAATCTATCAAAATCCAATATTAGCTCAGTTTGGGGAACTTGTATATCGGGGTTAATTTTAATTTCATTTCATTTCATTTGTGAAATTAAATTCTAATCTTGCCCTGCGATGAGGTGGCTACTTGTCCAGGGTGTACCCTGCCTTCCATCCTAAAGCCTGGTTTATGCTTCTGCGTCGCATCGATGCCGTAGTTACGCCGTCGCCGCGGACCCCTACGCCGTAGCCTGACGTGCACCTCCAAAAATCCTGTCTACGCATCGCGTCAACGCGTTGAGACGCGAACGGCAAGGACTGTGATTGGTCCGCTCAGAAGGTAATTTCCGGCTGTTGCTTTTCCGGTCAACAGCTCAACAACACCGCTATTTGTGGAGCAGCACGAGCGGTACGGAATGGTCGGACAGACCACCTCCGCAAACGTCTTCTGTGCTTCAACATTTGTAGTAACAGCATTTCTTTTTCAATTGTATGAGCTCCATCTCCAGAAACACCCGCGCCATCTCAGTCATTGTTTACTGTCTGAAGAAAACCAAGGAATCCGATATGAGCCCCCAGAAGCCACATAAAGACACAGCCACGCCCCCTAGCAGCTTGGCGGTGAATTGCAGAACAACGCGTTCCCTCGACGCAGAGCTTCGAATGCTCAACAACGGCGTCGGAGCTACGCCGTAGCTCCGCCGTCGCCGCGACGCAGAAGCATAAACCAGGCTTAAGACAGCTGGGATAGGCTCCAGCCCCCCCCGTTCCTCCGGTACCCTATGTGAGGATAAGCGGTAGATAATGGATGGATGGAATTCTAATCTAGTCATATGTTTGAGATTTGTTTTAACTGAACAGAAAGAAAATTATATTTTGGCTAATGTGTGTTTCTCTCATTTCACACAACCAGAATGACTCGATTTATTATCCAAACAGTGTTGTGTACTTTGCTTTACAAAGGTGTGCTGTAATCATTTTAAAAAGTGGAAGTGCACAACTGCTGTGTGTTTGCACTGGATTACTTTGTTCCAGTTTAAGTTCATTCTAACAGCTGGTTTAAAACATTTACTGTTCAGAGTGAAGGTACAGTTTTAAAAATAACAGATGAATGATACTGCTGAGGATCAGACATACAATACCTGACCCAATTTAAGTTTAACACCATAAAACCTGGTAAAAAGATCACTGTTTTCTTCCCTACTGAGTGCTGTGCAGACCTTGGTCGAATTAGGTGCTTTGACAAACTGTAAGAACTTGGCAAAACACAGGAAGAAAGAACCCAAATGCTCAACTCAAAGCAAAGTAACAAAGGCTTTATTAACAGAACAGAAATCAACGGTACAGGGAGGGATTGACACTCTAACCTGGCTACCTGGAAATACAACGTAAACATCCAATACGGCTATCAAAATTACAAAATAAACATCAGAGCACAGCTATGAAAATTACAACAGAAAATACCCTGGCACTGGCTATTCTTGCTACTAAGAACTGCAGGGGAAAAAGGAGAACTAAGGACGCTCACAAACGGTGAGGTAAAAGGGCAAAGCTACTAACACAAAGCGCTCACAAACGTGTGAGGAACACTCTAAGTAAAGAGAACACTAAACACAGAGGACTGACTACACTGGCAGACAAACACAAAAATGAAGAAACAGCTCGACGAACAGACAAACTGACAAAGGAAGGTGAAACCTGACAAGAAGCAATGACGTGGAAAATGGCTGATAGACTCGGTTCATGGACACAAGACGTACTGGCACAAAACAAAGGGAGACACAGACATATATACACTAGGTAATGGGGAACAGCTGGAAACAATCAGGGGCGGGGCTGACAATTACCAGACTCGGAAAACACAGGGCAGGAAGAGTGAAGCTGAAACACAAGGGAAGACAATTAATTTCAAAGTAAAACAGGAAATGACAAGACCAAATGACAAGACTGAAATAATAAATACACTTAACTTGACAGGTATGACACAAACAGCATTATTTTTTCTGTCTGCCTATATAAATCCATCTACATCAACGAAAAGACAGATTTTCTGCTCTTTGGAATGCAGTCAAAATCTTTGTTTTGGATTTTGCACAACTTTTTTTATTCAACAAATGTCTTTAATGAGATACCTATAATAGTCAATCTGAAAGGTTAGAATGGTAAATATAAAAGTTGATCAATTTCTTTTGCAAAAATGGAGGTAAACGTAAGATAGAATAAGTAAAGGAAATACATAGAACAGAGTTAGCAGTTCAGATTTCTGAAGATGTGGGGACAAAGTGAGACATGGCATGTTTAGTAGCTTAGGGGTGATGTGTAACTGGCACAAGGGAAGAAGAGTTTGTGTATCTTCCTTGTAAAACCTTCCTTGTATTTACATCATGCTTTAGCCATGGATATCAGCCATGGAATCACAATGAAATAACTGTTGTGTTATGAATGCTGCAGCTTTATTGTGTTGTTGGTGATTTTTAGCTGGCTGGGGGAACCCTGCTTTTGTGTGTGTGGCAGCTATTTCCACTGATTTCAAATGCTTGTTTGAGGCTTTATATTTATATTGCACATTCAGATGCATATTTTTCAGCTGAATGTGGCTTCTTAGTTGACTGCACTCAAATGATGAAATGTATGTGTTTGAATACTGTAATACAAGTATTCAGTGGGTCACCAGTGAGTGTTGGGTGTGTTTGATGTAGTAACCCTACTTCACCAGGAGAAGGCAAACAGGCACAAACACAAGGTTTCTAGAGTGCTGCACAGTAAGTGAATGATCATTACTTGGTAATGATCTTAATTACTTGATTACTTGGTAATTACTTGATAATTACATTATCATGTAATTTCCCTCATTGAGGGATTAATAAAGGAATTCTTCTTCTTACCACAACAGGAGTTAAATAAAATGATGGACACAAGAGAATATAATATAGGATGAAATACATAAAATCAGAGAAAATAATTAAAATTAATTAAAATCAATCAGGAGCAGCTGGTCAGCCGCGGCTGGGCATGGGTCACTCCCGGACGGCCACTCACCGCAGATCCCCGACCCGGTCATTTTATGGCCCTTTTACGCTTGTTCACACCGTTTGCCTCTTTCACCTCAGATTCTATTTGCCAGGCTACCGCTCCAACCACACAGGGCTGTGGAAGGATAGGTTCGGGAGCTTTGGCTACAGGCTCGGGGTCAAAGAGACGTGACAGGGCATCCGGCTTGGTGTTCATGGACCCCGGCCTGTAAGACAGAGAGAAATTGAATCCGTTAAAGAAAAGCAACGAAAGTTCATTCTTTTAGCATTTTTGAGGTACTGTAGATTTTTGTGATCAATCCAAACCAGAATCGGCTGCTGAGACCCCTCCAACCTGTGACGCCACTCCTCCAGAGCCACCTTGACGGCCAGCAGCTCACGATCTCCCACGTCCCATGGAGGAACATTGAGACAGGACAGCACCAACCCCCAAGTTGGAGGCATCCACCTCCACGATTAACTGCCAGGTGGGATTGGGCATCGCCAGGATGGGGGCAGTGGTGAACAGGTGAACAGTTCAAAGGCGGAGGACATGAGGGGCAATGGGTACCGATTCTTTACAGTTACCTGGTTCAACGGGGCATAATCAATGTAGGGACGTAGTGTGCCATCCTTCTTTTCAACAAAGAAGAACCCGGCTCCAGCTGGATACGACAAGGGATGGATGAGACCAGCCTGGAGAGAGGTGGAGATGTATTCCTCCATTACCTGGAACACAGGACAGGTCTGGTGAAACAGAATGTGCGTCAGGTAACTCATCGCCGGACCGCAGGGTGCTCAGAGCCACAGGAGACGCATTGGGACGCAGACAGGAGGCGCTGCGGTCCAGGGACCAAGACAGGATGGCTCCAGTACTCCAATCCAGGTGTGGATTATGTTTTCTGAGCCAGGGAAAACCAAGAACCAACGAGGGACGTGCAGAATCAAACAAAAACAGGGGCATTGTCTCTTCATGATTGTCTATGGAAATGGTGAGTGGTTCAGTTTAATGATTCACCATAAAGAAGAGCATTTTCATCAAGGGACGTGGTTCTTACAGGGCCTGAGAG
Organism: Synanceia verrucosa; assembly: GCA_029721515.1. Taxonomy (NCBI): domain Eukaryota; kingdom Metazoa; phylum Chordata; class Actinopteri; order Perciformes; family Synanceiidae; genus Synanceia; species Synanceia verrucosa. Next base: position 23,329,038 of record CM056567.1, read on the forward strand.
AGGTATGGCACGTAACCCTTGCTGACCCGCTAACCCCCAGTCTATCAGACTTAAATCTGCTCCACAGTCAATAAGTGCATGAAAGCGCTGGGAGTATGAGTGTGTGTTCAGGGTTACCTCTGTAAAATGGCGGGGAACAGACTCAGGAGTGGAGAAACGGGTCATTCAACAGGTACCTTCAGTGGAGTTGACACGATGACCCCGTTCTCCGCAATACAGGCAGCGTCCCTTTCTCATCCACCACTGTTGTTCTTCTGGAGAGAGCCGGGCTCTTCCATCTGCATGGGCTCACCCTCTGGAGCCGGCAGAGCCGGAAGAGTTGGCTGAGGCGGCGTCAGTGAGGTCAGGCTGCGGGACTCGGGAGCCGAAGAATGAGATCTGAGAGCCGGGAATCGCACAGCGTGGCGCTGGTTCTCTCGGTGAAGCAGGTTGAGTCGATTCTCTGTTCGGCTAGCCAGAGCGATGAGGGAGTCCAGGTCCTCGGGTAAGTCCAGGGAAACAACTGGTGAAGGAGACGTGGCTGAAGCAGCTGCTGCTCCGGGACTGAAACTGGTCTGGAGCAGAGACATGATTTCTTTGAGACCTCGGGCTAGCTGGGATACCTGGGTCATCATGATGTTCTTAAAGTCCTGCTGTCCTCAAGACAGATCCACGATCTCACGCTGCACCGCTGCACGTTTTCCTTGTGGCGGAGAATGTGTGCCTCTTACGCGGCCACAATACCCAGAAGCGTGGATTCTGGGTATTGTGGGTTAAGGAGAAGAGGTAAGGTAGGTAGATAGAGGGTAGGTAGATAGAGGTAAGGTGATTAGAAGACAGCAGGGGAAGGTGTTGGCTGATGTTCGCATGAGGAGGTGACGATACAGGAGGAGATCAGAGAGAGTGGAAGAGATGATCAGGGCAGACGGTTTAAACAGCAGGTGTGTCATAATTCACACTCTAGTTCAGCAGAGTAGATTGGGTCTGGGGTGATGCTGAGGGGGGAGGCTAGCAGCCAGCACTGACTGTTTCTGCAGTGGCTGAGTGTTATTATAAAATGTGCAACAAGAATGCAGCTATAATCTGTGTCACAGGAATCAGATGACTGATGACATCATGGATTACCACACAGTACAATGTGTGTGTTCTGCTCACCACTGGGAAAGACTGTTTTGAACTCTATGAACAAATGGAATTTGGTGTCAAATTGAGCAATAATGTCTAGAGACTGCATTGAAATGACGATTGACTGACTGGAATGAAGATGAAAATGAGAATAAGAGATGATGTGGGGCAGGTGAGCACAGGTTCCATGTGTAAACATGTTAATGCTTTTCAAGGCCATAAAAGTTGATGTTTTTATGCTGACCTCTCACGGCACAGAGGAGCTGGTCCAGTCCATGCCGCCACATGCAGAACACTCCGCACATAGACTGATGCATGTAATACAGAACCAAAGTTTACAAGCATGAATTGTACCTATAAACCTTGATGAGTACATTGTTAGCAATTCTTATACACGATAGTGTTTTATGGATAATGGTCTTTATTCATATTTAACAATTTACAAATAAATCCCCCTTTCAAACTAATTGGAGCTGTATTTAGTTTAGTTTAATATGGATTCATAGGCTTTAGACATTTTCACCTTAATAAAACATACAGTATATATAGTGTGGTCATGATATGATGTGATGGTATGATATCTTTGGCTTTTATTTCACAATTTTCATAAATTTTTAGTATAATTTTTCCCCTGTCTCAAGAGGAAGTATATTTTGCATTGCTGAACCATTTGAATGTCAAACTAATGTGTCTTTTAATGCCAACATGATTTTGTTTTGCTGGAGAGAAATCTGTAGATCTTGTATTTCTCTGAGTAGAGTGGTAATTTTTAGATCAGCACATATCTTTGCCTGAAGTGATCTTGACAGCCTTTTGAGCCAATTGTGATGCCTTGCAGTGATCTAGCAACCTGCACAGCCAAACGTGCTGCTTTGTGTGACCTGGCAACCAGTGCGACCAATCATGGCGCTCTGAGGTATCAATCGAGGCCTCACAGCTTCTGCTGAAGTCCTGCCTTCGAACATACCCGCAGTGCCATTTGGCAGGCAGCAGAACGCCAGTGGAGAAGAGCTCTCAAGACCAAATTTGTCAGTCTTTCATCCTTATGATGCAGATGGTGTGCCATGTTAATGTTCTTCCTGGGCACCTTTGCCTGCCAAATGACAGACACAGACATCAGAATAAGACTGATCACATTTAAGCTATAAACCTTCTACCTGGTTCTATTCATATTTTCTTTTATTGCACAATATGTCAATTGCAATTTCAGTGCTAGCATGTGATAAGAATTAACAGCTCTAAATACACCGCAGGTGGAACTGTTTCTTCGAAGAGCCATATGTTAAATTAAATTGGTAATAAAGTAAGATGTGTTATCTGACTGGGATTGAAACTCCATGCCCTGGATGCTTCTCTCACATCTCATTGTCACTTTGAGCCTGTGTTTTATTTTAGAACAACCCCAAAGGCTGCTGAGCTGTGGACAGAAAACTATGAATATCGAATGCACCCTGCAGCTCCTTCAGTCGAATCAAGACCATCGCACCAGCAAGCACTTAATCATTGCCTCTTTTTCATTCACCCACTCAACAAGAGCCCTGCCTCTTTCATCATCAGCCACAGTCGGCATGTGGAGCCGTGAGGATTTATCAGGAGTGTAAAAAGCAATTCCTGTCTTCAGGAAGTTGCGTGAATCCAATACAAGCTGCTGATTAAGATTTCACCTAAATTCACATCCCTTGGTAAAAAGAGTAGGTGGTCTCAGGTGGAAGGATGAATTCCCTGTCATGGTTGCTGTAAAATGGGCCAAACTGACCCACCAAAAATAATTATGGCCTGCCAGATCATTTTATTTATTATTTTTATGTGCCTGTTGAGCAAGGCACATATAACTATTGCTTTTGGAGGGGGGCCCCCAAGATTCTTAGCATGCATAGCAGGCACAAAACCGATACCATGGTGATGCCAGACCCCAAAGCCTGCTGAAAAATTGCCATTGAAATGAATGGGAGCGGTGTCAGACTTAAGACTTTTCAAACTTTTACCGTCAGCGAACAAACAGACACAGCTCCCTCATAGTTTCACCCAGAAACTCCATTCAAAATGCAAAAGCATCGTTTGTCTCTCAGATCGCTTAATTTGGAGCATGTAAAATGTCAAAAATCAGATCCACATAGACACTTAAATCGAGTTTAGGTGATGATACGAGACAGACTTCTGATTGGCCATTACTAATGATACAAAGAGTGGACAACATCATTGATCACACACACACAGACAGGAAGCTCAGACTCAGGCTCTTTCTTTCAAAAAAGTCTGTTTTTTCAAAAGAAAAGCCCCTAACTCTGATTTAATCTTCACAGGAATCAAGAGGAAATAAGGACATAGTGTGTGCCTCTGTATGTTTGTTTGCAACATGAACTTGGGACAGAGTTCATATGGTTCATATGCAGGCACGTATTTCACATATTTCTTTCGAGGGACCATTCATTTTAACCACCGAGACACAAGCTTGAATAGACATAGGGAGAAGCATCCATTTCCATTTTTGTCTTTCAAAACATTGTTCTATGTAACTAAGTAGTTATGTTTAACAATGTGGTTTAACAATCGGAATGTCAACAGAGATGCTTGAGTTACTAGCAGAATCATTTAAGTGGGCAGCACAGATTTTGTCCAGTTAATTCTAAAACTTGACATTCGACCATACTCTTCACATGTAGACAGAAGGTGGGGAATAGACTGAGAGGGGTTTTCTAAAAAGACCAAAACATCATCTGCAAACAATGAGAGGTGATGCTGTGTATTGCAAATAGATATAGGAGACACCATGCTAGACTGACGAATAGCTTGAGCCAGGGCCTCTAGAGAGAGGACAAATAATGCATGGCTCAGGGGACAGCCTTGAATAAGAAAAAGTGCGCCCAGCTAAGACTTGGGCTGACGGGTTAGAGTACTTTGATCATTCAAATGAAAGTATTACCAAAGCCCATGACCTCTAAGACTGATCAAAGAAAAGACTAGTCAAGTCTGTCGAAAGCTTTCATTGCATCAAGAGAAAGAAGTGACATTGAAATCTTGCTGCCCTCTGCAGTGTCGACAATGTGTAGAAGGCATTTAAGATTATCCGCTGCCATTCTTGTTTGTTATGAATCCTGTTTGATCAGGTTAGACATATGAGACTCCAGGTAACGGGCTAGGGGCAAAGACTTTTACATCTGATTTTAAAAGGCTCAGGGGTCGGTAGCTAGAGCATTCTGATGGATCCTTGTCTTTTTTCAGGAACAAAGAGATCAAGGCTGTATTAACATCCCTTGAGAACTTGCCTTTTTCAGCAGAGAAAATAATCATGTCAAAAAGAAAAGGACACAGTTGTTCCCAGAAAGTTGCATAGCATCCAAGCCTGGTGATTTCCACCTTGGCATACTCTGTACCGCCACCCTTAGCTCTTCCATGTTGATCAATTTGTCTAAGTCAGCTGATTCCTCTGCTGATAATTGAGGCAAGTCTAGCTGATTTAACCATCTGATACAGTGGGTCTAAAGAAACTTCAAATTTGTATAGATTAGAAGAAAAAAGTTTGATTAATCTTCTTAGGATCAGTCCTGATAATGCCATCTGAAGATTTAATGGCAGGAATACCTGCAAAATGATAACTGGCCCTAATTCTCATAGCAAGTAAGTGACTCAGTCTAGCTCCATGGAAATAATAGTGCTGTCGCTTCCTATGGATTAGATAAAATTAGATTAGAGAAGTTGGATTAACTACACGGCAAATATCTATGAGCCCCATGCTGCTGGCCCATGATTTCAGAGCACTTGTGGCCTGTCTGGTCTCCCGTGGCCCTGACACTTGACCTGTCAATTATAGGGTCCCATACAGCATTAAAATCTCTACCAACAATAAAAGAATGGGCTGACAACTCCAGCATTTGACTGGTGAGTGTATTGTAGAAATCCCCATCAAAGGTATTTGGTGCATACGCTGACACCAGAGCAGTTTTCCTATTACTAAATTCTATTGTAGAGATCACAATCCTGCCTGACTCATCTGACCAAGAAGACAGCAGTTTAAGTGAGAGATTCCGTTTGACAACAATAGCCACTCCTGTTGTTTTTGTGGTTGCTGAGGAAGATGCCATTGTATGATAAAACCTATTAACCAGACATCTGTTATCAGTGTCTGTTATGAAGTAGATGTGTCTCCTGTAATAATGCAATGTCAATGTTTCTCTTTCTCAGTAAGCCTAGAGTACTGGCTTGTTTACGAGGAGCATTCAATCCGCTACAGTTCCAAACTAAAAGTTCACCCATTATCAAAACAATAATGTACTAAATGAAAGTGTACCTGGGGAAGCTTATCGCTATCGGCCTTCACCTCATCAATACCTGTCAAAAGCGCATCCAAATTAGAGTCCATCATTGCATAAAACATGCAAAATACAAAAAAAAAAAAACAGAAATGAGAGAAACGGGAGAAACATAGAGCTAAAAGGTAACAATCAAAGCAGGTCTGTGATCAAGATTGGATATGGAGCAGAAAAAGAAATTAACACCAGCCCAAAATTAAGCGGTTACAATATCTGGTTCCACATTACATTAACTTAAGAATGAACCCATTTTTTTTATAACGACAAAGCCTACAAAACAAAAGACACAAGCCAGAGGAGGTTATTGAAATAAGAACCATATAAAACAACTGTTTGGCATCGCTGGGCTGGGAGCTATAACTTATAACTGCCATCTCTGTTCAGTTGATCACGTGACTCCCTGGTAATATCTACTGAAGTAACCACACTTACACATGTCAACATGATTCAATTCAATCTTCCAGGGTTGGTGTCACATGACCGATGGAGCATAACTTGATTGGCTAGACGTTGGATGTTGTTTCTGTCTCTTTTTACACCAATTTTTTTGGAAGAAAATTTTTTGAAATTTAATGTTTTTATGATTTTTTTGTACACCAAATTTTAGGATTTTAGAAATCAATGGCACAGATATACTTCCATATTTTGGCCACCCCACTTTTGTTTTTTTAATAGATGCATCATTCATTCATTCATTCTTCCTTTATTCCAGGCCCAGGGGGATCCATATCACAATAAAAAATATAGTAAGACAACAACAAAGTAAGGACAATCAGACAAACCAAGACAGATCAAAACAAGTAAAACAAATAAAAAGCAGTCGTGCTCTCAGGAGCCAACATACAGACGTTCGGCAATGGTTCCACAGGCTGGAAAACAGTCTGACAGAACTACATCCAGGACAAACCAAAACAACAATTAAGTTGTTTTCTGACTCAGATGCCCTGCACATAAATCTATACATCAAGTTATGTAGCACAGCAGAGCAGGTAGGTACCCCAAAACTGACAAACATATGACTTGCACTGGAGCTTCTTGGAATTCTCAGCAGCAGCCTCATGCTGTCACCACCAAAGCCACCATGAGTTTTCTAATGCTGCCTTGTTTGTAATGACACCACAGGTGGGCAATATACAAAGTACAGTACAGTACAGTACTCTTTAAAGAGTGAGGTCTTCACAGACACAGCGCACATACTAAATTTATGGCACAGCATGTTCGCTTGTGCATACAGCTGCCGACGTTGCCTATGGATATCCTTGTCGTCAAACAGATCCTTAACAACAATGTGGCCCAAATATTTAATCTCACTGCACTCACTAAGTGCAGTGCCAGCCAGATAGAAGGCCACTTTTTTTAGCGTTTGTCATGATCCGTCTGTCTGTTTGAGTTAAATTAACCATTTTTGTCTCGTGCATTCATGTTGTCTTGTCATTTCCTGTTTTATTTTGAAATAACTGAATGTTCCCTCTCGTTTCAGTTTCACACTTCCCCTCCCTCCTGTTTCCGGCGTTTTGTGATTGTCTGACTCCGCCCTAATTGTCTCCACCTGTTCCCCATCACCTCATGTATAAATAGTCCTGTCTCCCCTTGTCTCGTTGCGTGATCGTCACGTCCCCTGTGTTCGTCGCTCCCGAGTTCTGCCTTCTCCGGTTTCCAGCCTCCTATGACCTCTTATGGTAATTTTTGTTGTAATTTTGATAGCCTCTGTTTTTGTTTGCCACTAGATGAATCCTCTCCGGAGTAGATCCTAGTCTGTTTAGTTTTCCCCTTCTAGTTTCGTTATCTCCCGCTTTTCCCCTAGCTTACAAGATGAATCCTCTCCGGAGTAGATCCTTGTAGTTTTTGTTCCTTATTATCTTTTCCCTCGCTTTAGTAATTCCCTCCTCTAGCGTAGAGTTGTAGGTGTCCCCCGTTTTCTGGTAGCTTCCTTTTTCCCTAGCTTTTGTAATCCCCTCCTCTAGCGTAGAGTTGTAGGTGTCCCCGTTTTATGTTAGCTTCCTTTATTCTAGTTCCCTAACCCTAACCCTCCCTTGGTGATTTCTCTCCATTTTCCCGTTAGTCTGATTATTGTAAATTTTAATAGCCTGTGAAAGTTAGATTCCCCATTTTGTTTAAGGTACTGTTAAATGGTTCTCCCTTTGAACTTGAAAGTGGTTTTGTTTTCTCCCCGGTTTATAGTTGAGAGTAGTGAGAGTAGGGAATCCCCGGTGCGTGCCTCCGCCTGCCAGGAGGCGCGTGGCCGTCCTCCACTTCCCTGCTGGAACACGTGCCTTACTGCTTTTCTTTGCTGCAAATAAAGACTTTATTGAGAACTGTACTTTCGCCTTTGAGTCGTGCATCTGGGTTCCCGGACATGGACCCTTGTCAGTACGATCACGCCAGACCGAACCCAGCCGACTCCACACTCCCCGGCATGATGGCGGCCCAGGAGGAACGCATTCAGCGGCACGAGGAGGAGGTAGCGGCGGCACGTCAAGGCATCGTTATGCTATCACTACGGCAGCAGGAGTTCTCCGACACCATGTCAGCACAGGTGGACCACCTGACCCAGCTGGTAGGCGAGATGTCGGCCATGCTGCAATCCAGTCTCCCCATGGCGAGCGGTCCCGCGGGCGCGCGCACTTCTTCCCAACTTACCCTGACGACTCCAGCGTCCTCGTCCTCTGCTACCTACAAGCTGTCTGCTCCCCCCAAATTCTCCGGAGACACCGATGACTATCGAGCGTTCCTGGTCCAGTGTGAGCTGCAGTTCGAGATGACCCCACAAGCGTTTCCCTCGCCTCGTTCAAAGGTGGCCTTCATCACGTCTCATCTCACGGGGCGCGCTGCCGCCTGGGCTACCGCTGAGTGGGCAAGAGGGTCCCACATCTGCCAGAGTGTCGACCTGTTCACGCAGACCCTGAAGAAGGTGTTCGACCACACTGCCGTGGGAGCAGAGGCTCTGGAAACACTCAACTCCATCACCCAGGGAAGACGATCGGTGGGGGATTACGCAATCCATTTCCGCACTGTGGCGGCGGACAGCGGGTGGACCAACCGGCCTCTCCGCGACACCTTCCTCTCCGGCCTAATCCCAGAGATCCGGAAGGATTTCGTTTCGATGGAGCTGCCCGAGGACCTGGACTCCCTTATCGCCCTGGCCATTCGCACGGAGAAGCGCCTCCAGGTCCTACGGCGGGAAAAGCAGCGGGAACTGGAACGTCGCCTCCCCTGGAGACCCCGTCCCGAGGGACCTCCACCTTCAGCTCCGGTCCACCAGGATCCTGCCGGATCTGACGGGGAACCTATGCAGGTGGGTCGTACCCGCCTCACTCCTGAGGAGAGGCAGCGCCGGATGAGGGAGGGTCGCTGTCTGAAATGCGGAGGACGGGACCACCAGATCAGGAACTGTCTGTTAAAAGCTCAGACTCACCAGGCCAACCGAGGAGGGCGCTGGTGAGTCGTTTCTCCACTGACTGCCAGGCTCCTCGACAACTTACCCAGGTAACACTGTCTACTCGCACTCACTCACTGCACCTCCAAGCGCTCATAGACTCCGGGGCGGACATTTGCCTGATAGACTGGGGCTTAGCTAAGAAGTTGGGGGTGCGACCTGTGCCCCTTAAGGAGCCTCTGAAGGCTAAGACACTGGATGGGAAGGCTTTGTTTACCTTAACGCACCAGACTGATACTTTGACTCTTTCCATAGCAGGGCACGTGGAAGTGATCACCTTGTGTTTGTTCAGGTCCCCACAACCCACACTGGTGCTTGGTCTACCGTGGCTGCAGAGACATAACCTAATCTTCTCTGTGAAGAAAAAAGACGGTTCGCTCCGCCCCTGCATTGACTACGCACCATTAAACAAGGTAACCGTCAAGAATCACTATCCCCTGCCTTTAATGTCATCTGCTTTCGAACAGTTGCAAGCAGCCAAGATATTCACCAAGCTGGACCTGCGTAATGCTTATCAATTTGGTGCGCATCCGGGAGGGAGATGAATGGAAGACCGGTTTTAACACCCCATCCGGACATTACGAATATCTGGTGATGCCATTCGGACTCACTAACGCCCCGGCAGTGTTCCAGGCTCTGGTCAACGACGTGCTTCGAGATTTCCTGGACAGATTCGTCTATGTGTACCTGGATGATATATTGATCTACTCCCCAGACCTGCAGATGCACCAGATGCACGTCAGGCAGGTACTCTCATGTCTCTTAAAAAACATGTTGTTTTGTAAGGCCGAGAAGTGTGAGTTTCATGCCGGGTCGGTCTCCTTCCTAGGCTTCCACATAGATCCAAATGGACCCGGCTAAAGTAAGAGCTGTCACAGAGTGGCCAGTTCCGGATAGCCGTAAAAAGGTGCAGCAATTCTTAGGATTTGCTAACTTTTATCGTCGGTTCATCCGTAACTTTAGCGCCATCGCCGCTCCTCTGCACAAGTTAACCTCTCCTCACCAGGCATTCCAATGGTCCCCTGCCGCCGACAAGGCCTTTGCTCAGCTCAAGAGACAGTTCACCACAGCTCCGGTCCTCGCCATGCCTGACCCCACTCGCCAGTTCATCGTGGAGGTGGATGCCTCCAGTTTGGGAGTCGGAGCAGTGCTATCGCAACGTTCCAGTTCGGACAACAAGGTCCACCCCTGCGCCTTCCTGTCTCCCCGCCTGTCCCAAGCCGAGCAGAACTACGACGTGGGGGACCGTGAGCTTCTTGCCATCAAAGTAGCCCTGGAGGAGTGGCGGCACTGGCTAGAGGGGTCCCAGCTCCCCTTCCTGGTTTGGACAGACCATAAGAACCTACAATATTTAAAGAACGCCAAAACTCTTAATTCTCGCCAGAGCAGGTGGTCCCCGTTTTTTTTTTAACCGGTTCCATTTCTCCTTGTCTTACAGGCCGGGGTCCCGGAACACCAAGCCAGATGCCCTGTCTCGCCTCTTCGACCCTGAGCCTGTAGCCAGTGAGCCTGAGTCTATCCTTCCACATGACTGTGTGGTTGGAGCGGTGGCCTGGCAAATAGAATCAGAGGTGAAGGAGGCGAACGGTGTGAACCCACCACCTGCGGGGTGCCCGCCCAATCGCCTGTTTGTGCCCGCCCAGTTACGCCCCCAGGTGGTCCATTGGGGTCACACCTCACTCCTCACCTGCCATCCGGGGGTCAAGAGGACGGTGGCGTTCATCAGGCAGCGTTTTTGGTGGCCCAAGATGGTCAGCATGGTCCGGCAATACATTGAGGCCTGCCCTGTGTGCGCTCGCAACAAGACGTCATCCCAGCGTCGCCAGGGCTTATTACAGCCACTTCCCATCCCGCCCGTGGGCAGAGATTTCGCTGGACTTTGTAACCGGACTTCCTCCCTCTAAAGGTAACACCACCGTCAGAACGGTGGATCGATTTAGTAAAATGACACACTTCATTCCATTGCCCAAGCTACCCTCTGCCTAAGAAACGGCGGAGGTGATGTTACTTCATGTTTTCCGCTTGCATGGTTTTCCCAGAGACGTCCTCTCGGACCGGGGGCCCCAGTTCATATCCCGGTTCTGGAAAGAATTCTGCAGCCTCATCGGCGCCAAGGTCAGCCTCACGTCAGGATACCATCCGGAGGCCAACGGCCAAACTGAGAGACTCAACCAGACGCTAGAAACCTGTCTTCGCTGCCTGGTATCACAAAACCCGTCCTCCTGGAGCAGCAAACTCACATGGGTTGACTACGCCCACAACACGCTTCCCAGTTCTGCCACAGGCATCTCTCCCTTCCAGTGCGTATATGGCTACCGACCCCCCACCTTTTCAGACTTGGACCACGAGGTGGTGGTTCCCTCAGCGCATGCACACATTCGTCGCTGTCGAAAGGTGTGGGAAGCCACAAACAGGATTCTACTTAGATCCCAGGAGAGAATGAAGAGGGCAGCGGACCGCCACAGGAGACCAGCGCCGCCATACAGGGAGGGGCAAAGAGTATGGCTCTCGACTCAAGATCTTCCCCTTAACGTTCCCTCCAGGAAGCTGGCTCCCCGGTTTGTCAGTCCGTTCCCCATTTCCAAAGTCATCAGCCCAGCGGCGGTCCAGCTCAGACTACCCCGGTCTCTCAGAGTGCACCCTACCTTCCACGTGGGTAAAATTAAGCCGGCCCGCGAAAGCCCCCTTGTTCCACCTGCTCCTCCTCCCCCTCCTCCACGGATGATCAACGGCGACCCTGTCTACACCGTCCGCAAGCTCCTGGCGGTTCGCAACAGGGGGAGGGGGAAGCAATACCTGGCCGACTGGGAAGGCTATGGCCCGGAGGAGAGATCATGGATTCCAGCCAGCTACATTGTGGATAAGACCCTCATCACTGACTTCCATAGAGACCATCCCCAGCTCCCTGGCCCGTCAGGATGCCGGTCCTAGACAGGGGGGGGGGTACTGTCATGATCCGTCTGTCTGTTTGAGTTAAGTTAACCATTTTTGTCTCGTGCATTCATGTTGTCTTGTCATTTCCTGTTTTATTTTGAAATAACTGAATGTTCCCTCTCGTTTCAGATTCACACTTCCCCTCCCTCCTGTTTCCCGCGTTTCGTGATTGTCTGACTCCGCCCTAATTGTCTCCACCTGTTCCCCATCACCTCATGTATAAATAGTCCTGTCTCCCCTTGTCTCGTTGCGTGATCGTCATGTCCCCTGTGTTCGTGTGTTCGTCGCTCCCGAGTTCTGCCTTCTCCAGTTTCCAGCCTCCTATGACCTCTTATGGTAATTTTTGTTGTAATTTTGATAGCCTCTGTTTTTGTTTGCCACTAGATGAATCCTCTCCGGAGTAGATCCTAGTCTGTTTAGTTTTCCCCTTCTAGTTTCGTTATCTCCCGCTTTTCCCCTAGCTTACAAGATGAATCCTCTCCGGAGTAGATCCTTGTAGTTTTTGTTCCTTACTATCTTTTCCCTCGCTTTAGTAATTCCCTCCTCTAGCGTAGAGTTGTAGGTGTCCCCGTTTTCTGGTAGCTTCCTTTTTCCCTAGCTTTTGTAATCCCCTTCTATAGCGTAGAGTTGTAGGTGTCCCCGTTTTATGTTAGCTTCCTTTATTCTAGTTCCCTTGGTTAGTTTCCCTCGCCCTAGCTCCCTTGGTGATTTCCCTCCATTTTCCCGTTAGTCTGATTATTGTAAATCTTAATAGCCTGTGAAAGTTAGATTTTGTTTAAGGTACTGTTAAATGGTTCTCCCTTTCAACTTGAAAGTGGTTTTGTTTTCTCCCCGGTTTATAGTTGAGAGTAGTGAGAGTAGGGAATCCCCGGTGCGCGCCTCCGCCTGCCAGGAGGCGCGTGGCCGTCCTCCACTTCCCTGCTGGAACGCCGTGCCTTACTGCTTTTCTTTGCTGCAAATAAAGACTTTATTAAGAACTGTACTTTCGCCTTTGAGTCGTGCATCTGGGTTCCCGGACATGGACCCTTGTCAGCGTTGTATTTTACATCAAAATCAGCTCCATACTGTGTGCATGTTCTCAGCAGCTGTTGCAGACCAGGACCATGAGGGCTAAGGATGACTAGATCATCTGCATACATAAGGTGATTAATTAGTAAATTACTAACCCTACAACCTGTTCCACTCACATTTGAAGACAGTTGCAAATCATTCATATACACATTAAAAAGAAAAGGAGACAAAAGTCTGCCCTGGCGAACACCATTTGTGACATGGAAGGGAGCAGATGTTACACTTCTCCATTTCACCCTCATTGTCTGATGTGAGTACCAATAGACCAGAATTCAAAGGGATAGACTCCAGCCCCCCTGCGACCCTATGTGAGGATAAGTGGTAGAAAATGGATGGATGGATGATTCACACGATCAAAGCTTTCAAAGCATCAATGAAGCACATGAACACTGTAATATTTTGCCTATTATATCCATCTAAAATTTCCTTTAATGCAAAAATACATAAATCAGTATAAAGATATAAATACATACGTCAATCAAGCTTTCGCTTAAAACCAAATTGGTTGTCCGTAGTCAAGACATACCTCTCAAGTCTGCACAATAGCACTGTCTCCAGCACTTAAGACATCACACTGGCCTACAATTATCTGAGCTGTTTAGCTTCCCAACTTTATCTTTGATAACTTGTACTAGCACAACAGAAACCATAGTTAAAACTCCGTGAACCAGAAGACCTGTGTAGCAACCAGAGGACATAATTTCTTACTGGCAAATTTAATATGTTCAGTTGTAATATTATCCAGACCACAGGCCTTATTATCTTTTAACTTAAGCATTGTGTCATGGACTTCAGCAGAGGTGACAATAACATCATCATTAAACTAAACATTATCCACTACGCATGCCTGGACTGGCATGATAGTCATAAAGCGTAGAGGTAGAGGCTTTGATAAAGCCTGACTATCAATCCAATCTGACATGTCATTTTCTAACCTTTTATTAATAACTGACGTCAAAATCTTGTAATTAACGTTCAGAATTGAAATAGGTTTGTAAGATTTTCCTTATTTTTCCCTCCTTTGGTAGGACTGAGATTACAGCTTCTTTCCATGAAGGACGTATTTTACCTAATGTTGAAGTAAGTTTAAAGGAATTTAAAAGAGCTATAGATAATTCCTCTCTGTAAACTTTGTACCATTCACTCGGGAACCCGTCGGTTCCTGGTGTTTTATTTGATTTTAATCTGCTAATTGCATTGTCTAATTCCTGTTTCGTTATTTTGGAAGTTAAAATTTTGTTTTGTTCATTTCCTAACGCTGGTAAGTCTAATTAGTTAGAAATTCTCTTATTTCGTGTTCTTCTTTAGCAGAAGGTTGTGTATTTAAGAGTCGCTAAAGACTGTCTATTTGTTCTGGAATGCATAGGAGTTGTTTTGTCTCTGATTTGTTTTTTTAAAATTAATTTTAATTTTCAAAATTAAAATTTCCCCTATCAGTCTTCTAGTGTTGATTATTTGTTGTAAGATTGTTTCGTCTGTGTTATTTTTATGTTGCTGTTGTAATATTTTTAAATTGTTTATTACAGATTTGTATTTGTCTTCTGTCTTCTTTTTTTATAAAGCCACTCTTGAAATTAATTTTCCTCTCATAACAGCCTTTATTGTATCCCATAAAATTATAGGATCTACCTGGCTCTCTTTGTTCTCATCTATGCAGCAAGCAATCTCTTTCTGGATTTCTTTTCTAGTTTTTGGGTTATTGAGCATACCCACATTTCATTTCCAGAGAGTCTGCAGAGTCATATATATATATACGCGTATATATATGTATATAGGGCGTATATATATATATATATATATATATATACGCCCTATATACATATATATACGCGTATATATATATATATATATATATATACACCCTATATACATGTATATAGGGCGTAGTGTAGTGGTTAGCACTCTCGCCTCACAGCAGGAAGGTACCGGGTTTGAATCCCGACCCAGGGCCTTTCTGTGTGGAGTTTGCATGTTCTCCCCGTGTCTGCGTGGGTTCTTTCTGGGTACTCCGGCTTCCTCCCTCCATCCAAAAACATGCATGGGGATTAGGTTAATTGGTTAATTTAAATTGACCGTAGGTGTGAATGTGAGTGGTTGTCTGTCTGTCCTGCAATGAGGTGGAGACTTGTCCACCCTGCCTTCCCCCTAAGACAGCTGGGATAAGCTCCAGCCCGCAAACCTATGAGGATAAGAGGTAGATAATGGATGGATGGATGGTAGCCTAATGATTCATAACAATAATGACATGGGCATTTTTTTTTATATTTTCTTTTCTTTACAGAGCCTCATCTTGCCAGGCTGGCAAAAAAAGCTTTTGTGTGTCCCAGCAGCCAGTGTTCCATCAGAGAGACTATTAAGTGCCAGCAGGTACACTGTTTCCCCTCTTAGATCACAACTTAAACCAGACAAGGTAAATATGTTGACAGTTTTGTATTTCAATCTCAAGTAAATAGAGATGTATACAGACATGATGCTGGATCAGCAGCATCTTATTTGTTGATGATGGAGAGAAGTATACAGTCATTTCTGTCACATGCCATTAATTTGTTTACATATTTTTTATTTTAATGCCATCAATACTTTAACATTTGGATTTGATTACATATTGATTGTAGTAGTTATTTTTGTAATCTGCTTATTTTAAATGTATATTTTTTAAGGTTGACTTGTATAGTGTTCAAATGTACAGTTTTAGACTTTAATTTTAATGATGAAGAAAACAAGTATATGATAAGACAAGTGGTATTTCTTTGATTGGTTTACATATTGTTCTGTATGTCTTGAATGTTTGGATTTGGAATTCACTAACTGCACTACTGTAAGTGTTCTTGACAAATATAAGCTGTTCACATGCTCAACCATTGTTCCTTTCCTTTGATGTGAAAAGTTGCAGTTCTTTGGCTTTGTCTGTATTTTTTAAATATAATAAACACTGTTACACTTTTTGAAACTATTTCAGTTTGTGTAGGACTATCAGTGCTTTCTGGACATATTCAAAACTTCTTAAAAAATACAGCGATAATACGGAAAACAGTGATAATTTTGGTCACAATAACCGTGAGCTTAAATTTTCATACCGTGACTTAAAACAAAATTTGAAAGCCAGCACTTGTGCTTGTGCTGCTTTAAAACCACTAATAAAGATTTTTAAAATTTACTGGTTAAATACTTGTGGTAAAAACAAAAACCGCTGACAGACAGTGACACTTATTAAAACAGTATGGACGCTTGTCCTCCACTGATACATTAATAACAGACACAGAGGAGTTCACTGCAATGATACCATGGAGGGCTCCTCCAGGGAGGCAGAGGCCACAGGCTCCAGCAGAGATCCACCGCAGTCCTTACAGTCTGGTACCAGACAGATGTCCGGTATGGATCCTCTCTGTCTGGAGAGATAGTATCAGCTGCAAAGGAATTGAAAAGTAGGCACTTTTTGTCTCCAGTGGTCCAGCTGCTTTGTGACTCAGACAAGCCACAGACCCATCTGACTAGCCAGTCCAGCATTGTTCTCCAGCTGAGGCCCAGCCAGCTCTAGTCTGCAGCAGTCTGGACAGTGTGGCCCCTCCCCAGCTGGGATAATCCTTGACAGGGGCATATGCCCTCCAATGCTCCCAAAAGTGATTTCATTTGTCCTCAAACATGAAAAAACCACATAGAAATAATAGGTTTTACTACTGTCTGATTGTTAGGCCCATACAACATGGAAAGTCAGCGAGGAAACAGCCTCACTGATATGTTCATAAATCTGCAGCCTGCAAGAAGTGCTGCGGCAGTTACGCACGGCTATTAGTTCAGTTCATCACAGGACATATAGAGACAGACAACCACTCACATTCACACCTACGGTCAATTTAAATCAACCAATTAACCTAATCCCCATGCATGTTCCCTATCCATCCATCCATCCATCCATTTTCTACCGCTTATATTCATAGGGTCGCGGGGGGGCTGGAGCCTATCCCAGCTGTCTTAGGATGGAAGAAAATAAGAGGAAAAAAAATTAGTTTTTTTTCATGGTGCATGGAGAGATGGCCCCGGGCCCCCAGCACCTCTCAGGCTGACCACTAAGTGTCCTTGTGGATACACTAGACTCTCACAGCCTGTCTTTACTTGTTGGGAGATTATTTGAATGAGAGAAGAGAGGAGAGAGGAGAAGACAGAGGGGAGAGGAGACAGGAGAGGAGCTGGAGGAGGAATGATTAATGAACGGGCTTGTCATGCCTGTCAAGCTAAGTGTGTTTATTATTTCAGTCTTGTCATTTGGTCTTTTCACTTCCTGTTTTATTTTGAAATTAACTGTCTTCCCTTGTGTTTCAGCTTCACTCTTCCTACCCCGTGTTTCCGCTTCTAGTGATTGTCAGCCCCACCCTTAATTGTTTTCAGCTGTTCTCCATTACCTAGTGTATTTATGTCTGTGTCCGCTGGTCTTTTTCCAGTACGTCTTGTGTTTCCGAGCCAAGCTACCCGCCATCTTCCACGTAGATCGTTCATGTCAGGTTTCCCATCAGTTTCTCTGTTTGAGCTGTATGTTTCCTTTGTCACTTTGTTTTCCATGTATAGTCTGTTAGTATAGTCAGTCTTCTGTGTTATGTTTTTTTTTCTGTAACATAGTGTTTCCCTCACCTTTGAGCGATTTAAGTTAAAAGTAATCTCGTCCATAGTTTTCTCACCTTTGTGAGCGCTTTCTGTGATTCGCAAAGTCACCTTTTTCCCACCGTTTGTGAGCGATTCTTGTTTAATTATTTTCCCCCTTAGAGAAGCTTTAGATGGCCTCAGGGTTTTGTGTTGGTTATTTTCATAGCTGTGTTTTTTGTTGATAACCTTAATACCTGATGTATTTCTGTTTACCTTTCCAGGTAGTCAGGTTAGAGTGTTAATTCCTCCCTGTACCCTTGTTGTTTGTTTCCCTTTAATAAATCCTTGTTTGATACTTTTGATTTTTGAGACTTGTGTTTGGGTTCCTTCTTGCCGTGCAGCCAAGTTCTAATAGGGCTTGAGTTCAGGGATTGCAAATTTGGTTTGTGGTTGGTTTGATCTCTCTCTCTCTCTCTCTCTCTCTCTCTCTCCGGTCTGCAGGACGGGGGAAAGACTGAAGAGTCCAGAGTGGCTGATCTGGTCAGTGACTTCTGTCTGACTAAAGATGACCGACTTGACACTCCTGCTTAAATCCAAACTTTCTTGACAGAACCAGAGGGACCAGGATGCCGGTGGTCAGAGCTCACTTGTCTGACCTCAAACGTACTATTATGTTTTAACTTCCAGAGGGTTTTTACATGTTTCTTATGTGTCTGAGGAAATAATTCCAGATGTTTTATTAAAAGTCACAGCAGAGTTTCAGAAGGTGAAGCTGGTGTTTTTAAATATTTATGCTCCCACTATTAAGCTCAGTGTTCCGTGAGAACCAGATGCACGAGTCACAAAACGGTACTCTCCAAAAAAAGTCTTTAACTTAAGACGCGGGGATCGGCACATGCAGCTCCTCGCTGTGCTCAAAGAAAAAAAAAAAAGAAACAAAACTCAGAATTAAACACAGGGCCGGGAAGCAACAGGAGAGGGGCTTGAACGGCATGTACACAGACAAGATAAACTCATACTGATTGGGGGAAGACACAACTATTTAAACAGGAGGAAATGAGGAACAGCTGAAAATAACTAGGGTGGGGTCAGACAATCACTGTTATATGGACACATGAGGGGCAGGAAGTAAAACACCTGAAACGAGAGGGAGACAACTTTACTACAAAATAAAATAGGAAGTGACAGGACAACATGCAGGCATGAGACAAAAATGAGCACCTCAACCAAAACCGACAGAAGCCCCCCTCGAGGACCGGCATACAGACGGTCCAGGTTCGTCAGTATTGTCTCTGTTGAAGTCCTCTGTGATTGTTTTGTCCATAATGAAACTTGCTGGGATCCATGACCGTTCCTAGGGGCCGTAGCCTTCCCAGTCCACTAGAAACTACCTCCCCCCGCCCCCTGTTGCGTACCGCTAGGAGCTTCTTGTCCGTGTAGACCGGGCCGCCGTTGATTGTCGGCGGAAGCGGCCTGCATAGAGGAACCATGGGGCTCTTCCGAGCTGGCTTTATTTTGCTCGCTTGGGATGGACCCATAGGGAACGGGGCAGCTTCAGGCGAAACGACACCAGGTTAACCACGTTGGAGATGGGAAACTGCCCCACAAACCAGCGAGCCAGCTTCCTGGAGGGGACATGAAGAGGGAGATCAAGAGAGGATAACCAAATGTTCTGGCCCACCTGGCAGGGTGGGGCTGCTCTTTGGTGACGGTCGGCGGCGATTTTCATCCTGTTCTGCCCACGGAGAAGGATGAGACACGCAGCGGCCCACATGACATCTGACGAACGCGTGTGCTGATGAGACGACCACCTCTTTTTCCAGGTCCGTGAAGACTGGGGGCTGGAAGCCATAAGCACATTGGAAAGGCGACATACCTGTGGCAGCGGTGGGGAGGGAGTTATGGGCATATTCCACCCAGGTAAGGTGTTTACTCCAAGAGGGGGGTTCTGAGACCCCAGGCAGCGAAGTCCAAACTCTAGCACCTGGTTGAGCCGCTCAGTCTGGCCATTAGTCTCTGGGTGGTAGCCGGAGGTGAGGCTGACCGTGGCTCTGATCAGCGAACAGAGCTCTTTCCAGAACCTTGAAATAAACTGGGATCCACAGTCCAAAAGGATGCTCCTGGGAAAAACGTGGATTATAAACACATTAGTCATAACTTCTGCCGTTTCTTTGGCAGAAGGAAGCTTAGGTAATGCTATGAAGTGCACCATCTTAGAAAATCTGTCCACCACTGTGAGAACCGTGGTGTTACCTTGTGAAGGGGGAAGTCCAATGACAAAGTTCAATGAGATCTCCGCCCATGGTCGGCTGGGTACCGGGAGAGGCTGCAGCAGACCCTTTCGCTGCTGTGAGGAGGTTTTGCAACGGGCACACACGGGGCAGGCTTCCACATATTCCCAGACAGTTTTACTCATAGCGGGCCACAAAAAACATTGTTGAATAAAGATCTGCCATGCCACGGCTCCAACCACACAGGTATGTGG
The DNA here is from genome assembly GCA_029721515.1 of Synanceia verrucosa. Lineage (NCBI taxonomy): Eukaryota > Metazoa > Chordata > Actinopteri > Perciformes > Synanceiidae > Synanceia > Synanceia verrucosa. The sequence continues at coordinate 23,348,956 of CM056567.1, forward strand.
AAGGATGGGTTCGGGCTCTTTGGCAGTGGGCTCAGGGTCGTACAGTCGGGAAAGGGTGTCCGGCTTGGTGTTCTGGGACCCCGGCCTGAAAGAGAGGACAAAACGGAATCTGTTAAAGAACAGCGACCACCTAGCCTGTCTTGAATTCAGTCTCTTAGCAGTCTTTAAATACTGCAGGTTTTTATGATCAGTCCAAACCACAAATGGGTGCTGGGAGTCCTCGAGCCAGTGATGCCACTCCTCCAATGCCACCTTCACAGCCAGGAGCTCACGTTTACTAACGTCGTAAATTCTCTCTGCTGAGGACAGGCGGCGGGACAGAAAGCGCAGGGGTGCATCTTGCCATCCTCCTCGGAGCGCTGAGACAGGACCGCCCCCACCCCTTCATTGGATGCGTCCACTTCTGTTGGGAGGGATCCGGAACGGTGGGGATGGGACAGAGGTGAATCTCCTTTTAAGCGTCTGGAAGGCGCTGTCCGCCTCTGGGGACCACTGGAAGGGATGCTTAGGAGAGGTTAGTGTATGCAGAGACGCCGCAACGGCGCTAAAGTTGCGGATGAACCGACGGTAGAAGTTAACAAAACTGAGGAATTGCTGTACCTTCTTCTGGTTATCCGGAACTGGCCACTCTGCAACAGCTTTTACTTTAGCCGGATCCATCTGTATCAATTGCGGGGCTATGCGGAAGCCCAGAAAGGACACTGACTTGGCATGAAATTCACACTTTTCTGCTTTGCAATACAGGTAATTTTGCAGGAGTTTCAACAGTACCTGGCGTATGTGGTTCCGGTGTGACTCCAGGTCCGAGGAGAAGATGAGTATGTCATCTAAGTACGCAAACACGAACCTGTTGACAAACACACGTAGCACATCGTTAACCAGGGCTTGGAAAACCCCTGGAGCATTAGTTAATCCAAATGGCATGACCAGATACTCATAGTGGCCTGACGGTGTATTGAAACCAGTTTTCCACTCATCCCCCTCCTTTATAAGCACCAGGTGGTAGGCATTTCTCAGGTCCAGCTTGGTGAATATCTTTGCTGCCTGAAGTTGTTCGAATGCTGATGACATCAGGGGGAGGGGGTACCTGTTCTTAACGGTTACATTGTTTAGGGGTGCATAGTCAATACAGCAGTGCAGGGAGCCATCCTTCTTCTTAACAAAGAAGAACCCCACTCCAGCTGGAGATGAGGAAGGATGGAACAGGCCAGCATGGAGTGAAGTCTGAATATAATCCTCCATAGCGAGTCTCTCGGGGCCTGAAATGGCGTATAGGTGACCCTTGGGGATGGCAGCACCAGCCACCAGGTCAATCGTGCAGTCATAAGGGCAGTGAGGGGGCAAAGACATGGCTCAGGACTTAGAAAAAACCTCTGCTAGGTCATGGTAACAGTCAGGCACGTTAGACAAATCAGGTGGAATCTCCAGGAGGTGGGATCTGCGTGGCTCTAATCTGCATGGAAGCGATGGCGGTCTTTAGACAGGCTGATGCGCACTCGGAGTCCCACCCCCGGATTCTCCCGGTTTGTCTATCTGTGGATTATGCTGCCGTAACCAGGGGAAGCCCAGAAATCAGCAACGGCTGTGCTGCCTCGAAAAGACACAGAGTTAGCTTTTCTTCATGATGATCAACAGTCAAAGTCAAAGAGGGTGTGCGGTGTGTGACCGTGAAAATAGTCTTGCCGTCCAGTGCAGTGGCTTTGAGGGGCTCCTTCAGGGGAAGAGCCTGAAACCCCAGTCTTTTGGCTGACCCCAATCTAACAAACTCACATCCGCCCCAGAGTCAATTAATGCCGTGAACAAAAGGCTGTGAGTGTGAGATGTGAGGGTTACCTGAGTCAGGGTTCGAGAAGGGAAATCCAGGGTAGAATACCGCCTCACCAGTGCCCTCCTCGGCTTCACTGACGAGCCTCCCCTTTTACCGGGCACTCCTTCAGCCGGTGGCCGCGATCCCCACAGTACAGACATCTGCCCTCCTTGAGCCGCCATTGATGTTCCTCTGGCTACAGCCGAGTCCGACCCAGCTGCATGGGTTCTCCTTCAGCCGCAGGGATAGCCAGAAGCCTTGCCGGTGAAACACGATGAGCAGCGGGGTCTGTGGGGGTTCACCAGCGACTCTAGACGTAGGAGCGGGAGGATTCTTGTCCTGGATGACCCCCGCCAGGCCAGTGATGAAAGCCTCCCTCATGGCACGGTCATTCCACCCACTGTCTGCTGCGCTCCCACATAGAGAGCAGGCCTGCCTTCCCCAGCATTCAGCAGTGGTGGGACTTTGGTAAAGCTCCAATTAAACAGCTTTGCCAGCAGTTCACTCCAAACTGCTCTGTCGAGCTTGCAGAGTGGCAGAGCTCCAGGGCTGGATAGCCTTCCTGTAGACTTTTATAAGTCGTTCTGGTCCGAGCTGGGACCTGCTAGAGGCTCTGGAGGACAGTCTCCAGAACGGAAAACTGCCTCAGAGCTGCAGGAGGGCCGTCATCACTCTGCTGCCAAAGAAGGGAGACCTGCACGACCTGAAGAACTGGAGGCCTGTCTCTCTGCTGTGCATGGATTATAAGATCCTCTCCAAAGCTATGGCCCTTAGACTGAGGGAGGTGATGGCGTCCATCATCCACCCGGACCAGACTTACTGTGTGCCTGGCAGACTCATCAGTGACAATGTCACTTCAATTTGGGATGTTATGAACTTCTCCAGTTCACTGGCTGTAGAAACTGGTCTTATTTCCATAGACCAGGAAAAGTCTTTTGACCGGGTTGAACACCAGTACTTATGGCATACTCTGTCTGCCTTTGGCTTCAACCCGGGATTTATAGCCATGATCCAGGTCCTCTATAGTAACATTGCTAGTGTACTGAAGATTAAAGGGGGGCTGAGTGCTCCATTTGGAGTCCAGAGGGGGGTGAGGCGGGACTGCTCTCTCTCTGGGATGCTCTACTCTCTGGCTATCAAGCCTCTGCTGAACAAACTGAGGAACCACCTGAAAGGTGTGAGCTTCCCCCAGTGTAGTGTATCTTTTAAACTGTCTGTCTATACAGACGACCTCATTATCCTGGTTAACAAGCAGAGGGACATTAACTTTCTAGCTGACGCAGTAAAAGAGTTTGGTTTTATTTCATAGGCAAAAGTGAACTAGGGGAAGAGCGAGGCTCTCATGGTGGGAGAGAGGCTGGTGGATTGGCCCAGGCTACATGGCGGCCTCACCTGGAAATATTTGAAATATCTGGGCATTTTTCTGGGCGACGAGACCCACACAAGAAAGAACTGGGAAAACGTTGTGGAAAAGGTGAAGGGGTGCCTCGGTAGTGGCTTCTCCCAAAGATGTCCTACCGAGGTTTCACCCTGATCCTAAACAACCTGGTCTCACCGTCACTGTGGCCGTGGCTGGCCTGTGTTGATCCTCCAGCTTCTTTCTTGACTCAGGTCCAGAGAGTTTTAATAGATTACTTTTGGGGCAGGATGACCTGGTTCCCGCAGAGTGTCTTGTTCCTGCCTAAAGAGGAGGTGGGGCAGGGCCTGTTCCACCTGGCGCTGCCTTCCGCCTCCAATTTCTCCAGAGATTCCTGAATGGACCAAAGGACACTCTGTGGAGACCTTTGGCTCAGTGCATCCTGCAGCCTCTATTTTAACCTGTTTTTAATGGACACCAAAAACATGAGCACATCTTCACTGCCTAGTTTTTATAAAAGTGTTTTTTCTGTGTGGAACCTGCTCAATAAACAAAGACCGGAGCAGGTGGACTCTTTGCACTGGCTCCTGCAGGAACCGGTCCTGTGGGGACCATCCTGGACTCTCCCAGTTGGACAGGGGCCAGTCTGTCGATGCGGCTTCAGACTGCAGGGATTTTTACACTGGATCTGGCTGGACCCAATCTGGACAAACTTGAGGGTCTGGCTGCGCGACTTGGGATCAGGTCCAGCAGAGTCACACAAAAACTGTTAGAACACTGGAGACAAAGACTCACAGAGCACAAGACTCTGCTTTTAGAATGTTTTACCAGAGGAGCACTGGTCCCTGACCCGAAGGACCCATACCCCACAACCTACCTGGCACCAGACTACCAGGACTGCAGTGGTCCCCTGCTGCAGCCAGCCCCCCTGGTCTCCCTGGCGGGGGGATCTGGGAAAACACTGTATAAACATCTGGTAAACAGGCAAAAGCTGGATAAGAGACAGGACACTGTGCGGAAGAACTACCTGGGTCTGGACCCTGGTTCCAGACCAGCTTGTAGGGCTCTATACAAACCTCTACTCTCTAAAAGACATGCAGACCTACAGTGGAGTATCCTCCATGGCATTGTAGCAGTGAACTCTTTTATTTCAGTTATCAATACTGCTGTGGAGGACAAGTGTCCTTTCTGCGGACAAAGACAGACATTCTTTGAGCGTCCTCACTTATCTGTACTGTTTCTGTTTTTAACAAGGGTTTTTGCCAGTTTTAAAGAGGGTTTTAACAGGCAGCTTTTTATCTGTGATTTTAAATACACTCACCAGCAAAAACACACGAGCCAGCTTTTAAACTTGTCACTGTACTAAAAAAACTGATCTGGTCCAGACTGCTTGTGGACCACAGGTTCTATCAGACATCAGGGAGGTCTGGACTGTGGATCAGGTTCTGTGTTGGTTGTCAGAGGGTCAGCTCATTTATGGAGATGTGAGGTGGTTTATTTATTTTTATTTTTTTTTTAATGGAGGCTGATTTTAATTGACTTTTATTGATTTTTATTGGTTGTCATTTTGTATTATTTATGAAGAAATTGTCCAGATAAACAGACAATAAAGGTGATTTAAAAATCAAATCTCTCTCTCACCCACTTCTCTCCCTCTCTCTCTCTCCCTCTCTCTCCCCCTCCCTCTTTCTTTTTCTCTCTCTTCCTCTCTTCCCCTCTTTCTCTCTCTCCCTCTCCCCTCCCTCTCCCTCTCCCTCTCCCCCCTCCCTCTCTCTCTCTCCTTCACGCTGTGCTGCAGTCAGCTCCTCTCAGTCCTTCCAGCTCATCGCAGCTCTCATCATCATTATTTTCTTGCTCCTGAGGGAAGAGCTGCATTCCTTTTCAGCTTCAGACCGACCATTTCCTGTTGGATTATTGAAAACAGGCCGCAGTTTGTTGTGTTATCTGCATTGTTGGGCCTTTTGTGAGTAGGACTGTTTTCATCAGGACACAAAGGGACACAGTGTTTTAACTATCTATTGTCAGTATTACGGAGGAATAATGGAGCGCGTTTGAAGCCTGTTTTAATCACGATGTTCCAGTTCATTCCTCCAGCCTGCTCCATTAGGATGAACTGTCTCTGCTCATTAGTTGAATGAGGATCGGTTTGGTATGGCATGGCAGAGGACACAAGGGCTTCTACAACCTATTTCTACGTACCTTGCTATTTTAGTTTAACATTCATTGCTTTTCTTTGTCGACTGTTAGATTGATTTATACAATTTAAATTGCGCCCTACATTTAAATCAATGTTCTAAATGTGAGGAAAATCAACTGGTGCAAATAGCGACCCACGCACAGTAAAGCTGCAGACTGAACAAAGTGAAGTTATCCAGCAGCCATGGCTCAGCTGTGCCACAGCCTCCTCCACAGGACCCTAGCTCTCATGGCCCTCCTCTGCTGCTCCTGTTCGGCTCTGGGAAAGAAGAAGCTCTACGTCGGAGCCCTCTTCCCCATGAGTGGAGGCTGGCCTGGGGGACAAGCCTGCCTCCCTGCAGCTCAGATGGCCTTAAATCTAGTGAATAACAGGAGCGACATACTGCCAGACTACGAGCTGGAGCTGATACACTATGACAGCAAGGTGAGAAACTAACCCATTAACAGTCTATTTCACTCAGTTCTTCATATCTTTGACCACATTGTGAAATCTGTTGATCAGAACTGGTTGGATTTGTCTGATGAGATGACAGTACTGCTGCTGCAGGAACTCAACAACACAAAGATTCTTCAGTTTACCGGAGAGACAACTTTGATGTCATCATCAGCTTTGTGTGTCATTGAAATCTACATTAAAATGAGATTCTCTTTGTCTAATGGTTGTGAAACTGTTTTACTGGCTTGACACTTTATTAACAGCTGCAGACTTGGTGATTAAAACCCTTGAAGACACACTTGAAAGTTCAATACCCATGAGCATTTATGACTGGCTTACCAACATTTATAACAATAATAATGATAATAATAATAATAATAATAATAATAATAATAATATTATCAGTAAAAAAATAAGGATGGATATCAGCTATTTTTAACCTACATGTGAACTATGACTCATCTATAAGAAACAATTCTTATTAACAATTTAATAAACAATTAGTTTTGACAAAGGGTACAGAAAAAAGATAATAATTTATGAGTCAAGTCAATTTTATTTTTATTGTCCAATATTACAAATTACAAATTTGACACTCTCTGTACTTAACAAACAACTGACTAATCGACTAATGAAAAACTTCCCAAAAAAGCCTTTTGACAGGGAACAGGAATGAAAAGTTATGCTGAATGTGTTATAATTTTCAGTCGATGGTATGATATACGATATATGATTATATATATGATTTATGATATTTACTAGAGTGTTTTACTATTATAATTTTAACAAAATATTTTAGGATGTTTTACTAATGATTTGGCGATTTTTACTAATATGGGGCTAGTTTTAACAATATACTTTGGGATGTTTTACTGATGTTTTGGTGATATTTTACTCATAAATGCAGTCCATCCAGCTCTGGAGTCCACACAGCTGCCTGTTTTACTATTGTAGACCAAAAAATGCACTAGTTTAATTTATACATGGGCACTGTCATTACCTTTTCTGCATTGTGTTATGTTAGGCATTTTAAAACACATAACTTTGTATGTTATATGTTGGATGTATAAAATAGTTCTACAGTATCTATTGTATAATTGCATCACAACCAGCACCAGTGCAGCTGTACAGCCTGCACACATTTAAAGAGCTGATGACTTCTGCTCACCCTACGAAAACCTACGATAATCTATTTCTGTTAGCTGTGAACTGTGGATGGAATTAGACCCCAAAAACATTTTGAAACTGTATTTGTTTCATCCGGTGACAACCTGCACTGTTATGCTTGATTCATGGAATTTAGTATCTGAAATGTTCTTTCATTGATTTTCTTGGCATTACCACTATTACTATCACCAATGTTTATAGACTTTTTGATGGACAATATAGATGTTAATATTATATTATTCAAACACATAAAAAAAATAATGGACATAACCGTTAGAGAATCAGAATATATACACAGAAGGAATTTTACTCCAGTAAACAGTAACATCCATCCATTATCTACCTCTTATCCTCATAGGGTCGCGGATCACATTCACACCTACGGTCAATTTAAATTAACCAATTAACCTAATCCCCGTGCATGTTTTTGGATGGTGGGAGGAGGCCGGCGTACCAGAGAGAACCCACACAGACATGGGGAGAACATGCAAACTCCACACAGAAAGGCGCCGGGCTGGGAATCGAACCCGGTACCTGCTTGCTGTGAGGCAACAGTGCTAACACATAATCATCTCTTTCCTATTGGACATCAGGGCTTTATTCATGGCAGAATAATACCAGCCACCCACAGTATATGATGATATAAACCACTGAATAAACAATTATACAACAGAGATAAAGCTTGCTATCCCTCATGTAGGTATACAAATCACTGCCAACAGACAGGCCTATGTTTCTATCATGACCTCTGTAGGTTGTTGTACTGACTGTGTCTCTTTGTCCACAGTGTGATCCAGGTGAAGCCACCAAGCTGCTGTATGACCTTCTATATACAGAGCCCATTAAAATTGTGCTGATGCCAGGCTGCAGCTCTGTGTCGACGCTGGTGGCCGAGGCTGCTCGCATGTGGAACCTCATAGTGGTAAGGACTTTTATTTTTCCTTCATTTACTGTAACATAAGACAACAGTGAATCAAAATGCTGGGTGGCACGGAGGAGGTGTTTCCTCCCACAGTCCAAACACATGCAAGTTGGCTTAGTGTAAAGGTATGAAGGTGTGAAGTTTTATGGATCACAACCTGTGACAGATATTTTTCATTTTGACAAACCAAAATGACAACCCACAGGGGTGACAAATAACATAGATGATGGATGTATTCTATTTAGGTGAGCCTGTTCCAGAGGCTGGTTTTGTCCATCCATCATATAAATATAATCAAATCAAATCAACTTTATTTATATGGCACTTTTCATGCTTTCAGCAGATTCAAAGTGCAAAAATAATAATGGAAACTAAAACCCAACCCTCCCATCCCCACATCAATATACTCTCTCTCTCACACACACACATAAATGATTGCTATTTACAGTGATCACTGAAACAGCTCTGAGGCTGACAGGAGCTTTTCTTTTTCCACAAAGTTCATTGAAGAACATCATTTGTTAAACTTGTGGGTGAGTGACAATATTAATGAATATATATTGCCTTCCAAACACTAGAACAAAGCCTCTTCTGCTATCTTTGAAGATGGATTTCAGCCATTTCAGTGATCACTGCAAACACATGATCATTTGCACATTAGAAAAAGAGGAGTGGCTCATTTGACCAGGAATTAGTGAGAGGCAACTGACTGAAGCGCAGCTTTTCATTGCAAACACTCACAGAGCAGAACGCCCATGTAGTGAAAAGAACCAAAAGAGAAAAGTTGTTGTTGTTGTTGCTGCTGCCGCTGCTCTGCTGCAGCCGCTGCTCCTTTCAACCATGTCTGCTCTCATTGGCTGGAGCTCTTTTATGTCATGTTTTTATGTTATTGGTGACACACAGTTAGGATGTCGGCAAGCTTTTGACTGGCGTCTTTGAGGTGTTCAAACTTAACGACCCAGACTCGCCCAATCTGGGGGAGGGGCGTCAAAAAAACGTTGCCAACCTGCTGATTGGCCAAAAATCTTGTAATGTGAACAACGCATAAGATAACTAAAAACTAGTAACAGAGTATCCGTGGGGTCTTAAAAAGTCTTAAAATGTCTAAAATCCAATAATTTGAATTTAAGGCCTTAAAATGTCTAAAATTCTCTTAAAATTGCATGAAATATCTTAAAAACGATTTTGAAAGGTCTTAAAAATGCATTAATGCTACTTTTGTTTAAAACAAATGTGTAAACTTCAGTTTCGCTTTGAAATGTTTAGATTTTTGAAGACGCTGTAATTTAACTACAAAAAGGAACAAAAGTGTAATTCCTGTGGAACCGGTTCAGAATTTGTCGAGCACAACCAGCTAGTGCACTCTGCGTGCGCATAGCATAGCAGTGGAGAAAAGCTATCTAGAGCCCACAGCAAAGCCAAATTATTAGTTTTTTAAGATGGGTAAGTACAAGTTCAGCAATGTGTGGCTCCAGAACGAACAATTAATGCATGGTTGAGGCCGGTGAATGAAAACGTGTATGAAACACACTGCACCTTCTGCAAGAAGACACTGAAACTTGGAACATTAGGCATCAGGGCATTGGAATCACATGGCAAATCAGAAAAATATAAAGCAGTCATGCTTTCAATCAGCCAGTATTGTTTCACATCAGGATTTGGAGCATTGAGGCCAATGACCCGGTCTGCTGCAACTCTAGTCAACATCTGGATAGCGTTTGGTTCTACACCCACACTAAAAGCAGAGGTGCTCTGGACTTTTCACACGGTAGCTAAGCACCAGTCATATACTGGCAATGAGAACATTGATGAGCTATTCCAGACCATGTTCCCGGATTCTGAGACTGCGAAAACTTTCAAGTGTGGAAAAGACAAGACGGGGTACATGGCGAGATTTGGATAAGCCGATTTCAAGGAACAAGTAAATCAAAACTTGCAACATGCAGGGGGATACTGTTGTTGCACACAGGCTTGTGTGTGATTATGTCACTCAACACGGCGGGGTTACCAACATTCCGCTCGCAAAAGAGCTCTTGACTTCTGTGGCATCAGCCAGGTCCAAGTACCGAGTCCACCTCAATCAAGAGAGAAGGAATGAGGAGTCTGATGCACAGGAAAAGAAGAGAAAGGCTTTAGAGGATCACCTGGAAGAACTAAAAAAGAAAAGGAAAACTGTCCAAGAGGTTTCTGAAAGTCTGGCCAGAGATGCAGAATGGTTTGCAGAAGAGGCTGAGGGCAAGGCTGGCAGTCAGATGGCCCAGCTCATAACCAAGTCAAATGCTCTTAGGAGGAGCTACAAGGAAAAATTAGTGGAGCTCAAGAACATTGTGGAGGAGATTGCACTCAAGGGACAAGAGCTCAGATTTGACAAATAATTCTTGCGTACACACACACACACACACACACACACACAATGGCCATTGGCTGTTGAGTTTTTTATTACAATGTTTGCCAATTTTTTTTTTATTCTGAGTTCTTAACAAGTTTTAGTCCACAATAGAGAAGCTTGTGGTGTTTTATATAGGTTACACATTTTATATTCCAATCTGAAAGAACTTTAAATAAATGCATATACTTTGCAAGCTGTTCCGGGTCTCCAATATTCCTTCAAGTCTTTTGTAATTTTTTGCTAGTGTGGATATGAAATGGGTCTTAAATTGTATTCGTTATGGTCTTAAAAAAGTCTTAAAAAGTCTTAAATTTGACTTGTTGAAACCTGCTGAGACCCTGTCGTAAGACAACCTTAAGTCATAGCTGAGTATTGTAGTAGTTGGAGAGTGCGGAGGCTCTTTTTGGGGAGGCCAGAGAGCAGGGTGTCACAAGGACAGGAGATAAAAGCATTAGCACCTCCTGCTGGCCTGGAAGAGAAACAGGCGGACTCTGGCTATATTGCTGAGGTGGTAAAGACCTGTCAAAAATCATGCCCAATTTATTTTTACAGATTTAGATGTTTTAAAATCTTGTAATTTTGGTAAAAGTGTCTCACTTCAGGACCAACAACTAAAATCTCTGTTTTGTCCTGGTTGAGTTGCAGGAAATTGGCTACCATCCATGACTTGACATCTAAAATGCAGTTTAAAAGAGCATCAGTTGGCCCGCTGTCATCAGAAGACATGACTATGTACAGCTGCGTATCGTCAGCATAGCTATGGAAGCTGATGCCATGCTTCCCCTTGGGGATGTTAAAAGGAGTTGACCCCTGGGGAACCCCACTCACAATCTCATGGGTTTGTTTAGGAACAAGTATCCATAGGAAAAACCAAAACAGAACAGCCAACATGGATATAGCAGCAGAAAAAACAGTGCAGCAATGTCAGTAAATGATTGATGTCATCTGTGGAACTAGGCGGAACGACTCTTAGCTAGTGAGAGTCAGGTTACAATTTTTCAGCCTCACAGATCTGATCCTCTACTAGAGCAATTAGCAGAGAGACAATCATAGTGACAGGGTCCTGCACTCATCTCATTTCCTTAAGAACCAGTGGAGCTATTTAATAAATCAAGCTCTTGCCAGTCCCGGTCGGGAGAAGAGCGAAAACATCTATCAATGTTGACGCAAGATTCCTTGCTGCAAGCCGCAATTGTTGTCTGAATCAAACAGTCAATTCTCCTGTGTCACATTGAAGAAAATCCCGCCCGGCGATGCTCAAATGATGTGAAGTGGCTGAAACAAATTGCAGTAGAGGACAATGTCGATCATGTCATTGAGGCAGTTCTGCCTCCTTTCTTACACCCCGAGTAGAAAATAAAAATGTAAAATTTGGGGGAGAAGCCTCAGTTACCCTTTTCCACCGGGGGGGTTCCAGGGCTGGTTTGGAGCCAGAGCCTGACTTAGCACCAGTTCTTAATGTTTCCACAGCCTAAGCACTGGCCCCTGGTAATTAAAACTGGGGCCAGGCAAGCACCAAGTCTTTGCTGGTCCAGAGCTAAGCACCTATTGAAAGAACTCTCAGGACACAGAAGTTTTGCACAAACTGTTGCAAACTATATATTAGTGCTACATTCCTGAGCGAATAAAGAAATTAGCACAATCACCGCTGAGTCTCAGTGGTTCTCCGACTCCTGTATTTGCTCGCTGAAAATCTGTCTTTGTTCACTCAGGAATGTGGCACAAATATAAATATGGACACTTTATGAGTCACATATATATCGCTATATACATGAAATTTGTCCTCTGCATTTAACCCATCCCCTCTGGGAGCAGTGGGCTGCCCTGCAAGGCGCCCAGGGTTCGGTGCCTTGCTCAAGTGCTCCTCCTGGGCACCTCGGCAGTGCCCAGGAGGAGAAACTGACACCTCTCCAGCCACCAGTTCACGCTCCAAACTTGGTCTGACCTGGACTTGAACCGGCGACCCTCCGATTCCCAGCCCAAGTTACTACAGACTGAGCTACTGCCGCCCCAATGCCATACAGTTAGTTTTGTCGGCTCTGGGAGCTGCACAAGATTTGCAGGGTGAAAACAAAAATGCTGTGACTAAGTGATGTTTTGCAGTGACGTAACGACGTGGCTCTGACTGGGCTCCTTGCCAATGGAAAAGCAACCGGTGCTCAGGGAGAATGTAAGTTGAACCAACTCGGCATCAACACTAACACCAGCACCGAACTAGCACCAAATTCCTGTTAGTGGACAAGGGGTAAGTGATAACAATATGTGCATCGGTGCCAAGCCATATTTCAGTGAAGAGAATACTTTACTAAGTCATTTATGATAAAAGATTTGTGTAAAAGGGAGAACAGCCATCGTAATGGCTGTGCTGAACATGCGTTCATCACGTAGTTTCTATGGGATGTTAAAAACACTGGTGGGTTTCACACTGGTGGGGTTCACACTGGTGGGATGTTAAAACACTGGTGGTGTTCACGCTGGTGGGATGTTAAAAACGCTGGTGGGGTTCACGCTGGTGGAATGTTAAAAACACTGGTGGGGTTCACGCTGGTGGGATGTTAAAAACACTGGTGGGTTTCACACTGGTGGGATGTTAAAAGCACTGGTGGGGTTCACACTGGTGGGATGTTAAAAACACTGTGACAGGGATCCATGCCCAGGAACCCAGACGCACGACACAGACAGGATTACAGTTCTCACAAGAGTCTTTATTTGAATAGACAGGATAATCAAGCACGGTATTCCAGCGGGGAGGTGGAGCACAGCCACGCGCCACCTGGCAGGTGGAGGCGCGCGTCCGGGGAATCCCTACTCTCGACTATTAAATGGGGGAAAAAAAACAAAACCCACTCTCAAAGCTGAGAGGGAAAACAGTTAGCGTTACCTGCAAAAGAAAAGGGGAACGCTAGCTAGGTAAGGCTATGAAATGTTAATGCACTAAGCACACTAACCGGCAAAATGGAGGAAAACTAACAAAGGGTACTACCAAGGGAATGGAGGGCTACTAGGATAAGGGAAAACTTAAGAAAATAAACGGGGCACCTACAACTCTACACAAGAGGAGGGAATTATAACAAGCGGGGAGAAGACGAACAAATAAACACAAAAACACAAGGATCTACTCCGAGGAGGATTCTTCTTGTGGGCTAAGGGACAGGGGCCTATAACAAAAACTAAGGTAACAACTAGGATCTACTCCTAAGGGGATTCTTCTAGTGAAAACAAAATACAGGCTATCAAAACTACAAACAAAATTACCACAGGAGGCACGAGGAAGCTGGAAATCGTGGAAGGCAAACGAGGGAGCGAGGAACACATGGACGCAGGGAACATGACGATCACGCAACGAGACAAGGGAAGACAGGACTATTTATACATGAGGTGATGGGGAACAGGTGGAGACAATTAGGGCGGGGTCAGACAATCACAAAACGCGGGAAACAGGAGGAAGGGGAAGTGTGAATCTGAAACGAGAGGGAACACTCACTTATTTCAAAATAAAACAGGAAATGACAAGACAACATGTATGCACGAGACAAAAATGGTTAACTTAACTCAAACAGACAGACGGATCATGAGTACCCCCTTAGGACCGGCATCCTGACGGTCCAGGAAGCTGGGGGTGTCTTCTATGAAAGTCTTCAATTAGAGTCTTGTCCAAGATGTAGTTGGCCGGAATCCACGATCTCTCCTCGGGTCCATACCCCTCCCAGTCGGCCAGGTACTGGCCTTCCTCTGTTCCGAACCGCCAGGAGCTTGCAGACTGTGTAGACTGGGTCTCCATCGATCATCCGTGGAGGAGGAGGAGGAGGGGTGGGTGGAACCAGGGTACTCTCCTGGGCTGGCTTAATCTTGCTTACGTGGAAGGTGGGGTGTACTTTGAGCGATCGGGGTAGTCTGAGCTGGACCGCCGCAGGACTGAGGACCTTGGAGACCGGGAAGGGACCGACAAAGTGAGGAGCCAGCTTGCGGGAGATCACCTTGAGAGGTAGGTCGTGAGTAGACAGCCATACCTTCTGCCCTTCCCTATACTGCGGGGCCGGTCTCCTGTGGCGGTCAGCCACTCTTTTCATCCTTTCTTGGGATCTCAGCAAGATTCTACGCGTGGCTGCCCAAACCTTATGGCATCGTCGGATCTGGGCATGCGCTGAGGGCACCACCACCTCCTTTTCCAAATCCGTAAAGGTGGGGGCTGGGTAACCATAGACGCACTGGAAGGGGGAGATACCTGTGGCCAACGTGGGTAGAGTGTTGTGGGCATATTCGACCCATGTGAGCTTAGTGCTCCAGGAGGATGGATTCTGGGAAACTAGGCAGCGTAGACATGTCTCTAGGGTCTGATTGAGCCTCTCAGTCTGGCCGTTGGCCTCCGGATGGTAACCAGAGGGGAGACTGACTTTGGCTCCGATGAGGGTGCAGAACTCCTGCCAGAACCGGGATACAAATTGAGGCCCTAGGTCCGAAAGGATGTCCTTGGGGAAGCCATGTAGCCGGAACACATGATGCAGCATCACCTCTGCTGTTTCCTTGGCCGAGGGCAATTTGGGCAGCGGGATGAAATGAGTCATTTTACTAAATCTGTCCACTACTGTCAAAACGGTGGTGTTACCTTTGGACGGGGGTAGTCCGGTGACAAAATCTAGGGATATCTCGGCCCATGGGCGGGAGGGGATGGGGAGAGGCTGTAGCAGACCTTGACGCTGCTGGGAGGATGTCTTGTTGCGCGCACACACCGGGCAGGCCCTGATGTATTCCCGGGCCATGTGGATCATGTTGGGCCACCAGAAGCGTTGACTGATGAAGGCCACCGTCCTCTTGACTCCTGGATGGCAGGTGAGAAGCGAGGTGTGACCCCAATGAACCACCTGAGGGTGTAGCTGGGCGGGAACAAACAGGCGATTGGGGGGCAGCCCGCAGGTGGTGGGTTCACACCATTGGCCCCCTTCACCGCTGCTTCTATTTGTCAGGCCACAGCTCCAACCACACAGTGACGTGGAAGGATCGATTTGGGCTCTCTGGCTACAGACTCGGGGTCGAAGAGGCGGGAGAGGGCGTCTGGCTTCACATTCCGGGACCCCGGCCTGTAAGATAATGAGAAATGAAAACGGTTAAAAAACAGCGACCAACTGCTCTGGCGAGCATTAAGAGTCTTAGCATTCTTTAAATATTGTAGATTTTTGTGGTCCGTCCAAACCAGGAAGGGGAGCTGGGACCCCTCAAGCCAGTGTCGCCACTCCTCCAGGGCTATTTTGATGGCAAGTAGCGTCGTAGTTCTGCTCCGCTGCCGACAGGCGGCGAGAGAGGAAGGCGCAGGGGTGCACCCGGTTGTCGGCACTGGACCGTTGCGACAGGACGGCCCCGACCCCCAGGTTGGAGGCATCCACCTCCACGATGAATTGTCGGGTCGGGTCGGGCATGGCTAGAACCGGGGCCGTGGTGAACTGCCTCTTGAGTCGCGAGAAGGCTTGATCTGCATCGGGGGACCACTGGAACACCTGGTGAGGAGATGTTAATCTGTGCAGAGGGGCCGCAATGGCGCTGAAGTTACGGATAAACCGTCGATAAACGTTAGCAAATCCAAGGAATTGCTGCACCTTTTTACGGTTATCTGGCACTGGCCACTCAGCAACTGAGCTTACTTTAGCCGGGTCCATCTGGATCCGACCCTGGGCTATGTGGAAGCCCAGGAAGGATACCGACCCGGCGTGAAATTCACATTTTTCTGCTTTGCAAAACAACTGATTCTCTAGGAGACGAGTGAGTACCTGTCGAACGTGCTTCTGATGCGTCTGTAGATCCGGAGAGAAGATCAGGATATCGTCCAGGTACACAAAAACGAACCGGTCCAGAAAGTCCCGAAGCACATCATTCACCAGCGCCTGGAAAACTGCTGGCGCGTTGGTGAGTCCAAACGGCATAACCAGGTACTCGTAGTGCCCGGATGGAGTGTTGAAGCCGGTCTTCCACTCGTCCCCCTCCCGGATGCGCACCAGGTGATAGGCGTTGCGCAGGTCCAGCTTAGTGAATACTTTTGCGGCTTGTAACTGCTCAAACGCGGATGACATCAAGGGCAAGGGATATCTGTTCTTAACCGTTACCTGGTTGAGTGGTGCGTAATCGATGCACGGATGGAGGGACCCATTCTTCTTTTTGACGAAGAAAAAACCCGCGCCCGCAGGAGATGACGAGGGACGGATGAGACTGGCTTGGAGCGAAGTGGTGATGTACTCCTCCATGGCTTGCTTTTCTGGACCGGACAGGGCATACAGGCGACCCTTGGGGATGATGGCATCAGGAACCAGAGTAATGGCGCAGTCATACGGGCGATGGGGGGGAAGAGACAGAGCCCGGGCCTTGCTGAAAACCTCCGCCAGGTCGTGGTAACAGGAGGGAACCCCGGTGAGGTCTGAGAGGGCCCTTGAGCTGCCAGAGTCCTTTTCCTTGGTCCGGAGAACCCCGATGGCTTCAGGAGGAGCTGTGGAGCGCAGACAGGAGGTGCTGCACTCCGGGGACCAGGAGTGGATCCCTCCTGAACGCCAGTCTACTTGGGGGTTGTGTCTCTGGAGCCACGGCAGACCAAGCACCAGCGAGGGCTGTGGAGACTTAAAGAGGCACAGGGTGATAATCTCCACATGACCTGCTACAGAGAGCGTTAGTAAGTCAGTTTGATGGGTGAGGGTGAACAAAGCATTTCCATCCAGGGTCTTAGCCTCTAGGGGCTCCTTGAGAGGAACCGGTCGCACCCCCAGTCTTTTAGCTAACCCCCAGTCCAGCAGGCAAATGTCTGCCCCAGTGTCTATAAGGGCTTGGATGTGAAGCACTTGTGTGTGTGACGACAGTGTTACCTGAGTTAGGCAACGAGGAGACTGGCAGCCAGTGGAGAATCGGCTCACCAGCGCCCTCCTCGGGTAGCCTGGTGAGCCGGCCCCTTTTAAAGGACAGTCCTTGATGAGGTGGTCCTGTCCGGCGCAATACAGGCATCGACCCTCTCTCATCCGGCGCTGTCTTTCCTCCGGGGAAAGACGCTTCCTGTGGTTCTCAAGTTGTCTGTCAAACTCAACACACCTCTGCCTGCTTCTGCAGCTTGCGAAAGGCTGTTCAGCATAGCAGGTCTCAGCTTCAGCCCAAAAAGAGCATGGCTAGCTGAAAACACTTTTGAAAATCAGCTTCTACTGAGGATGAACCGCAAGTTCATCTTCTCCACTTGAACCAGAAAGTTTGTGTGTGTGGTAGCGTGCCTCAGCTCATGAGGATTCCCCCAACATAGTTAAAAAAGTGAAAAAGTGGTCCTTGTGTTAAATTTTGCAAGACATTGTTTATTTTTTGAGTGGTATTCTATACCACATTTCATTCACCTGAAAAAGTGAAATAAAAAAAGCACGGGGAGAATAATATTTGGTTGTTTTGCTTCTTTTCATGCGTACTATAAAATACTTGTACTTTTACTTTTGATATTTGAGTATATTTTTTCACAAGATACTTTTGATACTTAAGTACATTTAATGTGAGCTACTTTTACTCAAATAATTTTCTTATAGGTGACTTCAACTTTTGCCAAAGTCATTTTCAGTTATGGTACTTATACTTTTACTTAGTTATTTTTTTCAAGTACTTTATACACCTCTGGGAATTGCAGTGTGAAAGCAGAACCGAACCAAGTGATAAATGCAACAATGTTGCAACTTTCAGCCCCCCAAGTGAACCGAGTCAGCTTGGTTAGGTGTGAAAGCGACCTAAGTTTTATAAAAAGGCTGGCACTCAATGAGATAATAATGGTTGTTTTTGTCTCCCTGTGTCTCAGTTGTCGTATGGCTCAAGCTCTCCAGCTCTGTCCAACCGTCAGCGTTTTCCCACCTTCTTCCGCACTCATCCGTCCGCCACACTGCACAACCCCACTCGAGTGCAGCTCTTCCAGAAGTGGAAATGGACCAAGATTGCCACCATCCAGCAAACAACAGAAGTTTTCACATCAGTAAGTCATATATTTATCTAGATTAATTTCAAGTAGACTGAAACTTTGAAGGATAAAAATGACTTAAATATGACAAAAGCATTTTTGTTGACAATCTATGATGAAGACAACTATGAACAAAACAACTGACACATACATCAAGGAATAAAAATGAGAAGAAATGTAAAGGAGGCACAAATTGGTATGTGATTCAATAAAAACTAACTTGGGGTGCACGTTTAAATAAAAATCCAATCAAACAAAAGAAGACGTCATGTGACCTGATGCACTGTGCTCCTGGGTGGGATGATGATCGGTTAAGCTTTGCTCATTGGGACCTCTCCATGTTGAACAAAGAACTTTGGGCCTAGCTGTTGTTGTGGAAATATTCTGTCAGGATGGTCTAATATCCACAGGGTTCTTTAATTACACAAGGAATGAGTAACTTCACTGATTCAGTTGCCCAAAAGAGTTGCTTTTAATATCTGTCTGCAGAACAGAGATGAGAATTCAGACACACAGCACAGAGCTTTGCGAGTGAATGCCCATACTGAATGTAAGGAAAAACAATATTTATGCACTACTGATACATACATGCTTACGTGAGTTCCTGCTGACAAGCAATACCATCATAGTGATAAACGAACATGCTGTATGTTTTACTGTAGACAGAGTCCACCAGTCTATCAGGCCTGATGGCGAGGAAAAGACACACACTGTTCTCTGTGAAAACTAAAACAAGATAACTTCCAGCGACATCATCATGAGTTCAGACATAACAGCTTATACAATCAGCTAAATTTCCATCACATTCCCTCCTTTTGTTCCTATAGGAACAACTAAGTAAATACAAAGTTTACTGAAAGCATCAAACATCAGATTGAACCTTTTGCATGGTCTTAAGATCAAACATCATTAAGATGTCAGTAACAGGAAAACAGTTGCATTTGTTTTTGCGAGAATAGAACTCTCTGGTTATAGCACAGATGAGACAGACAGAACAGGGATTGTAGAATTACACAAGTGATATTACTATTATTATTACTGTATATTACTCAGTACAGATAACAACCATCTTCATAAAACAGATTGAAAGAAAAGACTCAGAGTGAGAACCTGTTCCCGGGCCAATACAGGCCGTCGGGCAGTCGCCTCCCAAGTCATTATAACTTTATGATTCTCAAATGTCCATGCTGTAAAACAAACAGATCCAATGCATCTCAGTTGTTCTCAGAGGTCACACCTATCAATGGTTACACCGCAAATTCAGGCGAAAACCCTTTTCTAGGGAAAAATTCCTGAATGACCCTCTCATAGAGCCCAGAGGAGAAAAACCCCATTCGTGTCAGATTAGGGGAAAACACCTCCGTGGTCTCCATGGGAACGATCACCATTCTCGGCTTGCAGTGAACCTGGTTGTAACACAGAATAAACAGACATTAGAATCATCATAAAGGCATTATAATCACATGAATATTTGTGAAAATGTTGAAAAGTTGACTGTATGCTGGTGCAAATGTCTTTAGATTTCTTTGTTTCTTGTTCGCTGTTCTGGCATCATGGTTTCGTTGGAACAGAGCGTTTACTTTCACCATCTGTTCAGTTGGTGACTTGGCACGTCACATGTAGCAGGGAGCGCTTTTACCTCCTCCTGATATTGTGGATCTCCAGGTGGTGGGTCAGTTGGAGCTGGTACTTTTGCAGTGGGACGTGTAGATTCATGTTGCTCTTTCTGCAACCTTCACTGCTGTGTGTGTCATGAGGAGGATCTGGAACGGTCCTTGCCAGCGTCTGTGTTTCCAGCAGACACTTGTTGTCTCAGTGATGGCTCCCCTTTTGACATCATTGCTCGTCGTCAGATCCTGGTGGTAGGATGGACAATCACTCCATTTCAGCTGGACGCTGGGCCATCTTCTCCTACAGTTGAAATCAATCTGACCCCTTTTGAGGTACACTGGTTAAACTGGCTGTCTGTATCCTGGATGTCTCATTTCCACCTGCCTCCAGTGTGTCTGCAAAATACAATAATGGCAAAACAACACAACAAGCAACAATAGCAGACATAGATAAAACAATCCATTAAGTGTTATTTTTACTCAAGACTTTCCTGCTTTAATTTCGAAATTAAAGCCCTTAGGTGTTTTTGCCTGTTGATAGAACTGTGTTTCCCAACATGAGACCTTCACTTTGACATGCCGTATGTATAAGAATAAATACCCAAGTGCAAAACCGACTAACCCCATGTAGAAAGACAATGAGCCAGCCCGATGTATAGAGTTTATTCTGAAGGACCAACTGTACTGATATCTGCGTTCAAACTTCAGTCCTCTGTAAACCTCACCAACATCTCGCCTGTGAGATATTAATGAGATATAGTGACCTTGCTGCTTTCAACACTACAGTTGTATATCAGAAACATTTAGCCTAGTTATACTTAAAACATATGGAGAGTTCAAAGTCATTAACAAAACCCAATAATATCCATAACGCTAATGTGGCCTTCGCTGAAATGGAGTTTGATACCCCTGTTCTAGTGGATATGGAGGCTTTAGCACACTGATTCAGGTGGTACCTCGTGTGTCCTCTATCCAATCGGAGGGTCTCACACCCTTACCTGAATGTTGTCGTCGTCACCCTCTGTTGTCACTCTTTTCCTGTACCTGTATGGAGAGATGCTACCAGTACAGTTAGTGCACCGTAGTATGACACATGATCAAGTTTTGTGAGGTCTAGAGGCGTCCCCCTGAGACCCACTATTGCAGGACCCTCAAGCGTGTCCTGTGCAAAGTTCGAACAGTAAAAACCCTATACTGTTGTTGGTGGAGGCTCTGATAGACATCAAAGCAATAAGCAAGGCCTCAACTCAGATTAATTTGGAATCTGCGCAGATTTTTTTGCCAATTTTACTCTTTCAACTTGACCTTGGGCCTGCCAAACCTAGGTAGATAGTGATTCATAAAAAAAAAAACCTTACAAACTGCACATAATGTGCTGATTAGCCAAAAAGAGTCAGTTCACTGTAAGAAATGATTCTGTGGTCATGTAGATCTGAATTAATGTATTAGGTAAAATACATTCAATATGATTGTGATTTTGATTTTGAAGCAGATATTTGCCGTGTACATGGATGTGGAGCAACGCGTCTAAAGCACAAAAATGAATTGCTAATAAAATTCTTATTTGAGTATTTCTTAAGTTCTGTACTTTCTGGGCCATAGGCTGAACATTCTTAGAAAGGAAAAGAATATTTAGACTAAATTCAGTGCATTTATTACATTCAAATTAATGTGCAGATTAATGTAGATGACTATTACACAATTATATATATCACTGACAATTAATTCTATTAGTAGTATTTCCACATTAGGGAGTTTATCTTTTTCAAATCAACTCAATATTCTTGTTTAGGTTATAATTGACTATGTACTGTTTTTGTATTTGAATCTACTCAATGGATAACTATTAAAGGCATCATTTAATTAATATTTACTCAATACTGGACCTTGTGAAATCTAATAAACAATATTGCTTGTCTGTTACCTCATTTATATTGAGTAAATAGAACAGTGTGTGTGTCTTTTCTTACAGTGTGCATATATTAAGTCTACAATCTGTCCCTGAGCTGCTTTAAGTGTTTCAGTCCTGCTCTCTGTGCTGAGGGTGAAGTCTGTAGTCTGTCAGAGGTCACCGTCACATACAGTAGTCATTTCCTGTTTGGTACTCAAATACAGCATATCCTGTCTGTAGTCCATTTTGTGGGTGCCCTAAACAACAACCATCAGTAAATACAGTTCTTGTGTCTGGATGATTAAAGGCTCATTCTGTAAATCAGCTCTCAGTTTAATGTTATGTTATGTGTTGTCAGTACAGTCAGTGACTGATACATGATTATGTGTTCTGTCTTTTGTGATGGCTTTTGCTCCTTCAGCATGTCGTGTGCATGGTGGTTATCTGTTTTCTACAGTGTCTGATTTGTACTGTAATACATCAGTACCTGCCTCTCGCCCCTTTTTTTGTCCCATTTTTTTTTTTTTTTTTTTCCCAGAAACATCCGAATGAAACGGTACCGAATAATCAAGTGTATCTTTACTGTTGACCTCTGAATGTGAATGAGAACACATCTCTAATCTCAGGTTCGAGTGGGAGACAGAAAAGGCTTTTGCTTGTTATCACCTATCAAGGTCGGTTTATTTATAATTAATTAAAACAAACAGCCAGCGATTGAGACTGAAGTAGAGCACATAAAGTCAGAAAAATGTTTAACATTACCATCATAGAATCATATTCACTTTAACATTTCCCCTTTTGACATGGTTTCTTCATATCAATCAACAGAAGTAGGAAATGTAAATCCTGCATTGTGCAGCATCCATCAGGCTGTAAGCAACTTTGCAGACCCCCCCAAACTGCAAGTGACCACCACCTTTTAGGGTACGGCACAACCAGGTGGGAGACAGTGTGGTGTCCCTTTTTAGAGTCCTAAATCACAGGTGTAAGCAGTTCTTCACTGCATGTTCAGTAGCATCCTGTATGTGAGCGACTATGTGTAAGCTGGTCTTCATTGCAAGTATCAGCAGCAAGCGATTCTTCATTGCACAGGCATGTGGAAATGATAACAATGCAGTAGTGATTGATTTCATTTCATATATACAAAAGCTAAACCTTTTATTTATTTATTAGCTCAACTGAGAGGATATCAGGGGCCTTAAGTTTGAGCAATCAGAGGCATATGTGCTGGCAAATGCTGACCTGTGGTTCCTGTTTTTTGGCATTTAGTTTTGCTCACAATTGGGCCTGAAGTTGGGCCATCAAATCTATTAATAGATAGTTATCGTTCTCACTAGGCAGAGGGAAAAATGAGTGTTTGATCATGGGAAAGAGGAGGATGGCTAGGTGTGGAGTGTGTTATCTTGTGTTCATGGCTATGTGAATGGAAATGTGGAAAATGTATGTGAGTTAACCCTTCTCTCATACCATTAGTTTGTTTAGGGTCTAAGTTATTCTTCCCTTGTATAGAAGTCTGAATTTGACTGATTTCTTGTGAGGGTCTAGCATTTAGTTTAAAAGTCTGCGACCGCTTATGCTTCCTCTCTGTATTTTTATCTTCTCTAGGTCATTCTGTCTCTCCCTCTGTGTCTGTGTTCGTCAGAGTCGTCTGTCTGAGTCTTGTATCAACTTATACTTAAACTCTCTCAAAAGTAGCAGAGCATCATCCCCTGGAAATCAACTATTTTATTTATTTATTTATTTATTTTTTAACAAAAAATTCTGTTTCAATTTATCCACTAATTTCCTGTTTTTCTTATGGTATTTGGGATTAATGCCTCCTAAATACACACAAAACTACTCCTTCTCACAAATTTTGAACTTGCCTGCTCCTTTAATTGCCATAATTTATGGACTTACTGGTTGTACACATAAAACACTATACACGCACACAATTTCAAGTGTATGGACGCAATGCCCTGTTAGGAGACCTAGTCAGCAAGCTTCTACAGAAAGTCCTGGTGACTATACTGCGGCTGACTACTGGGGGTCCTAACCCAGTCTCACTAACAGTTTTAATACACCTCAAATTATGCACCAAAACCACCCCAAAAGTAATACTCACACTCAGTCTTCAGAGTTTTCTTTTCACCGGCCTCCTTTTCTTTTAACTCTTGAAGAAAGACCCAGCCCACATAATTTAAACCCAACACGTGTATCTTATTCTCTTTTCCCTCTTTTCTGCGCATGATATTCTTAGGTGAGGACTTCAGCCGCCCTTTCTCATTTCTCTTATTTCTCTAATTTCTCTTTTACCATTAATATAATATTTATTGACTCACTTTAGACTAAACATCATCTACACCAGACATCGTTTTAGTTATACTCAATATGCACAATTCTATTGAAAAGGTTTGTGCTTACCTTTTGAGCTTTCCAGGCGCCTGTGATGTCTGGGTAGATGAGGGTAACGTTGTGATATTCCGGTCTCCTTTAACCTTTTGAGAAAAACACATTTGATTCATTTTTGTTCTCAAAGCAGCTTTACTTTACCCTTCTCAAGTTCCTTTTAACTTGTAACAACTGATTTCTGCTAAATGTTCAGTCAACATTGAAGATACTGCACACTATCTTCCCCATATTTTCTCTTCATGGTCTCCGCAATAGGCCCTGCCGGTACCTCAGCAGGAGGCCCGCTTGGTTGGTGGTTCCCCATAAGGTTTTTTTTTTTTTTTTTTAATAGATAGATAAAAAACTATCACTTTTAACCCGCGTTCTTGCCGAAGCTCACACTTTATTTTACCTGTGTTCTTGCCGAAGCTCACACAATTTTATCTCAGTGTTCTTGCTAAAAAAGCTCACACAATTTTATCTCAGTGTTCTTGCTAAAAAGCTCACACAATTTTACCTTAGTGTTCTTGCTAAAAAGCTCACACAATTTTACCTTAGTGTTCTTGCTAAAAAGCTCACACAATTTTACCTTAGTGTTCTTGCTGAAAAGCTCACACAATTACCTTAGTGTTCTTGCTGAAAAGCTCACACAATTACCTTAGTGTTCTTGCTGAAAAGCTCACACAATTTTACCTTAGTGTTCTTGCTGAAAAGCTCACACAATTACGTGCAAAACTCACAGAAATGACAAAATAATAAAAAGAACAAAGAAAAAGAAACACCTGTTCTTGTTTTGCCGTCTTCGAGTCCTGGACTCGGTATTCAACACTTATTGTAGATAGACACAATTCTATTCCACAACTATCTTAAGAGAAACAGAGGTGATTTAGTTTGTATTTTAAAATTAGTCCCACAATTTACCTCTTTCTTAGGAGCAACAGTACTGGACCTCAGAATCAGGAAGAGATGATGATAAATGGAATGTAAACCATCTCACCAAATGTTGTCCTTGTGCAAATCGTAGCAGAGTCAGTCACAGGCCCCAGGACGCCGGGTCCTCGTCCTCGGATTTTTGTGAGGCGAGAACGGGTTCGTCAACCCAGGTCAAAAAATCAGCCCCTCAACGACCCGGGGGTCCGGACGGACTCTCGAACGATCCCAAAATTCTGACACCAAAATTGTTGTGGAAATATTCTGTCAGGATGGTCTAATATCCACAGGGTTCTTTAATTACACAAGGAATGAGTAACTTCACTGATTCAGTTGCCCAAAAGAGTTGCTTTTAATATCTGTCTGCAGAACAGAGATGAGAATTCAGACACACAGCACAGAGCTTTGCGAGTGAATGCCCATACTGAATGTAAGGAAAAACAATATTTATGCACTACTGATACATACATGCTTACGTGAGTTCCTGCTGACAAGCAATACCATCATAGTGATAAACGAACATGCTGTATGTTTTACTGTAGACAGAGTCCACCAGTCTATCAGGCCTGATGGCGAGGAAAAGACACACACTGTTCTCTGTGAAAACTAAAACAAGATAACTTCCAGCGACATCATCATGAGTTCAGACATAACAGCTTATACAATCAGCTAAATTTCCATCACACTGTTCTGGCTGAAGCCTAAGTCTGAGAACAAAGAACCCTGATCTGGCAATCCACACCTGGATGTGAACTCTGGTTTAATTCCAAACACTCGTTGCTGATTGGGGGAACCCCTGGGGACCCCTCCGGGACACCCCTGACATCACTAAAGGTATATGAACTGTGGAACATCTCAAAGACGATAATCTCCATTGTGACCGCGGATTCCTGCAGGAAGCGCACACAGATTGTTTTTGTGTTTCTCAGCTCATGTTTTTGAATCCTGATTGAGATCGCACCAGCGTCTCATTCTGCCTGCAGAAGGGAGATTCGGATCAATCCGTTCTCCAAGAAAAGGGAAGAAGCTCTACGCCCCGCTCCTGTCTCTCCAGCCGACTTCACGGCTTAACGGACACTAGGAAGCACACAGCGGTCACTAAAGCGACTCAAGTAAGAGGCTTTTATCTGGGCAGAGATAGTATTTTAATTTTTTTTTCACATATATGTAATAAGTCTTGTTGCATAAGCTTATTGTTTGATTGTTGTTTAATTCCAACAGACCGCCGAGTCCAGTTTGATGTGTTCATTCACTGCGTGCTACTTGTGCTTGTGTTTGAATTCACGTTATTGATTGTGTTCACTTCACCACATGAAGTGAGTTTGTGTCAGCTGGTCCTGCTGCGCAAAACAAATAACTGTATTTTATCATTTAAAAGACCAGTTTCAGACCGATGAGCGCCAGCCAGTCGGCTTGATGTCTATGTGGTAAAGAGCAGTTATTGTGTCTTTCCACAGTGACTAATGGCACTTTTCCACAGGCGTGGTACGGTACGGCACGGCTCTACACGGTTGTGGTGCTTTTCCACTAGTACCTGGTACCTGGTACTAGGTATTTTTTTCGTACCTCCTCAGCCCTGGTTCCAAGCGAGCCGAAGCAATACTAAAACATGACGTCAGCCGACTGCCATTCCTTATATTTCCTTCCACTGATTAGCCAAGGAGTGTCATCATTGGAAGCTTCATTGGATGCGGGATTGGACTGTAAAAACCAAAAACAATGCGACTCCACCATTTTTAAAACCGGCAACTCTTTTGCTATTTTTACACTTCCTGGAGTCTTCTCTGTCTCTCTTCTTTCACTTTGTGTGTGACAAAAAGTCACAGAACAAGCAACAAATACATGATCGCTTCCTTGTCCTTCATTGTTTTGATGTTGATGTTCTTCTTCTTCCCGGTTTTCTGTGTCGCATGCAAATGAAGTTGCGGCAGTTTCGCGCTGCTGTATGAGTACCCCGCCCACTCCAAGGAGGTACTCAGTTGTAATGGAAAAGCAACAAAACTGGGCCGTGCCGTTCCGTTACTGTGTAGTGTAAAAGCGCCATAACACACACTCTACACGCACACATGTTCGCCTCCGCACGTGCCTACACAACATAGCATCAGCCCAGTATCAGCTGTGCCCCACGTCATTGTTTTATCACACGTGACATCCGTGATCCAACCCTCACGTAGCCACTGCAGTGCGCCTGCTCCCCTTTCCTCCCCCCCACACACACACACACACGCACACGGATAAATCCACATATGCTTGTTTGTCGTTTTGTACATATAATGCTGATAGTTGCTTGTTTGTTTAGTTGTAGGACAGATTAATTCACTTAAGTATTGTTGGTTGTTGATCATTATTGTTTGGATTAAATAAAGTCTATTGTAGATTAACAAGCATGCCTGTGATTGATTATGTACCTGTGTTGTAATAGCAGCTGGTTATGAAAGTCAGTGCTCAGATTCAACCCTTCACTATTTAACTCCTTTAATGTAAAATAGTGTTTAAATATCGACATTTTGTGGTTAAACTCTTTTCTTGAGGGTGGTGCCCCGTTCTTCTATGTATATTGATAGGTCATATTAATATTCATGAGTATATTCATATTTAATATTTTCAGTAAATATTTGTATTAATATTTTAATAGTTTGAATAATCAAATTTGATTTTACAAATTCCCAACACTACTTATTTATATACTATATTGATTTACTATCCACTAGCAACGCTGTGTCACTGTGGGGCAGCCTGGGGTCAGCCAAACAGCCCTGGCCCCGGAGAAGAGCTTTGAAATGCTCGGGTGGGTAAAGTGTCAAGGAGCGGACATCGCCGGTAAGCCTGCCCCTTCCTGGTTAAGGCCAGCAGGTCACATGGGGGCTCCACCTGGAGGTCCAGTGTTGTTTCCAAGGGTACTGAGGGGCAGTGCAGACAGCACAGGAGCCCCACCATGGGGTATTATTATAATATTAAAATATCATTGTAATATCAATAAAGTCCCCCACTTTGGTCTTTGGTCTTTAGTAGAAAGAAATAAACATGTTTTTCCTCTGAGACTTGGGTTGATATGTCTTTAATTTTAAAATCACAACAGATGAATCAGCGTCTGTATATTGCACATTCAAACCTTAGTACCTTCCACAATAGCAGGTTCATAAAAGTTTCCTTCATGAGTATGTGAGTTTGGAATTTCTCGAAAAATGTTTAATGTGTGACATTTTAACTAAACCTGTTCAAAAATGTAATGGCATTTCGCTGACTAAATCTGGACTAAACTAAACAAAATTCAGATGACTAAAATGTGACGAAACCCAAATATAATTTTCGTCAAAAGACTATGACTGTAAATCAAAATATACTGTTAAAATTAACACTGTTTAAGTGCAAGACTAAATCCAAAAAATAACACTGTGTTAAATCCCTGGACGTTGCAGTGGTGAGCATGGGGCCGTAATAAGACATATACTAAGCATTTAATGATTTCAGCAAATCTGTTACATGTAAGTTTCAAAATGGCATTGGAATGCTTTGTTCTCAGAGTATTTATTCCCTTTCTCATTTCCTGTTTCCCTCCCATCTTATCTCCCCCATCTTCTACCAGGTCTTCCCTCCTTTAATCGGTTTCTCTTGTTCCACCCACTGTTTTATCTGTTGGGATCATCACCCACACACCCACCATCATCTTTCTGCTGTTTACGGTTTTTCATATCTTTTATCTCTCTTGCTCTGTCATCTTCTGTATGCTCATTACTCTGTGCATATCTCTCTGTGATTGACAGACTCTGGATGATCTGGAGGAGAGGGTGAAAGAGGCAGGGATTGAAATCAGCGTTCGTCAGAGCTTCCTCAGCGACCCGGCTGTGGCTGTCAAAAACCTAAAGGTGCCAGATATCCCATTCTTCATATGTTTAGCAGACGGCTGAACACCAGTCAGTCTGGACTTGTCTAGCCTGTTTACCACAGAGAGCTCCTGGATACCAGACAACAATATCCCAAAAAGTCATTCAGCACGCCACCGTTTCTCTGTAGCTCCAGCTGCCCAAAATACGTTCCTCTCACCAGTGAGAAATATTGGTTATTATTTAGAAACTACAGTTTCCAATTCCTCTTAAATATGATGACATCCATTTTAAAACTGTAAGCATAATTCAGGAAAAACTTGAACTTGAGCTCTAAATCCGGAAAAAATATTCCTCATATTTTGAAACTATCCCATTAGGAGTAATCTTGAAAAGAACAAGGACATTGAATTTGTAGTTTCTAAGTAATATCCAATATTTCTGGGGATCTGTTGTAGCCAACCTGATAATGGATATCATTATAATTGTTTACTGCCTCTTTAGCAACTTGAGCCAGCACAGCAGCCCCTTCACTCCAACATATTAATCTGTCAGGTCCTATCTGAGTATGAGTGTATTAAAGATGTGCGGAAATTAGGACAAAAAAACAGCGCCCATACTGATGTTCTGTCACTTTTCAGTCACAGTAACATTAGTTTCAGATGGCAAAACAACTATTGCTAGGTTTAAAGATACTGTTTACAATGAAAATGTGACCTGACAAACAACTGATTAACATAAAATGAAACATAATTCAGTTGCTATTGTCGTACACCAATCAAGCATAACATTATGACCACTGACTTATATTGATTAGCTCTTCATCATTGCACCTGGGATATACAAGGCAATAAATGAACATGTTGTCCTCAAAGGTGATGTATTAGAAGCAGAAATAACAGGAAAGTGGAAGGATTTGAGTGAGTTTGAAGGGGTTTTGGCTCGAGGACTGGATCATCTCCTGAACTGTAGCTCTGGTAGACTGTTCCTGGTCTGCAGTGGTCAGGATCTATCAAAAGTGGTCCAAGGAAGGACCAGTGGTGAACCAGAGACAGGGTCATGACAGGACAAGGATCAGTGATGCAGGTGGGGCGTGAAGGCTGGTCCTGGTGGTCTGATCCAACAGAGCAGAGAAGTTAATGCTGCTGAAGATAGAACACCAATTCCATCAACACAACAACATGTGATGCTCATCACTCTCCTATCCTAGCTTCCTCCACCTGTGTCAGCTTGGTTCCTTCCTGGCACAGACACACACACACACACACACGCACACACACACACGCACTCACACACACACACACGCACACACACACACGCACTCACACACACACACACACACACACACACACTTTACAATAACCTTGCACAATATACAGGTCTAGTTTTGGTGTGCAAAAGGAATTGCCCAGAAACCATGGTAACAGCTTGACCCAGTGGAGAGGTTGTCTACTGCTGTGTGGTGCAGGAGCGAGGAGGAGGAGGGTTGGCTCCACCCAACAGGGCTGTTAACTTGAGCTCTGTATCTCCACTGACTGTCCTTTTCTCTCTCACTTCCAAGCGCCAAGATGCCAGAATTATCGTTGGCCTGTTCTATGAGACAGAGGCCAGGAAAGTCTTCTGTGAGGTAATGTGTTATCTCGTTCAAATTCATTCGTGACACACTTGGCTGACATGAATAAAGGAAAACTTTTTTATATCAGCTACTCATCTCATGTTACCTTTAACATTTGAAGAAAGCATTGCTTTTTGCACATGCCTACACAGTGAAATGAAGAATCAAGCCAAGAGTCTGGAAAATTTTAGCCATTACTTTCTCAGTCACAAAAAGAAGTTATATTTTAAATTATTATGTTTTTTAGATTTTATTGTTTTGCACAGCATATCATTTAAAATAATATAAACATTTATGATTGGGAGGCATGAAGGAGAGGTATGAAACCCGAAAGGGCTTATATGAAAACCTCACCCATGAAAACAAATCATAAACCACATTTGTTACAAACAATAACAAAGAAATAAGAAACAATTAAATGATGACAAAAATTAGCAGTTGTAAAAGCAATCAACTAACTGACTATACAGTGAATATAAGTGAGAAAAAGAAAAAATAATGCATGAATGAATAATGTAAAACAATAAAATGCATGCACAAATGAAAAATGAAAAATAAAAGAACAGAGTAGACAATATATAAACATAACTATAGATTACTTATTGGGTTAGGTACCTTTTGAGAGTCTTTTTAAATGATCTTAAATAAATGTATTTTTTCAGATAGTCAGGTAACTGATTCCAGAGATGGGGACCTTGATAATGCATTGAAAATTGCCCAAGAGCAGTTCTAAAGAAGGCAGTGTGGAGATCAGAAGATTTTCTGTAGCTGTGGACTTATTATTTGTTGGATACAAATATATGACAGAAACTTTGAGGTAAAAAATCCATTCTTTGCTGGCACACTATTAAGCAGATCTGGTACACATTTAGATCATAAGCATTCAATATTTCAAGTTTATGAAACAAAGGGCAAGTAGTACAGAGTACGTAATCATTCTAGCAAATTGTTTCTGTAAAGTAACAAGGTGTTTGAGGCTTGTTCTATAAGTGTGGTTCGCTTTCACACTGTGATTAATTGCAACAGGACCAGAATAAACACATGCTAAGGTCGTTCAACCATTAGATGGTAAACGTGTGGGCGGGGAAAAGCAGGAAGCCCAAAATTGAAAGTAGGCCGATGTAAACAATTGAGACATTGTGTGCTGTTCCTGTTATCCTCATAGCAATATGGTTTATACAGTTACAGATTTTTACAGAAATGTTCGAGCGTCACGACTGTTTGATGCAACATGAGTTTGACAATATCATGCTCGCAATTTGGCAATGACGAAGACGTGCAGCAAAACAGCTGAGAGGGAGAGCTCTCATGTGTGTCCAACATGCTACAGTAACAACAGGTCTACTGTACAGAAGAAATGTTGACAAAAATTAGTGGTAGCGTTCGCTTCATGTGTGTCTCTCCCTCTCTCTCTCTGTGTTGTCACATGCGCGAAAAATACAGGGGCCCATCAAATCCAAAAACATGGATTTTATGCAACTGGGTCGGATCAAGGTCAGGTTGCTTTCACACCTGAAATGAACCGCACCAGGGTTTGATAGGGACTGCTCTGAGACCACCTCCTCAGCCGGTGAGCCCAGAGCAACTAAGCACCCACCCCCACACACCCACAACCCCACCACCCCCACCCCAGAGGAGGCAGGGTGCCTCCAGCCAACTGGGGGCAGAACCAGGAGCTGGACGCCCCACAAAGGGGCGGGCAACCAGCCACCAGACAAGCAGGTTGCCACCAGTTGTAGTCCGAGGGGGAATAGTTGGCGGGCCCGATGCAGGCCCAGAGAGCGAGAGCAGGGCAGAGAGAGCCAGTACCGCTGGCGGGGAGACACCTTGGGTGTCCCCATGCACCAGGTCCCAAGGTGGCGGGGTCTCGCCCCCAGAGACGTGCCCCATCCCCATGCAAGAGCTAAGCCACCACGAGCCGTCAGCACATGCCGCAACCACACCGACCAACTGGGCCAGCAACTCCAGCCCCGCAACAAACCAGAGGCCGCAGTACCAGGGGGCCCGCCAGCCTGCCAGGGAAACCCTAGACCACCACTCAGGGTCCCTGGGGACCCAACAGCAAAGCAAACCAGTGGTTGAACACCCCCAGCATCTGAAAGCCAAAGGGCCGTGCCCGCCAGCAATGCCATAAAATGTGGATCCACCATTACACCCTATTACTGTTTTTCCAATCCCTGACGAAGAAATATTCTCCCTACACCATGTGCAACCCTGAGTGTAGAGTGGTGCATTAAAAGTTGGATGGGCAATAGGGGCAGCAAGGGGGAGGGTCGGAGGACCACAGAGGATGGGTACTCTGCAGCCTAACCCGCCCAAAAGCCCCCAAGGCCACTCTCACCCAAGGAGTGAATGTGTGTGCTGCATTAAAGGTGGCGAATAGAAGACGACAGTAGGAGGGAGACGGGGAGGACACAATGCCATCGAACATTGCAATCTGCCCCAACCCACGACCCACTGCCCCCACCCCACAGAGCCAAGGGTGAGTACGTTATAGTTGGCACTGAAGTGTGGGGCCCCCAGAGTCGAGAAGCAAAGGAATTGGGGAAAGCCCCAAGGGACCAAAGGGGGCCCGCAACTCCAGAACTCCCGGGAGCCGCAGCACCAGAGTCGCACCTCACGCGAGAGCCACACCGCAGGCCAGCAGCCCGCAGCATCCTGACCCAGACAGGAGACAGGGCAACCCCGAGGATGCTCAAGACACAGGTGCCCACGCCATCCACAAGAGCAATTGCGCCGAGGGTCCCATTCCACCACTCCCCAGATCAGCACAGGACCTGGGACCAAGGCCTCTTGCCAGCCATAACAGGTCACCGGCTGCGATCTATCATTTACATAGATAATAAAAACCTAATGACCAAGAATAGAACCTTGTGGTATGCCACATGTTAACCTCCTATAGCTAGATTCAGAACGATTCCAAGAGACAAACTGTTTGTGATTGTTAAGATAATCGCAGAACCACTGGAGCTCAGTTCCACCAATACCATACAGCTGTAATTTTTTAACCAAAACACTGTAATCAACAGTATTGAAAGCTTTGGATAGGTCTAGAAAAAAACCCTATAATAAAGCCATTATTGTCCAAAGCCTGTGAAAATCGATCAGTTAACTAAACCAAAGTTCTACAACAGTAGAGTGTTTTTCTCTAAATCCATATTGATGAGAGTACAGAAGATTGTGTTCATTTAAATATGCAGTTAGTCTGTTGTACTCAATTCTTTCAAGTACTTTGGCTAAACAAGGCATAATAGATATTGGTCTATAGTTTGCGACTTTAGACATTTCATCAGATTTACATGCTGGGATGACACTGGCCCATTTACATTGGTCAGGGCAATGACCTGTAGCAAGTGAGCAATTCAATATATGGAGAAGAAGTTTCAATACAGCAGGCAAGCTTTTCTTGAGAAGACTAGGCTTCAGTTCATCATGACCAACTCCTTTAGGTTTAAGTTTGGAAACTAACTCGTCCTTAAGCTCAGCTGCCTCAATCACCCTAAACCTGAATTGTTTGGGAGGAGCCTGCATTTCAGGAAATAAAGTAAGGTATACTTGCAGCAAGTGATGTTAACAATGTTAACAAAGAAGTCATTAAAACCATCAGTAATTTCTATAGGATCAGATATTAAACTCATTTTCCACCCCCCTTGAAATTCATCACATAATATTTTATCAGGAGTCTTTTTAATAATCTCATTAATAATCAGCCAAGTTGACTTCATATTATGATTTGACTTAGTAAATTTTGTTTCATAATGTTGTTGCTTAGCAATTTGGACAAGATCATGAAGTTTATTCCTGTAAGAAGAGTACAACTTAAAATTCAACAACGACGGGCTGGTAAGGTATGCTTTGTTAAGTTTTTGCTTTTTTCACAGATTTCTTTAGCCCCTCAGAGAGCCAAGATGTAGACTTTTTGGAGCACATTTTTATATTCTGGCAGGGGAAGGCAGTATCAAACAGTTTAGAAAATCCACCAAATGCCATGAGTGAGGGACTAAATGAACTTTTCTATTTTAGACTGACAGTAGTTTCTATAAAATGCTAAGTATGTGCTAGGTGGAACAGAGGGAGATGGTCAGAAAGACTGGCAAACATCACACCAGATATGCCTGAATCATCAACTGAATTTGTTAGTATATTGCCAATAAGAGTTCTATTTGTAGCTGAAATTCTTGCAGGTTTGGTGATGAGAGGGTAAAAGGCAGAGGCATTCAGATGGTCAACCAAAGCGCAGGACTGAGAGTGCATAAGATTTATACTAAGAGGCATTAAAAATGCAACAAAGTCACTGTAAAATAAAATTGGATACAACTACTTTGTATACAAAAGAATGTTTTGTTTACTACCACTCGTGGCTATTGAAACTATGGAGCCACATTTTTCAGCTCAAACAATAAATGAACGTGGCAGACGGTACCAATCCCTGTTTTTGCATGTGTGATTCGTTAGGACATTGTTTGAAAGCTTTCAATGAGTTCTTTTGGTGATTTGAGCTCAACTGGTCAAGGCTTTAAAAACCCAGAGGAAAAATGCAAGCTGTCACAGACGGTCACCATGCCACGCTTAGCAGGAAACATGAGGGAGCAGGCCATTGGTATGCTGAGATCCGGAATGACCGAAGCGAGGGTAGCCAGTGAGCCAGGCGTGAGATAGTGCATCTGTGGACGCCATTTTGGCGTCCACAGATGCACTATCTCACGCCTGCAGGCACGTTATGCACAGACATAATGTGCAGGTTATGGACTGGCCGCCTTATTCCCCGATATGAATCTGATGAATCTGAACACCTTTGGGACAATCTGGATCGCCGTGTACGGCGTCGTATTCCACTGCCGGTGACGGTTGCTGATCTCCGTACTGCACTCTTGGAACAGTGGGAAGCGATTCCAGTGGCCGAAATCAACGAGCTCATTGTGTCTATGCCACGACGATCACACAAGCTACTGACATTTGTAATCCATGTTGATTAATTTTTCTATTGTTTCTTTTGTTAATTCATGTTCAGTATCATACCAAGTGAAGTCAGACATTGAGAGGCATCTGAGAAGACTGTGTATTTTCTTGTTTTCTAGTATTTTCTTTAGTGTTTTCTAGATTAAGCTCTAAATTCGGTCATTTAATTTAGCATTTAATCATCAAACTCTATAATATCTGTAAGATGTATATGCATTTATATCACCGTTCCTGGATGGATGGAAGTGAGTACTGCTTACCCTCATAGGATATTAAAGAATTTAATGCAATTACAGTAACTATCTCTGGACATCTCTGGACATCTGGGGTCGTCTCTGGACAGCTCTGGACGTCTCTGGTGAGCTCTGGACACCTTTGGTCATCTCTGGACATCTCTGGGCAGCTCTGGGCAGCTATGGACATCTTTAGACAGCTCTGAACATCTCTGGTTGACATGGGTTCATCTCAGTCTCTTTCTGTATAGTCTCTGTGCCCTTGCCACAGAACAAAACTTGACCAATTGAATTGAAATTAATCAATTAGTCAATCAAATAACACAGATGAACCATGGTATCAGAGCATGTAGGTAGGTGTTGTACGACAATCTCTGAATAGCTGTGTATGTACAATTATTCCAAACTTAGTGTAACATGTGTCACATTGATCCTGTATAAGAGCAGAGGAAGCAGGAGGATCTGTGTGGAGACTGACCTTTGATATGGTTTAAGTGATACTTATATGACAGTAGAAATTAAAGCAGAGTTGATTATTAAAATCCTAATGTAATGTTCTGTTCCAAGCAGGGACAAAGGAAGAGATTTTAATGTGTGTTTCAGGATGAATTTAGGAATGTAGAAGGCAGTCATAAAACTTTCCCCAACTCCATATGTGTCCTGGAGTTCCTTATGATCACTGTCCTCCCCACAGTTTGTTTATTTGGCCAGTCGTAAAACTTAAGCCTTTAGCACTTTGGTGCCAAGTAGTGTCAGGGTCCTGGAAAATACTGAGAAAGTTACAGAATGTCTTCATTATAAGAAAAGTCCATTATTTTATAATCATTCATATGCTACAGAATCCTAGCATTGTCATCTTGGAATATGCTCGTGCCATCAGGGAAGAAAAAATCCATTGATGGAATAACCTGCTCATTCAGTATATTCAGGTAGTCAGCCGACCTCATTCTTTGAGCACATACTGTTGCTGAACCTGCAGTTATTATCCAATAGGAAGCTTGTACCTATTTGCTCGTATATATTTGCTTAGTTACATACATGTAAACAGGTGTAGACAGTCACAGGAAACCAGTGAAGGCCAATTTATAGTACTCCATAAAGTGCCGTACGTAGAGGGGTCTCCGTAGCTCCGGAGTCGGATGTATTATGCAGTCGGAGAAGTATATTCCAGCCTTGAGGCTCTGCAGGGCTGCTTTGAAATAACAGATTGGGATCTGCTCTGCAATTCACATGGAGAACACTTTGATGACCTCACGGACTGCATAACAGGGTTCTGTATGGATAATGTTGTTCCTACAGAGACTAACAACAAACTGGGTCACCAGAGTCATCAAGGTCCCCTTAAATGAGAAGAAAAGAGCCTCTCTTTAGCTTACCTATGAGCCAAATCGAGGGGTGGAAGTCACCATCATCTTCATGCTCCACCTCATCTACGCTCACCTGGACAGACATGGGAGTACTGTGAGAGTCGTATTCTTTGAAGAAAGCTGATAGTGATGCAGGTGGACACTCCTCTGGTGTCCTGGATTGTGGACTATCTGACTGGTCGACCACGGTACGTTAGACTCTAGGGCTGCACGTATGACACTGAGGTGAGCAGCACAGGGGCCCTTCAAGGGACAGTCCTCTCACCTTTCCTGTTCACTCTCAACACCACAGACTTTAAAAACACATCAGAAACCTGTCACCTGCAGGTCTGACAACTCTGCATTTGTTGGTTTTATCAGTGAGTGGAAAGACGTTACTCCTGCTACTTAATACCAGCAGGACCATGGAGGTGGACTTCAGCAGGAGAGAAACACCCCTCACACCTTACATCCATGGGTGGTCTTTGACACTGTTCAGAATTACAAATCACAAAAGGTCCAATCGCCCTGCAGCTATCAGACTAATGTTAATCCCTAATAGGATGTGTTATTTATTGGTCCAGACAGGAGGCACTGCATATTTATTATTGCCCTTTTTTCCTTAAATATATGTGAATCACTTTGTTCTTCCTTTTAGGAACTGTGGCATTCTTCTCCCTCCTGTCATTGATCCGCTGTTCCTCTGCAGGTGTACAAGGAGAAGCTGTATGGGAAGAAGTATGTGTGGTTCCTTATTGGCTGGTACGCAGACAACTGGTTTAAGATCAAGGACCCATCCATTAACTGCACTGTGGAGCAGATGATAGAGGCTGTGGAGGGTCACGTGACCACTGAGATTGTCATGCTCAACCCTGAGACGGTGCGAGGAGCCTCCAACCTGGTAAGACAGGCATGATTTTATAATGTAGCTTCAGAGTGTTGCTGAACAGAAGCAGAGGCTGCAGAGGCTGCTGGGAATTCATAATAAAAAACAATCACTGCCATTTTTTTGGAAAAAAACTTGCCTATTGTTAAAATGTATAAAGTCAGTGTATCACCCGCCATATGCTTGGGGCACGTGGCAGCTTTGCTCAAGGCTCTACCCACTGTCCCATGTTAACGTGGAAACGTACACCATCCCTGCCAAGTCCCCGCCAATGGAATCAGGAGAACCTCTTTCTCGGGGCCATGCAAATATGTGGTGCTGGGCATGGTGCACCATGAAGCCTGCACGGGGAGAAGAGAACTGTTGCCATTTAATTTCAGGCACAACGACGTGGACTATCTGGCCCTTTGTCAGGATGGAAAACAGGTTCCGGCCAAGGCGATTCAACCACAGTTTGATCAGTGCATTGCAGTCAAAGAATTTTACAACATGTGTATTGCCACAGGAAGACATTTGAAAGATATACCTCTCAGCATCAATCATGCTAATTTTAACAACGGATACTCATTGTTTGTGTTCAATCCAGCCGCTGGTGAAGACAATGATGCTTTGTCCCCCTTAGACAATGGGAATTTAAGAGTGGAAATGAGAGTTCCCCTGCCACACACCACCACCCTGATTGTTTACGCCTGTTACGATTCCATTCTGGGAATGAATTCTAAAAGGCAGGTGAATAATCATCAGCTGGAAAGTCTTTTGCACAGTCTGCTGGTAGATGTATTTTGCGGCGTGTGGGCTTCTGACCAGCTGCCATTACTGAAGCAAACATTTACCCATCGTACCTACCTGGCAAGCACTAGCTCTCAATAACTCTGGAAGAGGACGGTGTAGCCACCTTTTTTGACTCTATTGAATTCCCTCTGGGCTTTGCTCATTACCCCTCCACCATCTTACAGTTTTTGCAATGTCGTTCATAGCAAATATTGTACCACCATCATCAGCTTCAGCACACCCTGTCCACTGTGTGCGGTCAAACACTGCGTTTATTATCTGTGCCAGCGGGCCTGCGGAAGATCCATGGACCAAGTGTCTTTGTATTCTGATGATGTCATTAAAAATGACCAGACAGTATGTGACTATGTAAAAAAAAATTACAGAGGCTGTCAGAAATCAAAACACTGCATGTTTCTACCACAACACTTGCTCTCGACAAAAGTTTAGAGTTTGTATTTTTTTGTGTCATTAAAAAAAATTCTGTAGACTTTTGAATGTGACAAATATGCCCTCCTAAGCTGGAATTTCAGCTTCTTCATTCTCTGAGCTCTCCACCTCTTCTTCTTCTCTCTCCTCTACTCTCTAAATTTTATGCTTTCTCCTTGACAGAATTTTGACCTGGGGTTCGTTCATTTTTAAGCAGCCGTATTGTTCACAAGCTTGAGGGCTATTCACAGAGGACAGGGGAATGTTGAGGTCTGTCAGAGTATTTAAAAAACTTGTCCAGCCATGAGGGGCCAAGTTTGAAAATTGTTTATAAGGGAGGGAGAGATTTTTAAATAAATCAGTCATGTAATAACCTTTTATAGTATTTCCTTGATGAATAAATTCCCCTTTTGACGTCCATCCCCGTCCGTTTTTAGACAATTTTTTGGGGATGTACTCTGCATTCTTGCAGGCCCTTTAACACCTCACTCATCACATCATTGCTCTCTTCACCCTCACGACGCTGCACAGTCATCTTTTTGACCCTGCTTCAAGAGTGTGAGATATCTCTGCAGCAGAACATTGTATTTCTTAATTTTTTCATAAGGAGTCCATACAGGATTGTCTAATAATGCTCTCATTTTCACATCTAAACCACTTTCAGCCATTTGATGGACGAGTTGGGTTGAGTCAGTCGGTTTAACTGGTGGGGTGGCACGAGAAACATTTTTTGCACCATCTCTCTTGAATAGTCCACTAAAAAGATTCCCGAGGATGGGCACGGCTGCCAACAGCAGAGGAAGAAGAAAACCTGTTTCATCAAGGTCTGACGTTAGCATTTTAATCTTGTCTTTTTTATCAACCAGGAGTTTGATAATTTTTTTCTCTTTTTTTGATAATATTTTATTATGTTATTTTTTCCATAAACATACAATCATAACACTACAAACAAAGACAAACAAACAAAGCCACTGAAGTCACACATCTTGTATTAGTCCTTGATGCTTAGTCCATTAAAATTGACAGTGATGCAACAACTAACCATCTCAAAAGAAATAAGTGGAAAATGAACATACATTGTCATAAATCCAGAGATTTGAGATCATAACAAACTTTCTCAAAACAAAATATGAGTGATAAATTACCATCAATCACCATGTAAGGGGAAATCTAGCGTCAATGCCCAAAAATGTCATCCTGCCAATTGTCAGTGCTGTGATCGACCATTCCCTTGAAGACAATACTTGTGAGTCTTTTACCAGCGGCTTTAAAGAAGGGTGTTCAGAAAACTGCCTTTCTACATTTGAATCTGTACGTTAGATATTCCATTGGTATTAAGTCAAATATCAGTTTATGCCAACCTATAATTGTAGGAGGTGCACTGTCAATCCATTTAAGCAGTATATTTTTCTGGGCAGCAAATGTAAGAATTAAGCTTTCTTTGATCAGAGCTTTTGATATGAGGGCTGGGTAAGCCCAAAAGCAGAGCCTGAGGGTCAGGGTCAAGATGGACATCAAAAATCAAACTCAGTTTATCAATAATTTTATGCCAGTACTCCTCAATATGAACACATGACCAGACACAATTCCTGTAACTCTCTGGTTCTATTACACATAGAAATCTCTTTTGCTGATTCCCAAATTTCTGCCCATGTTATTTCCTCCATTCTGTGATTGAGATCATTATTCCACACCTGTCGCAGATGGTCTGTAGTAATATCACTGGTGAGATTAAGTACATTGTACCCCTGGCCAAGGATTGATTTCTTGCCTCTGTTGAGAAGCAGACGTTCTACTTTTGAGGTCTAATAGTCAAAACGTGACTGTTTTGATCCTGAATAAAGCTACAGACTGGGAAAATTTGAAGCAATTATGTATGGGCAAATTATATATATATTTTTCAATTTCTGTGAAAGGGAGCATCACTCCTTTATGAAATAAATGCCCGAGGGTTAAGATCCCTCTGTCTCTCCAAATGTTAAATCCACCATCTGTGCTAGTTGGGGCAAAATTAATGTTACTATGTATAGGAGCTAGAGAAGACAATGTATTCGCGTGGCCTTCTAGCTTCCTTATTGCTTGCCAGGCTTGCAGAGTCATTTTAACCATCATATTATTAACTGAGACATTCTTAATTTTCTTAAAGTCTAGGGCAAATAACAGGCTAAGCAAAGGCCTACCTGCATTAAGTGTTTCTAAATCTAACCAAACTGATTCTGGGTCATCATTAATCCAATCAGCTATGTAACAAAGCTGTGCAGCTAGCTGATAAAGTTTAACATTGGGGACTGCCAGGCCACCTTTCTCCACAGGCATCTGTAGTTTAGCCATCCTCAACCGTTCTTTTTGTTCCAAATAAATGTGCTAAATCTGCTGTTCATCCTCTTGATTTATTATTAAGTAAAATGGGGACCATCTGAAAATGATAAAGGAGTCTTGGCAAGATGTTCATTTTGAGGAAGGCAATCCTCCCTAACAAAGACAATGGAAGAGATATCCACCTGTCCAGGTCATCCCTTACGCGTTTTAGAAGAGGCTCAAAATTAGCCTTGTACAGTGCCTCTATTGATGGAGTAACTGAAATCCCCAGGTAAGTGAAACCTTCGAGTGACAATTTAAATGGAGATGAGGTGGGGCAATGAGGGTTACCTAGAGGCATGACCTCAGATTTGGAAAAAATAATTTTGTACTCTGAGAACTCACTGAATTGATTTATTATTTCCAAAACAGCTGGTACAGATATCTGTGGGTTAGTTACCCACAAGTAAAATATCATCAGCGTATATGGCTATTTTATGATCATCTTCACCAGCAGAGATTCCACTAATATCTTGGCTATTCCTTATAGCTTCCGCAAGAGGTTCTATAACTATGGCAAACAGCAGTGGGAACAGGGGACACCCTGTCTGGTGCCCCTGCCCAGGGAGAAATAAGAAGAAGTCTGCCCGTTAATCCGAACAGCTGCAAGTGGACTGTTATATAAAAGTTTAACCCAACTACAGAATGTTTCTCCCAGCCCAAAGGTGTCAAGAGCAGAAAAAAGAAAAGGCCATTCGACTCATTCTGCGTCTAGACTTACCACCATGCTAGTGAACTTCTGCTGATGCGACAACTGAATTATACACTATATTGCCAAAAGTATTTGCTCACCTGCCTTGACTCGCATATGAACTTCAGTGACATCCCATTCCCAATCCATAGGGTTCAATATGATGTCAGTCCACCCTTTGCAGCTATAACAGATTCAACTCTTCTGGACACCTATTCTCATCGTTAAACACCACAAGATAGGAGGTGTCAACTCTTTATGAGATTAGTGCATATTTTAATCTTGCAGAAAAGTATAATAATATTTTTGTGCATGTGCGTGTCTGTCACCGGCCCTCTCTGTCTTTCTTTATTGTATTTTCTTATTAAGAGCCAGAGAGGAAAGTGCTGCTCTATTGTGAATTAAAAAGGAAACAAACAAATGATAGTCAAGACTGGATCTGATGGGTGGGGAAGGGTATAAGCAGGCAGTGCCATTAGAAATCAAGAATGTGGGCTGCTGTGATAATCTCATCACCCAATGTCCCTGAAATGAGTAGAGGGGAGAAAGTAGTAATTAAGTAATCCAGCAGAGATTTGTGAACCGAGGGGCACGTGAAGTGTGGAAATGCATAGAGAACATGAACATAGTGTAAAGCCTGAGGAGTGATTTAGCCCAATCTGGAGGGTCCCATTAGTACTCAACAATGGGATACAACAGATGCTTGTACACCCTGATCCAACATGCATGAGTGACTGACTGAAAATGGTACCAGGCTGTTATTATGAAAAATATGCTTCAGGTGAGTGATGCCCTTTTCTGCCCATGTATGAAAGTTGAGTGTTTCTTGTTGCTTATAAAGTCTGGATTATTCCAAATGGGGGTGAAGTTGGATGGTGAAAGACTAGAGTTTGTTATTTTGTGGAATTTCCACCAGGCTTTCAGAGCTGATGATATTGTTGCTGCTTTGAAACATGGGTGGTGTTTGACTGATTGACTAAGAAATGGAATATCTGCAATCTGGATGTCACGACAGAAAGCCTGTTCTATATCTAACCAGGTATGATCTGACTGATCTGGGTGTGTCCATTTGTATATGTACTGAAGTTGGTTTGCCAATGAGTAATAATAGAAATGTGGTGCATCCAATCCTCCTAGTATTTTTGGCTTTTGAGGTGTAGTTAATTTGATCCTTGGTGTTTTATTTTTCCAGTAGAATTTAGTGATTTTTGAATCGAGAGAGTTAAATCAGGTGAGAGTGGGATGAGTTGGTATCACTAAAAAAAGATAATTTATTTCAGGGAGTATTGTCATTTTAATAGTTGCTATTCTGCCTGAAATCGATTGTGGTAAATTCATCCAGCGTCGGAGATCGTCATCTAATTTATTAAGTAGTGGAGTAAAGTTGAGTCCAATCGGCTCTGACAACCTGGAGGAGACATTGATGCCCAAATATGTGAAGTGACTCGTGCATAAAGGATTGTGTGATGTATGGACTGTCACATCCCATCTGGTGTTGTGCTATGGTAAAATGGATGATTTAGTCCAGTTTATTGAGTAGTCTGAGATCTTGGAGAATGATTCGATAAGATTTATAGTTTTCTGTAGAGATGATTGTGGTTTTTGGAGAAAAAGTAAAATATATCCCTATATAAACTTATTTTGTGTTGTGTTTGGGGTGTTTGAATGCCAATGATATGGGAGTTCTGGCTGATGGCTATTGCTAAGGGTTCAATGAAAATGGTAAATAAGGAGGGAGAGAGTGGGCATCCTTGCCTGGTCTCCCTGTGCAGTGTGAATCTTTGTGAGGTTAGACCATTAGTGGTGACAGCGGCTGAAGGTGAAGTGTACAAAATCCTGATTCAGTTTACAAGTGATTCCCCAAAACCAAATTTTTGCAATGTAGAGAAGAGAAATGTCCAGTTTACCCTATCAAAAGCTTTTTCTGCATCTAAAGTGGCTATGATGGTGTCTTCCTGTTGTGATGATGTGTACTGGATTAAATTGAATAGTCTGTGTGTATTGTTGGATGCTTGTCTACATTTGATGAAGCCAGTCTGATCTGGGTGAATTATGTAAGGTGTGACTTTTTCTAATCTACGAGAGAGAGCCTTACTGATGATTTTCATGTCTACATTGATTAGAGAGATTGGACGGTAATTTGATGGCCAGGTGTGATCTTTA
This sequence comes from Synanceia verrucosa, assembly GCA_029721515.1. NCBI lineage: Eukaryota > Metazoa > Chordata > Actinopteri > Perciformes > Synanceiidae > Synanceia > Synanceia verrucosa. Next base: position 23,393,260 of record CM056567.1, read on the forward strand.
TTTGGCTTTGGGATGAGTGAGATTGTGATGAGATGAGTTGTGTTTTATTTCAGTTCTTGTTTTCATAAAGAGTGGGGTTAAAGTGGACTAGAATTGTTTGTAGAGCTCAGCAGGGAAGCCATCAGGGCCTGGTGCTTTATTGTTTGGCATTAGATTAAGAGCGGTGGAAAGTTCTTTTTCTGTAATTGGTGAGTCAAGAATATTGACCTGTTCTGTGTTCAGTTGTGGAAGGTTGATGTCTTTAAAAAATAAATCAATGTCTTCCTGTTTTGGATTTTTATCAGATGAATATATATTAGTGTAGCAATTTCTAAATACAGAACGTCATTTATTTCCTGTGGTGAGTTGGTGGTCTTCCCTGCTGAGTCCTTTATGGTGGAGATTGTTGCTTTTTTTTCTTTATTTCATTTGATTTGCCAAATATTTACCAGATTTGTTATTATGATGAAAATGTTTCTGTCGTAACCTATAGATCAGGAATTGAGTTATTTTATTTAAGATATAATTTAGGTGTATTTGATATTTTCTTAATTCATTTTGAGTTTCTTCTGTAGGATTATTTGCATTTGTTGTTTCTAATTGTTTTATTTTTTGTTCGAGTCTATCTTCTTGCTCCTTTTCTTTCTTCTTTTTATAGACAGAGAATGAAATTATTCTGCCTCTTAAAACTGCTTTACCTGTTTCCCAGAAAAGTGATGCTGATGACTTTGGGGAATCATTTATTTCCAGGAAGGATGCCCACTCTCTCTTTTGATATACTGTAACTGTCAAAATCTGGGTCAGTGAGCAGAGATGTGTTAAAGCGCCATCTAGGGACATGTTTACGTTGGCTGTTTTGAGTCCAGGTAATTGTGACGGGAGCATGATCACTGATAATGATAGGGTGGATTTTTGACTTTGAAATGTCAGATATGATTGAGTTACTAGTCAGAAAAAAATCAATCCGGGAGTAAGAGTGATGAACTGTGAGGAAAAGGTACAGTATATTCTGTGGATGTTGGATGTTGTAAACACCAACTATCGCCAAGACCAAAATCACTCATGAACTGTTTTACTGTTTCTGTGGATTTCCAGTAGCGTTTACTGCTTATATAATTGGATCTGTCTAGTGATGGGTTGATAATTGTGTTAAAATCACCTCCTATTATGACTGGGCAGTTGGAAATGTTTGAGATGGAAGAGAAAAAGTTGTAAAAAAAAAAAGGATGAGTCGTCCATGTTGGGGACGTAAATATTGCCAATTGTTACCGGGCTATTATTGATTGATATATTTGTAATGATAAAGCATCCTTCATGGTCTGTGATGGTTGTGTTATGGATAAATGAAATTCTTTTGTTAATTAATATGCACATGCCTCTTTGTTTTGAATTATAGTGAGCAGAGAATGAATGAGTGAATTGTGAATTTTTTTAGCTTGTTATGATCCAATTGTGAGAGGTGGGTTTCTTGTAATAAACAAATATCAGCACAAAGATTATCTAGGTAGTTAAGTACTTTATTTTTTTTTTGTCTGAGAGCCAACACCATGGATATTCCAAGTTACAAATTTGAGGGTTGACATATTAATGGGGTTTTATGGGAAGCTCATTGCTACAGTAGATGCGTCTGTGCCTGTGATGTGGTGTGTGTGTGTGTGTGTGTGTGTGTGTGCCTGTGCGTACATTTGTGTGAGTAAACAACAACAACACCAACAACAACAGCTGGAGAAAAAAACAAAACAAGAAACCGAAAAACAAAAACAAACACACAAAACACAAAATGACAAAACAAAAAACAAAGCAAATTACAGTGCATTATATAACAGTGCAGTGAGACTGGTGGGGGGGTGTATATTGGATGTCATGATGGGCAGGTGATTCTAGAAAAGCCAGGGTGTAATGTCCTTACCTTTGAATAACTGTCCATCAATGTACAGTTTATCAACCGAAATGACTGCTGTCTTACCTTCCTGGATCTTCTGTTTGCGGATGGGGAAGAGCTGTTTGTGTTTGTCTTTGTGTTTGTAATGTTCAAATTTGACAATGATGGGCCGGAGTCGGGTGGAGTTGGTGTGTTTGGATCCCAGACGGTGAACACGGTGAAAAGTGATGTTTCTGACGGTCTGTATTGGAAGTTTGAGGTGGTTGATCATGAAGTCTGTGACTGCTGTTTCGGGTTGGTCTGTGGCTGGCTCGGGAATGCCGGTGAAGATCAGGTTGTCCCTCATGCTGCGTGACTGTAAATCCAGGATGGTTTCTTTCATGATTTTATTTTCGGTGACAGAGGCCAGCTGTGCGGTAATGGAGGAAAGCTGGGCGGACATGTCTGAGACGGATCGGTGAAGTGATTTGTTTTCCTGCGCCAGTGTGTCAATCTGTTTTTGGCTGTATTCCAGGCTGTCGCGGAGGTGCTGAAACTCTTTGCAAAGCACTTCAATAAGTGCAACTCTGCCATCCAGCCCTGTGGGTTTATTGTCTATGGATATTAACATGTCATGTACCTCTTTAGTGCTGCTGCAATCGGATGCTTGTGGTGATGTTGCCGGTGAGGTGGCGGTAGATGAGGCGGGTGAGTCCGTAGTGCGTGAGCTCTTTTTTGACATTCCCATGGTGCAGAGTCTATCGTAGTAGTCGTCGATGTAATCCTCAAGATGCTCCAGCTCTGTATTGTAATCCGGTTGCAGTGGTGAGGGTGGTAGACAAAAGGTGGAAAGTTTACAGCGGAGAAAAAATGATATGGTAAAAGTTAGAAAGTGAAAAGTTTGTTGTGGTCGTCTGTGGGTTGGAGCCTATCCCAGCTGTCTTAGGGTGAAAGGCAGGGTACACCCTGGACAAGTCTCCAGTTCATCACAGGGCCCTCCTGTTTCATAATTGGTTTATGTAATTCTTGTCTTTGTTCAACTGTTAGTTTAGGTAAAGTAAGTTTAGACATGAATTTAGCAATCAGATCCTGTACTCCTGGAGGCTCCTCACTAGCGTATAGTTTACTATAAATATTCCTAATAATATTGTACATATCAAATTTACTAGATCCATTTCTGTCTTTAATAGATGAAATTGTCTGAGAGTCACTCCTCTTGTTCACTATTGCAAGGTATTTATTCGGTTTATTACCACAATCATATAGCCTGTGTTTAGGGAACCTAATACTTTGCTCGGCTTTATGAGTAAGCAGAGAATTTAGAGATGCTTTTGTGGCCAGCATAGCCTTCATATTAGCCTCAGATGGATATTTAGTGTTCCTTTCAAGGTTGGATAGTTCACCCTCTAGTTTCATTTGGGCTTCCAGAGCTTTGCATTTTTTACTTTTCAAAAAGAGATAATCAGGTCCCTGGTGTACACGTTACAGGTTTCCCACAATACTGAGGGAGAAATATCAGCTGTTTTATTCATGAAATAGAAGATTTTACATTCTAACTTAAAATATGGAACAAATTTGGGGTCGCTGAGTAGATGTGGGTTGAACCCCCGAAAGTTAGTAAAACCTTGTTTTTCATTTAATATCAATTGTAGAAATACTGACCTGTGATCAGAAACAGAAATAACTCCTATTTCACAAGACACCACAGATGATAGCATCAGCTTAGGAACAAAAAAGTAATCTATCCTAGAGCTAGTTCTGTGAGTGCTGGAAAAGAAAGTAAATGCTGTTAAATCAGGATACATAGTTCTCCAGATATCAACAAATCCAAACTCATCACATGTATCTGTTAATGCTCCAGCTCTTTTTGAAGGGGCCCCAGTTTCTGCCGGCAGCCTATCAATAAGTGGGTTCAGGTGGCAATTGAAATCACCACCCAATATAGAACATTCAGTTCAGCAAACTTCAGAAATGCCTTTGTGACAAAGTCAGTAGGGTGACCAGGTGCAGCGTACATATCGAGAATTGAAATATATTTTCCATATAGTAGGCCTTTAATTATAATGAAACGTCCATTACGGTCTTTGACACAATATTCAAGTTTAAAGGGCAATTTCTTGTTGATTAGAATGCACACATCTCTACTGTTTGACGAGTAGGATGAAAAGAAAGTCTGGCCGACCCAGTCTCGTTTCAGTTTGATGTTCCTAATCCTCCAGGTGGGTTTCTTGTAGCAACACAATCTCAACACTTTCCTTTTTAAGGGAGGTGAGAATTTTTTTCCTCTTTACTGGGTGATGAATACCCTGCGCATTCCAAGTGCAGAGTTTGATACTAGGTATACTCATAACTAAATTAAACAGACTTTAGTGTAACTCAAGTTGTAGCTAATACTCACTGTCATACATACTAATAAGCTAATCAGACCGAGCTTATTGTATTGTAACAACCCGGTGGCCAACCTTGGAATAAAACGATTTACAAACACAAACACTAGGTCCTTCACTGGCCATACCAAAACCTTCAAACTTAAACAGAGAGTAAGTTCAAACTAAGTTCAAATAGTAAAGTAAAATCAAACAAACAAAAGTCCCTATGTCAACAGCCATGGAAAGCGAAATGGTTGTTTTGCCTGGCTGGCAGTCAGCAGGCAGTGCATGAATAACCACTACTGCATTTATCTAACCACACCTTATTAGATAAAAAAAAAAAAAAAATGACCAGTGTGTCCATATGATGCTTTTAGCCCTTTCACCAAGTGAAAATGCCTCAATAAGATTTCTTGAAATAAGACAATTTCTGAGAAACAAGGCCCTCCATAATTTCTCAGAAATTATGTCTTATTTCAAGAAATCTTATTGAAACATTTTCACTTGGTCTGTTGGCAGATTTTTTTTGCTGAATTAAAGCATTTTTTTTTTTTGCTTGAATTTTTTGCTTGAATTAAGCAAGTGCAAATTTTGTTCTAAGTGATACTGACTGAAATTAAGTGTAAAGACATAATTAGACTAGAAATAAGACATATTTTTGGCAATTCGCTGGCATGTCAATTTTTTGCAGTGCTCTCCAACTTGATGCGGCTCGCTTTAGTGTCGAGCTGCAGGATCTGGGGTATCCACGTCTCCATAAACGTTGTTACATTCGTTCCCTCCAACTTCTCCTGCAGCCCTATAATCCGTAGGTTTATAGGCCCCTGTTTTCATAGTCGTGTAGACGCTCGGTTAACTCGTTAGCCGTCTTTTCCAGAGCTAGCAGGCGCTTTCCTGTATCAGCCAAAGGGTTTTCCACCACTAGGATCCTCTGCTCAGCTGCGCCAACCCATTCGGTAACTTCTTTCAAACTCTGAGAGATGTTGGCTTTGATGTCAAGTGCCATCTTTTCCAGCTTTTCATCCATCTTTTGTGCGATATTTGCCTCCAGGTCTCTGGTTAGCCGTGGGCCTGTTTCCAAGCTAGTGGGTAGGGAGCTAGCGCCACCCGCTAGCATAGCATCAACAACACCAGGAAAGGTCTCCAGTGCATCTTTCTTTTTAGTAGTGTTTTTTGGGGGTCATTTTGCCGACAGATTTGCTCCACAGCTGACCCAGGGACATTACCCGGATTAAAATCCGATAAGTTTTGACTTTGAATGCCAACAGAAATAATTGAAACAGGATAGTGTGCCGGAGCTCCGACAAAACGTGGCTATCCAAGCACCTGCATCACCGGAAGACTGTTTTCTGTCTTTTTAGCTTCTTGTGAGGAAGACAAAGGAGCATTACCTTTTAAAACATTTATTGCAATCTCACACAGAGCTCTCAGAAAGTCCAGGGAGCCGTGGGTGAGAATGTCCCAGCGTTTCAGCGGGGTGGCATGGTACAGAGCTTTAAGCAAGGGAGCAATCTTCTTAGGCAGGCCGACATGATCCCCCTTTTTGCCAGTTACCTGGCAGACTGTTTCAAAATTAGACATTTTGGCCACTTTGAAGCTAAATGATAACAGGTTTTACAAATTTTTTCAAATCTGAGACTGAACCACACAAGAAAATACCTGACCAGACCAACAAGAACAGAACAGTTTGTACGTGATCATAAACTGGTTATTGATTGACTGTGTATTGATACAGTTCCTAGCTGCTCTCAGCTGTTCTACCTGTGATTCCATTAACAATATTCATCCAAAACATACAGTTCAAAAGCAGGATACAATGTTATAAATGTAACAACTACCAGGGTACATTGTTTCACTGTTTATGGAAATGTAAAGAAATCCAAAAATTTTGGAGCTCTGTGTTAAAATATATCTCTCAAATCACAGCTTCCCCAGTACCTCTATGTCCTAAGCTATTTTTATTATCTTTATTTTAGGCATTTATCCGGAGGACTGTCCTTTATCTCACGAAGAAAGAAAAATGGTTGACCTTTGTTTACTGCAGGCCAAACGCTGTATTGCGTTATGTTGGAAGAATGTTAGCTACCACACTTTTAACCAATGGCTGAATAACTTAACGTCGAGTTTGGCTCTTGAGAACCTGACCTATATTGTCAGAGAGAAGCCTTCTGAATTTTATGTCATTTGGAAGATGTTTCTAGAAATGTTGAAAGTTGGAGATACGGAGATGGCAATGGGAAATAAATAACATTTATGGTACTGGTACTTTTTTTTTTTGCTCAGTAATTTCACTAATTTGTTGATCTAATTTATTCTTGCACATGCACAAGGTATTCCCCCCACATTCACTGTGCTTCTAAGTCTGGTCTTAGCGGTGGTCATGGCAGAAAAATCGGCCTCCCACAGATATGACGTTGGGAATGGGAGCAGCGTCTTCAGAGCGAGCATGCTGATCTCGTTGTATTCTCCCGATGCTTTGATCCAGAAGGATGATAGTGATGTTCAATCAAAGAGTGTTTTCAGTCCTCCGTCAATCTGGAGCTCAATCAGTTGGTCGTCTTGTTTTGATGGGAGCCGGTCTCGACCATCGTCATTTTTAAATGGATCACGCATCCATCCTTTGCCACTCCTCGGGTCCTTTGAAGATGGGAAATAGCGCTCAAGCGCATAAGACAGTGATGTCAGGTGGCTGTTTATTAACAAGCAGTTTGGCTTTGAATCTAGCAATTTTGTCTGCCAGCTTGAGTGTATTAGCCATCCTCCCCTGCATGGACAGATTCAGTCATTCAGGGACATGAAAATGTCGCTCAAATGTGAAAGTTTTGAGAGCCAGCTCTCGTCGTTAAAGTGTTCTTCCAATGTTGACCGTCTGACCAAATGTAAAGTTTGGTGGAGGGGGGATTATGGTGTGGGGTTGTTTTTCAGGAGCTGGGCTTGGCCCCTTAGTTCCAGTGAAAGGAACTCTGAATGCTTCAGCATACCAAGACATTTTGGACAATTCCATGCTCCCAACTTTGTGGGAACAGTTTGGAGCTGGCCCCTTCCTCTTCCAACATGACTGTGCACCAGTGCACAAAACAAGGTCCATAAAGACATGGATGACAGAGTCTGGTGTGGATGAACTTGACTGGCCTGCACAGAGTCCTGACCTCAACCTGATAGAACACCTTTGGGATGAATTAGAGCAGAGACTGAGAGCCAGGCATTCTCGTCCAACATCAGTGTGTGACCTCACAAATACACTTCTGGAAGAATGGTCAAAAATTCCCATAAACACACTCCTACACCTTGTGGACAGCCTTCCCAGAAGAGCTGAAGCTGTTATAGCTGCAAAGGGTGGACTGACGTCATATTGAACCCTATCGATTAGCAATGGGATGTCACTTAAGTTCATATGTGAGTCAAGGCAGGTGAGCGAATACTTTTGGCAATATAGTGTACATTTGAATGGCCTTCACAATCACCTGACTTAAACCTGATAGAACACCTCTTGGACATTATGTTTCGGTCCATTAGGCACCGCCAGGTTACTCCTCAGACTTTACAAGAGCTCAGGGATGCACTTACACAGATCAGGGAGGACATGCCACAAGACACCATCCGTCGTCTCATTAGGAGCATGCCGCGACATTGTCAAGCATGCATACAAGCACGTGAGGGCCACACAAGATATTGAGAAGCATTTTGAGTTGCAGAAATTAAATTTTGGAAAAACGGACAAGCCTGCCACATCATTATTTCCCTCTGATTTTCGGGATCTCTGTACAATTAAACCCTCTATCGGCTGAAAACTTTTATTTCCATTAAAAGATGTGGCATCCTTTCATTCCTAAAACATTGCCCTGTCCATATCTGTATAGATATCCAACATATTTTTTTCCCCATATTGAGACCTGATGTGTTTTCAAAGTATTCCTTTAATTTTTTTGAGCAGTGTACATCCTCAGATATTGAAGAGTTTGATGATTAGACACTAAATAGCTGAATTTAGAGCTTAATCTACAAATCTCAATAATACTGAATAATAAAATACTAAAACTTAAATTCGGAAGAGTAAATTGCGCCACAGTGTTCCCTGACGCCTCTGAAACTCCCAACTGATGAACGGTACACCAAACCTAAACCAGATGTTGGTAACTGTTCATCTGTTGTAGATAACCATCACCGAATCTAACTGGTCACATTGAATTAATTAATCAGATATTCATCACTTAAACTTCCCTCTTTGTTTAATGATTCATTCCATTGTGATCACAATGAGTCACTGCCATGTATTTACCCATCAATCTTCCTGCATTTTATTATTACTTATTTTCTATGTTATTATTTTCTGTTAGTAGTCTGGTCATTTAGTTTGTCAGATTAATCATTTATTATTAATTATTTTCCGTTGGTAGTCTGGTCATTTAGTTTGTCAGATTAATCATTTATTATTAATTATTTTCCGTTGGTAGTCTGGTCATTTAGTTTATCAGATTAATCATTTATTATTAATTATTTTCTGCAGGTAGTCTGGTCATGTAGTTTGTCAGATTAATCATTTATTATTAATTATTTTCCGTTAGTAGTCTGGTCATTTAATTTGTCAGATTAATCATTTATTATTAATTATTTTCCGTTAGTAGTCTGGTCATTTAGTTTGTCAGATTAATCATTTATTATTAATTATTTTCTGCTGGTAGTCTGGTCAGGCTGTTAAATAAACATCTCATTTATAAAGAACTTGGTTATTTGATTTGTGTGTGTATATTGAAATCATTGTACACGAGGTCCAGGAACTCCGTAGCATCCTGAGATGAAGAGATTCTATTAATTAATGTCAAATTAACAACTTCTCCCTGTTTTAGCAAAATTGGGTGGTGCACTGATAATTTCTACTATTAAAACTAATAGTGAATTAAATCTGAAGCTGAGTGTCATCACTCTGCTTCACATTTTATGACCATTTATGCTTTATGATCAATAACTTAAAAGTTATTGTTTATAAATACATAATCTAATATGAATTAATGATTGACTATTAAATCTGCTCTGGAGTATTCATGCTACAGGATCAAAGCTATCCAAATCCTACTGAAATGTTTTGGACAAACAAACTGAAGGTTTGATTCAGATTCAAACTATGATTGGATTCCGTGATCTAATCTGATTTCAGAATCATTCTTTACCTTTTGAACAACCCATTTTCAAGATTTGATCCAATCCAATAACCAAAATCCGATTGGATTACCTTTGAACAACTGGCCCATGGCGTTCCTGTGCAATGAGGGATTGTCATTTATTATTAGAGTGTGCTCATCTTTTTTTTTTATCGTCCAAATACAACTCCTGATCAAAACTTTCAGACCAGTTGAAAAATTGCAAGAATTTACATTTTGCACTGTTGGATCTTAAGAAGGTTCTAAGTAGTACTTCAAAATGCAAAAAGAAGAAATGGAAGTGAGACAAAAAAAATTGAGTAAGCAATTTATTTCAAACATCCATTAGCTGGTCAAAAGTTTAAGATCACAGCCTTTAAAAGCCTAAATCCTCACAAAAATGTGGATTCAGTGTCATTTTTTGTCACGTATTCAGACTGTCATGACCTCCTGAAAGCAAAGACAAAAAAAAAAGCTTTCTCTCTTCGAACGCGGTCGGATTGTTGAGCTGCATCAGCAAGGCCTCTCGCAGCGTGCCATTGCTGCTGAGAAACTTCTTAAAAAATCCTGAGGGTTATGGAACAAAAAAGTCAAGTGGTAGACCCAAAAACACTTCCCTGCCCTGTGGCCTCATTTGTAAAACATGTTGTAGGATCTATAGTAAAAGTGGACATAAGCCCAAAAGCTGAAAATGTCCTGCACAAAAAAAAAAAAACGGATTTATAAAACCGTGCAACACTTTTATAAATCACAATCTACCTGGAAGGTTGCGCAGGTGGATTCACTTCACGTCCCACCCTCTACACACCCACAGTTTACAATGAATGGTCATGCAAAATCCCTCATGAATGTTTTTTCATATAAATAAGCCTGCTGGATTTATGGAATTTCACGCTCAATCATGGCAGCAAAAACAAGAAAACAACACTTCTTGGAGACAGATGTGGAGGTATTAGTAAATGAGGTGGCGGTAAGAAAAAGTGTTTTATTTTGGGATCACTCTAGGTGGCATAACAAATAAAAGAAGAGCCAGTGGAGCCACTGAGCAGCTGCTGGTCGTGGCAGTTAACTGTGCGATGTGGCAATGACCGCACAATAGCTGACATGAAGAAAAAGTCGTCCGATCTCACGGTGGAGGCGGAAAAAGAGTGCCGTGGCACCGTGGGAGCGTGGCTGGTACAGGTGGGGAGGAAAAAAACACCTGAGAGCACTGACTTACAAGTGTCACACTTTTACTGCATTAAAGTGCACAGCAGTGTTTCAGCTCAGCTAGGAAACACGTCTGTTTGTCTGCTGCTGCTGTGCAGTTTAATAAATTGTAAAAGTGTTACACTAAATCAGTGCTCTAAGGTTTTTTGGCATTATTGTGATGTTTGGACCGACACCCTATTCACTTTTGTGACTTTTGACTGAGCACACCAAGTGTACTGATTTAGGGGGGCAGGCCACAGCAGAGCCAATGCCACTGGATACAAAAATTGCCTCCATCCTCGGGACAGCCAGTGTGTTTTGCGTTGTGTCGGAGAGGGAGGGGAACACAGATTTGGCTGAGATCACAGTGGACATTGGTACAATTTCATCTGTTTATTAAATATATCAACATGTGTAAAGCACAGTGGACCTACGATATGTGTTGTGTCCTCCTCAGTCACTTTAGAGTTGGAAGCTATGTGTGAGGAGGAGGAGGTCTCCGGCGCATCCGTCCCCAGCACCAGTGTGCTCAGCACAGGGTCCAGAGCGCACACAGGCAGCCGGGTGGGAGACAATTAGTGCCATAAAAGAAGTGAGGGAAGAACTACAGCAAATACATATGGTCATGCAGAATACGTATGTGTGATATCATCATCATCATCATCTTTTGCAGATACAATAAAAGAACTTGTTAAAAAGTGAAATGTACTTGCTGCCTTTTCACACACACAGCATAACACCTTCACGTAGCCTTGCTCCCTGCAGATACTGTATTCTTCGTGTCGTGGAGGTGGCTGTGGGTCAGGGTCTACATGCTGTGGGGGAGGGAGGTCAGGCAAGAGGGAATGGCATCCCTCATTGCCAAATACTCACAATTGACTTCAAAATGTTCATACGCAAGGATGAAAGTTGACCTACCAGTGTGCACATTCTTCCGCCAAATTTATTTATATTAATCACAGCCTTTGCGTGGAAAGCCCTTTCAAGCCCTGTTTTGTGTGTAAGCAAGCTTTACAAATGAAGCCCCTAATTTTTTTTTTTTTGAGGTGATTAACAAGAATGGCACAGCTACTCATGACTGAGTCCTTTTTTTAAATTTTGATTTCTATTTTAGGTTTTTTTTTTGTTTTTTTTTAGATGTGGTCTTAAACTTTTTATCAGCTGATGAACAGCCTTTTTCAGTTTAATGGTTGTTTGCAATAAATTGCTTACTCATTTTTTTTGTCTCACTCCAATTTCTTCTTTATGCATTTTGAAGCACTGCTTATAACTGTCATGTCTGTCAAGTTAAGTGTGTTTATTATTTTCAGTTTTGTCATTTGGTCTTGTCATTTCCTGTTTTATTTTGAAATTGTCTTCCCTTGTGTTCCAGCTTGTCTGTTCCCATCCTCGTGTCTCCCACGTCTGGTGATTGTCAGCCCCACCCCTGATTGTTTGTAGCTGTTCCCCATTACCCAGTGTATTTATGTCGCCGCCTCCCTTTGTCGTGTGCCAGTACGTCTTGAGTCCATGTCGCCAAGCTACCAGCCATCTTCCATGTCCACGTTCTCGTCCCTGTCAGGTCCTCCCTTGTTATGTGAGCTGTTTGTCTTAGCTGTTAGTTTTGTCATGTTGTTTGTCTCCCTTGTTAGGTTTGTTTGTCCCTTTGTCTGTTTCCCTTAGTGTAGTTTGTTTCACCTGTAGTTTTCACGTCACCGTTGGTGACAGTTTTCTGTTAGTTTAGTTTTAGGCCGTCCTCACACGAGGACGGCCCCGTATTGTCTTGGCGTCGGCACTAAAACATGTATCGCTGTTTACACATCGTATTGTACCTCGGCTGGAGTATTTACATGTTGCCCGTCTGGTTCTGCTCCGAGGTGGATTCCATGACAAGTTGTGCACACGTAACATGTTGCGTCTCAGAATGAGCACTAGTTGTTGTAGTTGTTGTCGTAGCCTGTGTTGTTGCTGCTGTTGTTGTTGGTGTAAAAGTCGTCGGCTCAGTAGTTGCTGGAACAAAAAGAAAATTAGTTTGGGTACCGCCATTGTTGTTGTGTCTGTGACTACGTGGGTTGGGGGCGGGGAGGAGGAGGGGTGCCATGACGTCACTGTCTTTTGTGGACTCATCTATTTACACCAACTACGGCATGAAGACGAATACCCAGATATCCACCTGCAGACCCGTTTTCAAAAAAGATGCGGAGTCATGGACAAATATGCGTCTCCGTGTGTCAAGATCACCGGATCGATAGTTTATTTTACCGGTGTCTTACAAATTCGTTCTTGTGTAAAGACCACCTTAGTTTGTTTGTAGTATTTTCCTCTTAGTGAGCGCCATCAGTTAGTTATCTCCTTCTTGCCCTTTTAGTTGCCTTTTCCTTGCCCTGTGCCTGAGCTATTTTCTTTAATCTAGTTTTTCCTTGCCTCACTTAGGAGAGCATTTCAGTACACAGTCTGGTTAGAGTGTATATTCCTCCCTGCACTGTCTGTATTTTTTTTGTAATAAATTTACTATTTGTTTTGGAGTCTTGCGTTTTGGTTCATTTCCGTGTCTGAGCCACATTCTTACAATAACCAAAATGTAACTCAAAATGTAAATTCTTGCAATTTTTCAGCTGGTCTTAAAATTTTGATCAAGAGTGTATAGCGCATCAGATAGTCTGAATAAACCATTGGCATGTTTACAAATCTCCCTGACACTGTTCATTTCCCCATTGGACATATTTATACTGATGATGCAATGCCTTGATATTTCAGCAGCTGTGCTGTGGTTCAGTGGTAGAGTAGGTCACATACCCATCGGTGGAAGTTTATGAAACATTTAATGACACATTCAATTTTGGAAAGAAAAAACTGGCACGGGTGTCATGACCTGTCCTCCTGGGACCCATCAGTCACCCCGTCACAGACACCCACTTTATGGTAACTGCATGCAGTTGGCGGGCCAGCTACATCTCAGTGGTAGAGCAGGTCATTCACCAATCTCAAGCAGTCATGCAGTGGTGTCCTTGAGATACCTAAGCCCAGACTGCTCCAAATGCTGTGCATTGAAGTACTGTGTTTGTGAATGAATGTGTACTTTATTCTGATGTTTAACTCCCGCCAACAGTGCATGAATTTTTGGAAGTCACTGTTTTTGTCCATAGAGATGTCAGAAAAGTTCAACATGGGACATTTTGAAAGCACTGCGGAAAAACTTCATTAGTAATAACTGGCAAACCTACCAAGTAACAAGATATGTGTTATTTAAGGGACCAGCCAGGTAGAATGACCCGAGTGACTTTTCAAGAGTCACTCTTTAGTTTAAGATAAAGAAGAAAAAAAAGTATTTCATGAGGTTTCAACAGCATAAAGCAAAACAAGTTCACCTTTTACAGTGAATGATATCACTTAGAACTAAATGTTGTGATGTGCAATAAACAAATTCAGACCAGCTGATGCAAATGTTTTGCTTGAACATCATCTCTGACCATGTTCTCTCCTCTCCAGACCTCTCAGGAGTTTACAGCTCTGCTGATGTCTAAACTTGGAGGAAAAAATCCAGAGGAGACGGGTGGTTTCCAGGAGGCACCCCTGGCCTACGATGCTGTGTGGGCTCTAGCCCTGGCCCTCAACAAGACCGTGGGACCCCTAAAGGCCAAGGGTCACCAACTTGAAGATTTCAACTACAACAACCGTGATATCACAGCTGAGATCTACCGAGCCCTGAACACCAGCTCCTTCGAAGGAGTTTCAGTAAGTACAAAACCCAGATAAGAGAAATAAAGTGAGACAGGGTTGAGAGTGCTAGTGTAAGACTGTCTTCACAGTGCCTCTGTCTTTCAGGGTCACGTTGTATTTGATGCTCAAGGATCTCGAATGGCCTGGACTCTCATTGAACAGCTTCAAGGTTTGTTACAGCACATTAAAGTGGAATTCATTTTAATGATCTGCTATATAGCCATAAAAATATTAGCATCCGCACTGTTGGTAGTGTTTCAATCATTTTTTATGTGATGTTTTCAAACATGTATGCGCAAAGTACTGTATGTGTAGCAAACCAAGACTTTTTTTCATGGACTGCAGCAAGTATAGAAAAATTCCTGGTTGTCTGTGACTGGCTGCATTTATGTGTGCATTTCCCAGCATCTGCCAACAGTCCAAAATCGCGCAGAGGAGCTTAATTAGGTTAATCACCAAGGTCACGGCCAGAGCGTCAAATGCAGAGGCACAGCCATCAGCATGTGATGGCACCGCACATGGCATCCTTTAGGCTTATCTGGCAGTAATCATAGTAAAATTTCAGTTACATAACCCTTGTATTAATTTAGTTAGTTCACAGTCAGCCCACTGTCCCAAGGAGGCATGTCTATATTGAAAGAGTCACACATGATGTGTGAATAGGCAGGAAGTTCAGATGATGGGCACAGGACAAAAATAAAAAAATACAACCTGGTGTTTGCAAAATCGTTTAATATCATCAGTCTTACCTGGCTATAGAGTTGCTGCACTGTCCATATAAACCAGCAAAAAAAAACTACCCATTTAATTTGCTGAAAGGCTCATAGCTGAAGTGTGAGCTTTCAGTTAGCAGATCTGAAAATGGTGTTACTTTTGTTATGACTTCTGGGTGATAAGAAGGACCCAAATATAGAAAGCACAGTCTCTAACAGAAGTATCAACAGAAAGTCAATCAGCACCGGACACAACTAAGAAGCTCAAAGAGTATCAAATCAGTAGCAAACAAAAGACTTAGAACAACCTGGAATCACAGTGAGACTCCCAGGGACAGTCAAAACCTGCAGACAAGGAAGGAAACCAACTGACATCAGAGCAGGGGAGACTGTGTATATAAGGAAGTGATTAACAGGTGGAAACAATCAGGGCAGGGACAGACAATCACAAAGAAGGCAAAACAGACAAAGGCAGGAAGTAAAACTTGATAAGACAAAAGAAGACAGAACTTCAAAATAAAACAGGAAATGACAAGACACAACTGAAAAACATAACTTGACAGAATGACAGAACAATCTTCTCACTCACCCCCTCCTGCATCTCATAAAGTGTACTGGTGCTTAAAGCAGAAGATCAGGACTCAGGGTATCTATCTGTAATGACTTCTCTGGAGAAAAAAAAAATCATATACTTTAATCACTTATTGTGGGCAGGCAAAACTGGAAGCTGTGTCTTTGTACAAGATTTATAATCAAATAAGGAATTGACCACAACGTGTCACTGCAATTAAAGGGACAGTTCAGCATTATATTTCATTCATTTGTCAAAATGAACTGGGATAGACATATACCAGGGCTGGGTATTGTTCGAAGTGTTGGCTAGTGTGATGCCTCAGTTTCAATAACACTACTACCAAAATCACACTTTTTGACATGTTACTTTGAGAAACCATTTTTTCTTTTTAATACAAAAACCCATGTTCTCACATGTTCTCAAACGTTATACTTGCTGTCTAACATCCAAAATACAGTCGAAAATTGCCTGATATCAACTTAACCTATTTCACAGTCATACTTCCTGCTATGCACACATTGTGCATATTTTGGTTTGTATTAGCACAGTAACTGGTGGAATGTCTCTTTCTATCACACAGGAGGGAGCTATAAGAAGATTGGATACTACGACAGCACTAAAGGCAATCTGTCCTGGTATGGGAATGACAAGTGGATAGGTGAGGGACGTTCCCCCTCCTCAGTTCCTGTACTTTCCTCTTTCTCACTGTCTGTTGCTCTCCTTCTACCTTCTTATCTCCTGTTTTTCTGACCCCTGCACTCACCCCCCTCCCTCTAATTCCTCTTCCCTTTCTCCTTTATTACTCTCTCTCTCTCTCTCCCTCCCAGTGTCAACATACAAGGTTGGCTATGAATGTTCATTAGTCATTCAGGTTTTATTCAACCATGAGAGAGCAGCAATGCTCCTGCTAATGTTTCATAACTCACCAGACACCCAAGTGATGCAGTAGCAAGTAGAGCCACAGCTAATGTGCTATGGAGAGACAATTTAAATCCATTTGCTAATTAAACACAATAACCACTTCAAAGCCATGCCCGTTATATAATAAATAGAAGATACTAGTTGACAGTCTAAGTGAAACAGGAGAATGCAATTAGGGTGGTGCTGTCAAGATATTGGGCCCCATGACCTTGACATTGAGGAAGGAAATTGTGTTCCTTAATCAGTAAACAAGGGAGCTGTGTGTTCATGTCAGTTCTGAATTCTTGAGCATTGACAAGATGCAGATCGAAAAGTGTGAAAAGGACGATTTTACAAGTCTGTGAGATGGAAACAAAAGACATGAACTCATTGTGTGCCAGCCCTTTTTAAAAATGAAAGTGCCTTGTGACAGTGTTTTTTGACCATTTTGAGTCATTTTTCATGATGCACAAAATATTTTGTACTATGACTCTGAAAACAGTGAATAGCTTAAATGAAAGAGACTATTTCATCATGAAAAAATTTTTTTTTTACCTGATTCCATTGTTGTTTTGTTTTGGAGGAGAGCAGAAGCCAGTTTCACCAAAATCACCACTTTTTCTCCAGATTCTGTTTTGCTCTCTAATCTCAATCATCTCCACTTCCTGCTGTGATCTCGGTGGCATGTCATCTCTCTATGTCCCGAATACAAATCACAGAAGCCTCAAAATTACACAGGCTGTGACTGGCAACCACTGCCGAAAAAAGGAAAAACGTATAGATACGTTTATGGCACTCAAGCTTTCTACTTTAAAGGACATGAATATACAGTTGTGGTTTACAAATGTTTACATACACTTGTAAAGAACATAATGTCATGGCTCTCTTGAGTTTCCAGTTATTTCTACAACTCTGATTTTTCTCTGATAGAGTGATTGGAACAGATACTTCTTTGTCACAAAAAACATTCATGAAGTTTGGTTCTTTTATGACTTTATTATGGGTCAACTGAAAATGTGACCAAATCTACTGGGTCAAAAATATACATACAGCAATGCTAATATTTGGTTACATGTCTCTTGGCCATTTTCACTTCAGTTAGGTGCTTTTGGTAGCCATCCACAAGCTTCTGGTTGAAACTTTGACCACTCCTCTTGACAGAATTGTCAGTTACAGTTCAGTTAAATTTGTTAACTTGTTTCTTCAGCATTGTCCACATGTTCTCAATCGGGTTTAAGTCAGGACTTTGGCCACTAGTTCATGTCAGATGGACAAATATGACATTGTCTTATGTTGTACTTGTATAGAAGACTGTGTGCCTGAGTAAGCGTGTGTGTGTGTCTGCTGCCCTCATGAGTTGATCATGTGTGAGTGGGCACGGTCATGTGAGTGCTTGTGGGCGGCAGTTTACAAAGGTGCACAATCACCTGAGGAAAAGTGTGGGGAGAGGCAGCTGGGTAGCCGTAAATTTTTGTTGACCGCTCACGCTACACTTACGCCTTTGTTTACTTTTTTCTGCTATTGTTTTATTCCGGTTTCATTTTCTGCCTCACGCTGTTTGACTCAAAGTACCGTTGTGATAGCTGCTTGTTTCAATAAATGAACAAAATGCATATGGATCCTGCGTCTTTGTAAATAAGGAAAGCGCGTCATACAATTAGGCTGCAGGACCCGTGCCTCTCAGCGGCCTGAGGAAAAAGAATCCGCAATAATTTGTAAGAAGCATGCCAGCACTCTCAAATACTGTTTTATATATTCTGTAACATTTCAGAAAGTTCAGAATTTACCTCAAGAACAAAGAGCCAGGTTTGTTTTATCATTTTTTATTATCACTCTTCATATGTACATGATGTTATTTTAGTAAGACCTTTTGTTCTGATGTGCTCCTGTTGTAATTGACAAACTGAACTCTTCCGGACCTTATTTCTGGGATAAAATACTGCCTGTGAGGGCCCCATTTTCAGGAGAGCCCAAAAGCACGACTCAGAGACAGGATCACGGTGCAACCAAAAAAAAACCTAATTTTATTGACCAGACCAGGCAGGAGGAAGACGCATGTCACCAGGCAGGTGGGAGCATGCGTTAGGGGGAGCCCTACACTGGTACTACACTCGATTATAAAAGGGCGAAAAATAAAAAACACTCTAAAAGGAGAGGGAAAACAATTTAACTTTACCTGAAAACCAAAATCAAACTCGCTGATGTGGCTCTGAAATGTTGACTGAGGAAGCAGGAATAAACAGGGGAGTAAAAGGGGAATAAACTAAGGGCGCTAGAGTCAGGTACACTAGGAAGGAAACTACAAAGGAAACAAATGATCACCTACAACTCACTACACTAGAGGAGGGACTTCCGACTATCCATCCATCCATCCATTATCTACCGCTTATCCTCATAGGGTCGCGGGGGGGCTGGAGCCTATCCCAGCTGTCTTAGGGCAGAAGGCAGGGTACACCCTGGACAAGTCGCCACCTCATCGCAGGGCACATAGAGACAGACAACCATTCACACTCACATTCACACCTACGGTCAATTTAAATTAGCCAATTAACCTAATCCCCATCCCCATCCCCATGCATGTTTTTGGATGGTGGGAGGAAGCCGGAGTACCTGGAGAGAACCCACGCAGACATGAGGAGAACATGCAAACTCTGGCGTTGGGTGCCGGACGGGCCCTCTTGCCCTGGGCTCGTTCGTGGCGCTGCAGGGGCGTCTGACTGTGCCTCCTCTTGGTCCCTGGGTTTGTGTGTTTCTCTGTGGCCCTGGTCGGCTCTCTGGGCACGACACGGGGAGAACATGCAAACACCACACAGAAAGGATTCGAACCCGGTACCTTCTTGCTGTGAGGCGACAGTGCTAACCACTACACCACCGTGCCATGCCGCCCCGACTTACGACTAGGGATAAATAAAAGCAACAGAATGCTAATGCTAATGCTAATCTAGAAACCAAAACAGGGCACTGAGGCCACAAAACTTACGAATCAAAATCACTGTAAAGACAGGAACAAATGCAGGATACTTCTGGCAAATCGTTGGAGACGTGGGACAGCAAACAGGCAAGGACAAGACAATCTTGCGACGAACAAACAAATGACAGGACTGTTTATACATAAGGTAGGGGAACACAGGTGGAGACAATTAGGGCAGGGTTTCACAGTCACAGATGCGGGAAGACACGGGAGGCAGGGATCAAGAGATCTGGAACTTGAGGGAGACAGGGTTACTTTCAAAATAAAACAGGAAGAGACAGGACAGCATGCAGGCACAGGACAAAATGGTGAATTTAACAGAAACAGACAGACCGTGCATAACACTGCCATTTACTCACCCATATCACTTTGGAGCCATTTGGAGTATTTCTGATGATATTTGGATTTGATGATATTTAACAGGAGTGAATGGGGCACTGAAATGCAGCCAGTAGATGACATAAACTTTCATTTCTCAAATGACAGACATTTAATAAGATGGGCTACACGATTACTAATCTCATTTTAGACCGGAGTTATCCCTAACTTGAGAAATTCAATCTGTAAACAGACTCTACTTCCTGTGTATCATAGTTTACTAAGGACCCCCAGTGCCCACCTATATGGCCTTCACAGTGCCTGAACTAAAATGCTAAAATGTCATTTGAGAAATGGTCAAGTTTGTGTCACTTAGTGGCTGCATTTCAGTGGCCCATTCACTCCTGTTAAATGGATATCATCAAATCCAAATATCATCAGAAATACTCCAAATGACTCCAAAGTGATACGGGTGAGTAAATGGTAGTATTTTATCCCAGATATAAGGTCTGATGTGTAAAAAAACAGAACTTCCCCTTTAAAGAGTTTGTAACAGGCATTGTTTTCCTATGTTATAAACAACTAAACTTTCTATTCCTTTCGGTGCAGTTTGTGTCATATGACATCATGGCACCTAATTTAAGTTGCCGGTTTGTTCATGCTTTGTCTTATGTCTTGTCATTTCCAGTTTTATTTTGTAGCAATCATCTCCCTCTTGTTTCAGAAATGTCATTGACCATGTCTGGTGATTGTCTGTCCTGCCCCTCACTGTTTCCAGCTGTTTTCCTCATGTTTAAAGAGTCTGTTTCCCTTATTTTGTGCCAGTTTGTATATAAGTCAGGTGTATGTTTGTCTACTGTGTGTTCTGTGAGTGTTTTCATTGTAAGTTTGTTTGTTAGTGTGTCTTTTGTAGTTTAGTTACCTTTTTCCATCTTTATTGAGTGGTTTCATGGTATAGTCAGCCTCAGTCAGAAAGTGTTTTGTTTGTTTGTTTATTTGTTTCTTACCTTCAGAGTGAAGTGCTTTTTGTTAGTTCTTTCTTTCTTTCTCTTTATTTGTATAGCCCAATATCACAAATTATGAATTTGCCCCATTGGGCTTTACAATCTGTACAGGATATGACACCCTCTGTCCTTTACAAATGACCCTCGCATCGACTAAGGAAAAACTCCCCAAAAAAAAACCTTTTAACAGGGAAAAAGAAACGGAAGAAACCTCAGGAAGAGCAACAGAGGAGGGATCCCTCTTCCAGGATGGACAGACGTGCAATAGATGCCATGTGTACAGAATAACAACAATGAAAACACATTAACACTAACATACAAAATTGTATGGAAATGTCCAAATCAATATAACAACAGCTAATATACAGTGTGTATATATAGGATTATATGAGAGTGTCCAAGGGTTGAAGAGCGTCATCAAGCTATCAGCAAAGGATGAGAAGCATGTCGTCCTCTCCACCACGCCAACCAGAAGAAGCCTGGGCAGCATGTCTTCCTCTCTCCACCACACCAAACAGGAGAAACCTCCGCAGGATGATCTCATCACCACCACGTCACTCAGAACCAGAAGATGAAGCTTGACTGGTCTGCACAACCACTACTCCACCAGGTAGACTGGATCCATGGATACCTGTGAGATGAGAACGCACAGGGACTACGAGGCACAAAACTAATCTGCAGCATGTGTTAAAGGGAGGAAGAGTAAACACATCCTCTTCTCCACTACCCTAACAGATACAACCTGAGCAGCATCGCCTCTTCTCCATCTCACCACCATCAGGACAGACGAAGCCTGGATGACACCACCTCCTTCTCAACAATTAGCCCCAGCTCACGGACATCTGGGAGCTGAGAGCACAGGGGCTCCGGGGAAGAAGATGAGTTAGTAAAATGACTTAATGGAGGCATCGAAATGAAGAAGAAGAGAAGCTCAGTGTGTCAGAGGAAGTCCCCCGGCAGTCTAGACCTATAGCAGCATAACTAAGGATTGATCCAAGGCAGCCTGAGTCAACCTTGGATCAGTCCTAACTATAAGCACTATCAAAAAGGAAAGTCTTAAGCCTACTCTTGAATAAGGGGATGGTGTCTGCCTCCCGGACTGAAAGAGGGAGTTGGTTCCACAGAAGAGGAGCTTGATAACTGAAAGCTCTAGCTCCCATTCTACTTTTATAAACCCTAGGAACCGCTAATAGTCCTGCATTCTAAGAGCGTAGAGTTCTAGCAGGATTATAAGGCACTATTAGCTCTTTAAGATAAGATGGTGCCTGACCATTCAGTGCCTTGTAGGTGAGGAGGAGGATTTTAAATTCTATTCTTGATTTTACAGGGAGCCAGTGCAGAGAGGCTAACACCGGAGAAATATGGTCTCTTTTCCTGGTTCTGGTCAGAACACGTGCTGCAGCGTTCTGGACCAGCTGGAGAGTCCTGATAGACTTATTAGGGCAGCCTGATAATAACGAGTTACAATAGTCCAGCCTGGAAGTTACAAATGCATGGTCTAATTTTTCTGCATTGTTTTGGGAGAGAATATGCCTTATTTTTGCAATGTTGCGCAGATGAAAAAAAGCTGTTCTAGCTGTTTGTTTCATGTGGACGTTGTAGGACATATCTTGGTCAAAAATTACCCCTAGATTCCTTACAGTGGTGCTCGAGACTGGTGCAAAGCCACCTAGAGTAAATAAGTCATTAGATAGGTTATTTCTGAGATTTTCAGGGCCAATTAGAATAACCTCAGTTTTATCTGAATTTAACAACAAGAAATTGTGCGTCATCCAAGTTTTTATATCCTGAAGACATGTTTGGAGTTTAGCTAACTGGCTGGATTCGTCTGACTTAAATGACAAATATAGCTGAGTATCATCTACATAACAGTGAAAGTTTATGGAGTGTTTCCTGATAACGTTGCCTAAAGGAAGCATATATAAAGTAAATAGAATAGGCCCAAGCACAGAGCCTTGAGGAACTCAATAACTGACTATGGACTGCATGGAGGACTCATCATTAATGTGAACAAACTGTGATCGATCCGATAAGTAGGATTTGAACCAGCTTAAAGCAGTTCCTCTGATGCCAATTAAATGTTCTAATCTCTGCAACAGGATATGGTGGTCAATAGTATCAAAAGCAGCACTAAGATCTATCAAGACAAGTACTGAGACGAGTGCATGGTCTGACGCAATTAGCAGGTCATTAGTAATTTTCACCAGAGCGGTCTCGGTGCTATGATATTTTCTAAATCCTGACTGAAAGTCCTCAAATAGATTATTGTTCTGGAGGAAGTCACACAGCTGACTGCACACTGCTTTCTCAAGGATCTCAGAGAGAAAAGGAAGGTTGGATATTGGTCTATAGTTGGCTAAAACCTCTGGATCAAGACCGGGCTTCTTCAGAAGAGGTTTGATTACGGCTACTTTAAATGACTGAGGTACATAGCCTGACAGCAAAGATAAGTTGATCATGTTTAATAAAGAGGTGTTCAGTAACGGTAAAGCTTCTTTAAGCAGTGAAGTTGGGATGGGATCTAAGAGACAAGTAGAAGGCTTAGATGAGGAAATCAATGAAGTCAGTTTGTGGAGGTCTATGGGAGAAAAGCAGTCCAAGTATACATCAAGTTCTTCAATGAGTCCTATGCTTCCTGTGTTTAAAGACAAAGCAGTTTCAGTCAAAGGCACAGTGTGACTGATTTTCTCCCTAATAGTTATAATCTTCTCATTAAAGAAGCTCATGAAGTCACTACTACTGAGGGTTATGGGAATACATGACTCAATAGAGCTGTGGCTCTCTGTCAGCCTGGCTACAGTGCTGAAAAGAAACCTGGGGTTGTTTTTATTTTCCTCTATTAATGATGAATAATAAGCTGCTCTGGCCTTACGGAGAGCCTTCCTATAAGCTTTCAAACTATCATGCCAGTCCAGGCGAGACGCTTGCAGACCGGTTAAACACCACTTCCTTTCAAATCTTCTTGCTGCTTGCTTTAAACTGTGGGTGTGAGGGTTATACCATGGAGCCAGCTTTCTATGCTTTCCTATCTTCTTTTTTAGAGGAGCAACAGAGTCTAGAGATGCTTGCAGAGAGTCTGCAGCACAATCTACCAAATTATCAATTTGAGTAGGACTGAAGTCTGAGCCCTCAAGTATACTGATATTAGGCATTGAATTAAAAGCTAATGGAATTAAATCCTTAAACTTGGCTACAGCACTTTCAGATAAACATCTAGTATACATGGATTTACCAGATGGAGCGTAGTCCAGAAGAAAAAATTCAAAGGTTAACAAGTAATGGTCTGATAGGAAGGAATTCTGTTGGTGGACTGATAAATGTTCTACTTCAATGCCTTAGGTCAGGACCAGGTCGAGTGTATGGTTAAAACAGTGAGTTGGTTCCTGAACATTCTGACAGAAGCCAATTGAATCTAACAGCGAGATAAAAGCAGTACCAATTCTGTCACTGTCAACATCCACATGAATATTAAAGTCACCTACAATAATTACTTTATCAGTTCTCAGGACTAAAGTTGATAAAAACTCAGAGAACTCAGATAGAAATTCAGAATATGGACCTGGAGCACGGTACACTATAACAAATAAAACTGGTTTCTCTGTTTTCCATTTAAGATGAGAAAGACTAAGAACCAGGCTTTCAAAAGACGTATAGTCTAATTTAGGTTTAGGTTTGATCGATAGACTAGAATCAAAAATGGCTGCAACTCCTTCTCCACGGCCTGTATCTCTAGGAATATGAGTATTAATATGACTAGGAGGAGTGGATTCATTCAGGCTGACATAATCATCTTGACACAACCAGGTTTCAGTAAGACAAAATAAATCAACCTGGTTATCAGATATTAATTCATTTACTAGTAGAGCTTTAGATGACCTGATATTTAAAAGTCCACATTTAATTCTCCTGTCCTGATTAACTATTTCAGCAGTGGATTTAATTTTTATTAAGTTATTTTGTTCAACTCCCCTTTTGTATACTGTGGATTTAACTGATTTCAGTGGTCGTGGGACAGACACCGTTTCTATGGGGTTCTGGGTGGGTGACTGCTCTAATGGAAGCACAGAGAAGTGTGTTAAACTACAACTCTGTCTCCTGGTCTCAACCCTGGGTTGTCATGGGTTAGGTCGACTAATAAACTTGGCCATGTTTCTAGAAATGAGAGCTGCTCCTTCCAAAGTAGGATGGATGCAGTCTCTCCTCATCAGACCAGGTTTTCCCCAGAAACTGCTCCAATTATTGATGAAGCCCACATCATTAACTGGACACCACCTCGACAGGCAGCGGTGGAAGGATGACATGTGACTAAACATGTCATCAGAGGCCAAGCTAGGGAGGGGACCAGAGAAAACTACGGAGTCCGACATTGTTTTAGCATAAGCACACACCGATTCCACGTTAATTTTTGTGACCTCCGATTGGCGTAACCGGGAGTCATTACCGCCAGCGTGAATAACAATAGTCCCATATTTATGCTTATCCTTAGCCAGCAGTTTCAAATAGGATTCAACGTCGCCCGCTCTGGCCGCCGGAATGCATTTGACTATGGTTGCCGGTGTCGCTAATTTCACGTTTCGAAGAATAGAGCTGCCAATAACCAGGGTTGGCTTCTCAGCGGGTGTGTCGCTGAGTGGGGAAAACTTGTTAGAAACGTGAAGGGGTCGGTGGTGAGCCGTTTAAAACTACCCTTCCTTCGGACAGTCACCCACTCTCCCGGCTGCTCGGGAGTTGCCGGGGGACGTCTAGCAGGAGCTACGCTAGGTCGGCTCGCACCGGCTAGGGGTTGGCTAGCTAAGGAAGCATAACTAGGACTTTGGATGGTGCGGAGCCGGGCTTCTAACTCGCTAAGCCTCGCCTCCAAAACCGCGAACATGCTACACTTATTACACGTACCATTATCACTAAAGGAGGCAGAGGAATAACTGAGCATGAGACACACTGAGCAAGAGAAAGCAGGAGAAGGAAGAGGAGAAGCCATGGCTATATGCTAAGATAGCTGCTAAACTAGGCTATGGAAGCTAGTTGTTAGCCGAAAAGAGCCGCTGGAAAACACCAACGAGTGACAGGGAAAGTCTAGGGAAGTTTTAGAGTGCTTGATAGGATTAGTACACTACAAATGTACGGCGGGACGATAACCACTGTGGATTAAGACAGTAACAAAACTATTTTTGTGGCAGAGCAGCTCAGAGTGCTGTAGGAAACAACAGAGTAGCGGCTGAGAGCGGAAATGATGCAATACGCTTACCGTATAGGAGGAGCTCTGTGTGGCCTGTGTTCCAGTCAATGCTTTTTGTTAGTTCATGTTTGTAGTTTTTCTAGTGTCAGGCCCTACTTTATACATTTTGTCCTTGCCTTGTCAAGCGATCTTGTTTACCTTTATGTTTAAATGAAATCGCCCATTCTCATCGTTAAACACCACAGTGTCAACTTTTTATGAGATTACTGCATATTTTAATCTTGCAGAAAAGTATACTAATATTTTTGTGCATGTGCGTGACCATCACCAGCCTTCTCTGGAAACTAATCTGTCTTTCTTTTTTGGAGTACGATGGATTTTCTTATTAAGAGCCAGAGAGGAAAGTGCTGCTCCATTGTGAATTGATGGGGAGACAAACAAATGATAGACATGACAAGATATGATGGGTGGTGTAACATAAATACTCTAGAGCAGATTTAATAGTCAGTCATTAATTAATATCAAATTATGTATTTATAAACTTTTAAGTTATTGATTATAAACCATGAATGGTCATAAAAGGTGAAGCGGAGTGATAAAACTCAGCCTTAGGTATAATTCACTATTACTTTTAATAGTAGAAATAATCAGGGCGCCACCCAGTTTTGCTAAAACAGGGAAAACTTGTGAATTTGACATTAATTAATAGAGTCTCTTAATCTCAGGGTGCTACAGAGTTCTTGACCTAGTGTACAGTGATTCAATTGACAAACTAAATGACCAGGCTACTAACAGAAAATAATAAAATAGAACATAGGAAATACTAGATTAATGGAAAATTTGATGGTTGAATAAATGATTAATTAATTCAATGTGACCAGTTAGATTCAGTGGTGGTTATCTATACCAAATCAAGACTTGGGCTGTTGTTATCAATCTCATGACCAATCTGGTTTCAGTTGTGTGCACCGTTGAGCAGTTGAGTTTGAGAAGCACCAGAGAAGACTATGGAGTAATTTACTATTCAGAATTTAAATTTTAGTATTTTATTGTTAAGTATTATTCAGTTTGCTAGATTAAGCTCTAAATTTGGTCATTTAATTTAGTGTTTAATCATCAAACTCTTTAATATCTGAGGATGTGTATGCATTATGTCACCATTCCTGGATGGATGGGAGTGAGGAGTGGCTGCAGGTTCTGTCTGGATCTGCTGGATCTCTGCTGGACTCACTTCATCACCAGTGGCTCTTTTAGGCATCTGTGGACATCTCTGGACAACTCTGGACAGCTGTGAACACCTTTGGTTGTCTCTGGACAGCTCTGGACAGCTCTGGACAGCTATGGACATCTTGGGTTGACATGGCTTGGCTGATATCATTTCCATCTCAGTCTCTCCCTGTCTCTCTCTTCTTTACTGCATAGTCTCTGTGACCATGCTTCAAGCATGACTATCTATCTAGAGACTATCTTTCATCCCACTCCCAGCATGTGAGAGAGGGAGAACAGAGAAGCAGTGGAGAGAGTGAAGATCAAAACTTGACTGGAGGCAGGAGGAGAGACCAAAACTTGACTAGCTTCAGCCTGCTGGATGACGCCTGCTGTTTCATGGTCTTTGTTGAGGATCCAGTGTGGATGTGACCACTGATCCCTCCCCATCCAACAGATTAACTGAGATGATATTCTTTTTAATTTATTTAATGTTGGTACTACTGTGTATTACTTCATTATTTTTTTGTCTATTTGAAAGCTTCTCTCTCTCAGCTGCAGATCAATACCAAGGAACCTCTGGAAGGAAACCACAGAGCAAAACTTGACCAATTGAATTGAAATTAAACAACAAATTAAACACACAGATGAACCATGGTATCAGAGCATGTAGGTAGGTGTACTATACAGGCAGATCTATGTATGATTGCATCTGTAGACTTATTCCACAGCTCATCCCACGTGTCACATTTGATCAAATGATCTCCACTGTATGTATGGGCACATTCCTTTATAGAATAGATTTTTACAGTCATCTTAAATCAGCTTGTAACAAACAGCCCCTTAAACATTTATCTAAGTGACTGGGCTACTGAAACGCACAAGGGAATGAAAGTTTGCATACATGTATATTACCAGACTAAATATTAGGGTAACACTGCAACAGTGATGAATATCGGTGAATATTTCTTAAGTCACTTATATAGGCCTATTTAATTCTACAGGGAAAGCACCACACACACACACACACTCCATTACATGTTGCGCTCGGCGCTTTATATTGTAAATCCCCCAATTAACAAAGAAAATCACACCTCCTCTGAATTCCCCCCTTTTGTCCCAGTCCACACAATGAAACTAAGAGTCCAAACTAAACAAAAACGCTGAGTCCAATCTGTGCTTTGCACAAACAGTCTTTAAAGCTCCAGGGAGGGCAGCGGGCACGTAAATAATCCAGTGTCCTGAGCGCACCAAAAAAATTAATCCACAACAAAAAAGCAAAAAGGCGATTGCATATGTAAAGTGGTATACCACGCAAAAAATACAAAAGGGATCGTCTCACCAGGCTGTAGATTATTATCTGTCCGGGACAGCGGCAAGCTTCTTTGGTCCAGGCGGCCTCTCCGCGGGAACACGCACACACACCTATGTGGTGCAGATCATTTGGATGACCCAATTTGGGTGTTGTCTCCTCAGGGCAAGGGATGCTAACTCGTCCGGTAGCCTGAGTTCTTTTTCCTTTCCGACAAAGGAGGCTTACACTGACAACGCAGGCGGCTACAGCCCACAATGCTGGCACCACACGGTCAACACACACCCACACTTCCTGAATCTCACCACGGGCCACACACTAACCTCCTGCCAGCCCCTAAGTAAGCTTGGGTACGCCCTGATAGAAGTCGCGGGCGGCCGCGGCCTTAAAGTCAAACCCCCCACACATACATACCAAATTATACGGTGGACACAAGTATCATCACACATTTACATTTCATTTATGATATATATAACCATTCTAAGTGATTATATGATTATATGTGCAATGATACCATAATTATGGGAGCCCTTAAATTAATGTGACAGTGTCACAAACTTGAATCACAGTACACAGGAATCAAGAACAAAATCATATGCTCACTTACTCCTCTCCTAGTTTGTAGCTTGAGAGCCTCGCTTGTGGACGTAGCACACACAGCTCTCTCTATCTCCCCTCCACATGGGTAATAACACACAATATTACAAACAATATTTGATGCTTAAAAGGTTCTGACTAGAACTTCAGTAAACTCTGTGTTCACTTACGCTGACCCGCGTATTCTCTCCACGGTATAAAGTTTACCCTGCTCTCTTTATACACTCACATACCAAACACATTCACTTTTCCTTCCTTGCATCAAGAGGGCTACTGTTCACGCCCATCCCAAATCTCACGCGATTTCCTTGTCCTCATGTGATTTCCGACCTGGCTGGTCTTAAAGTGACAGTACACATTCTACTAAGGCACAGGTGACGCAAATAATACAGTATGCCCTAGCCACTTGGCTACATAAGTAAATAAAAAAAGAAACTGGCAGAGAATGGTGCACCAAGGGGCACATGTGAAGTGTAGAAATGTATAGAGAGCATGAATATAGTGTGAAGTCTGAAGAGTGATTCAGCCCATTCTGGAGGGTCCCATTAGTACTCAACAATGGGACATAACAGATGTTTGTACACCCTGATCCAACATGCATGAGTTATTTACACCGAAACCCAGAGCAGCTAAGATGACTGAGCAGGGGCCTGCTGGCCAAGCATCCGTCCTGCCCACGCAGCAGGAACACCCAGGAGGCATCGCCCAGAGAGCCGACCAGGGCCACAGAGAAACACACAAACCCAGGGACCAAGAGCTGTGTCGGCAAGTGTCGGCTGTGGCTCTCCGTGCATATCGGAGCCAAGGTTGCCCTCAGCGTTTGCCTGCAGGTTACGTCACCTGGAGGCTCTGTGTTGTATCCCTCTGGAGCCTGCAGTTGAGTCGCCCTAGGCAACTGTCTATGTTGTCTATGTCTATGAACCGGCCCTGCTGCATATTGTGCTGGGTCCATCTGTGCATAACGGAACATGGATGGAACCAGCAATCCTCAGGCTGCTGGATGATCTTGCGTGCCTAATCAGCCGATTTAGAATCCTTAGAGCTGTGCTCTTGGACCTGTGCACTGAACTGGGTCCAGCATTTGAAAGGAGCACCCGCTTCACCCATGCCATATCAGTGCCAACACAAGTAGGTCCATGGACCTCATACAGTATAACACTGAATAATGATGGAAAGGCAGCACTGTAAAAATGAACACTGATGATGAATGTGATATTTGGGCATACTTAAGTGACCCACATGTTTTGGCACAGGTATTGACCACTGGGTGTCCTGGCAACTGGGACATACCAGTGGGAACTAGCCGACAGGTCTATGCAAACAATAATATTAACTTGCCCACCCTTGTGGCTGAAGCCCCTGCTGGGAACGCCATAATGCCTGCAGTCTGGGATGGGCTCATCAGGCTGTACATTAGATTCCCTTACACTGTGGAGGAGCAGGCTGACACCAAAAGGCAATTTGCAGCAATGTCTGGTTTTCCCAACATAATCAGGGCCATTGGTTACACTCACTTCATGATGAGGGCTCCATCCATAAACATGTGAGCTGGAAAAACCTCCATACCATCAACACTGTCATATCCTGAGATTGCTAAACCTTGGTATTACCCTAGAGGGAGCTCTGGGGAAGCAAAGTGTGTGTTACCTGACAGGAAGTGACCTGACAGGAAAGCTATACAGTACGTATGGGCCCTCTGGTGGCCGGTGAAAGTGTGTGCACTGCCTTAAATGTTTTGAGTGAAGCCACAAGAAACTGCTCCCGAGCCCTGTGTCCTCCTTTGACAAATGCTGATCCACAATCTTATGTTGGCGACAAGGATACTAGGGGAGAGATGCCACACCTATAAGCTGGAGCACATGGAACGAACATGGCTTGACTTGATTGTTTGAAGACTCACTTGGAACAAATAACTTGGTGAAGAGAGGAGGACACATGGTGAGATGGCAACAATAGGGACACTGCCCCCATTTGATAGCAATGTGCAAACTTGGGAGGAATCCTGTGAAATTATGGAACACTTTTTTATCGCAAGTGATGTTGATGATGAAGATAAAAAGAAATCCATATTGCTCAGTGTGGTGGGGGCACAAACCTATAGTTTGATGAGAAACCTCCTAAGTCCCACAAAACCTGGATTAAAGCTTTTGACCAGTTGGAAGCATTACTAAAAAAAACACTTTAATCCCAAACCAAGTGAAAGCGTCCAGAGAAAAAATTTGAGACCCACGTGAAAAAACCTACAGAATCTGTTGCGGAATATGTGACCGAATTGAGAAAATTATCTCAGGACTGTAATTATGGATAGACATTGTCACAAATGTTATGGGACAGGTTGGTGTGTGGAACAAATGATGACAGAATCCAAAGAAGATTATGATCAGAGACTGCTTCAACGTTTGAAAGTGCTTTGTCTCTAGCTAAAGCTATGGAATCTGCAAATAAAATGTGCAGGATATGCAAATGAAAGGGGGAGCCATGCCATGTCATGCAATGAGAATTGGGGAAGCAAAGAACTGTGGAAACGTACAAAGTGCCAAAGAGTATTACCGCTGCAAGGGGAAGCATGCACCTACAGACTGTCATTTCAATATGACAGACAAAAAAACACAAAAGACATAGTGGACGAAGAGGGAGGCGCTTCAGGCAATAGCGCAATCACTTTCCCTGTACAATGTCCAGGGCGAGGATGGAGAGGAGAGGGAACCACCCTATAAGGTTTGCTTGGACTTAAATGGAGAACTGGTAACATTTGAAGTGGACACTGGATGTGGCTTCAAAATATTAAATCAAAGAACATTTAGAGAAAAGGTAAAACATGTTCCTCCATTAAAAGGAATCCACTTAGATTTGAGAACATATAATAAACAAATCATAAATGTGCTTGATAAGACTGAAGAAGAAATACTGCCTATTATGGTAGTTAAATGCAGAGGTCTAAATTTATTGGGGAGAGGGAGGTTGAAACATGTTAAACTAGACTGGGCTGAAATGAAAAGCCATGTGCAGCTTATTACAAACCACCCACAATCCCTGATCCTACAGCAAGTGCTCACGAAGCATGAGAGAGTGTTTAAAAAGGAGCTGGGAAAAGGTTTAAAGCCACGATTTAAGTGCCTGCTGATGCTACTCTCCACTTCTGTAGACCCAGGTCTGTTCCCTATGCTATGAAGCCTAAAGTTTAGGCTGAAATTGAAAGTTTGATCAAAGAGGATATCATCACCCTGGTTAAATGTTCGGACTGGGCTGCTCCTGTTGTTTCCTTACTAAAGCCAGACGGAGACTGTAGAGATTGTGGAGATTATAAATTGACTGTTAATAGAGTCTCCACCCTAGAACAGTACCCCATCCCCAAAGTGGAGGACTTGCTGTCGGTGTTAGCAGGATGACAGCAGTTCACTAAACTTGACATGAGTCATGCATATCAACAAATCCAAATGGATGACATGTTTACATATAACAGACTACCATTTGGTATATTTTCTACTCCTGCCATCTTCCAAAGAACAGCAGTTGTAAGCACCACAGTTGCCTTGGTCAGCTGGATGGCCATGATGTTTCCGAGAACAACAGCAATGGTGGTGTGACGCTCATTCATTGTGGTTAATTGTTGGGCCACAACACCGACTGCAGTACCGTGCCTGTAAGCACCCTCAACTGGTCCCAATGTGCTTGGCTGGTGTCTCATGCATGAATGGTGCTACGGCCTGGAGTGCTTGGGCTGGGTGCTCTGGTGCCAGGGGTGCTGCCGGGTATGACTGTGATGTGGAGGACCACTGACTCCCCCTCTGGCCTTGGGGAAATGTGTGTATAACATTCAGTGTATTCATTTCATTGTCTGTCTGTAAACATAATTGTCTTATGTATACATTCGTCGGAATTAATTTTCTTTCGGTGGCCAGCCATATAGGTGAAGGAATGATTGAAACTGAAGTGTAGCTATTAGTGTAGCTAGTGTGTAGAGTTTTTTATAGCTTCAGTAACGGAGTGATTTAAGTTCATGTTATCTGTTTAATTGTCACAGCCTTCAGCTAGAAGTGATTTTCAGTGTAGACTTCCTTTCCAGTCAGGTTACAGTGATCATTCCTTCCTGTACTGTTGAATTTAGTTCTGTTGAGTTTTCCCTCCTTGGCCGGCACGACACTGTCACCATGATTGCCGATGTCGGATCAACTGTAGCAGTAATCATACATACATATCTGCACATTGCCAACAAGCCTATTGAGCTCTGTGTCCAAAAAGTTTAGGGTTTTTTTTGTTCCTCTCTCCATTCTTGTCCACCTACCTCACTCCACACATCCCAGAGTGCACAAGGCTGCTTTATATTCACGTGTGACTTTGCACTGACCACATATAGTTGTGTTTTAGGCATGTAGAGGGCAGGATATGAGACATGCTCCTGTCTGCATTTTTCTCGACTCATGTGTGCTTTGTCAATGGTAATTGCACACATCTGTGCATACACACAGTTTGAGAGATCTGAAAAGAGCATACATTTTTAGTGTGTACACCACTTTCGGATTTTCGGTGTACTGCAGTTTTAGTGGCGGATTTATATGCTTTTTGATGAATGAGTCCCCAAGAGGGTATGATATTATCCAAACAGAAGTTAAGATAGTCTGTTATGCAGTCTGTGAGGCTGTCACTGTCCTCCCCACGAGAGTCCCCAAGTTCTTACCACAAAGTTGTGTTAAAACAGTTTTTCAGAGCCTCCTTAGACTCCACAGACCATCTCTTGTGTGTGTGACCACTGGCTGTCTATGCACAAGTATCCACATACAGTACTTCAGAAGCAGTGGTATTTTATGTGATGTCATGGATTAGACATCAGAAGCACCTGTTTTAACTATTTTCCACCATACTGAGCCATTTTTGCAATGATATAACTACTACCATAGTATTTATGGTCCACTGTCGCCCCCCTGGCGGTGTAGATTGTCGCCCCCCCCCCGTTGGAGGGAGTGTATATTTTTGCACAGAAAGATTTTTTTTTATTGATCAGAGTCTGAAAGACGTTTTATTTTGAAAAATGACCAAATATTCATGATACTTTTCTTAAAATATGAAGCCCACAAACTCTGTTCTGGATTAAAATCAAGGCAGAATATTCAGAGATCGCCAAAAAAGCACTGAAAACCCTGCTTCCATTTCCAACACCCTATCTTTGTGAAGTGGGGTTTTCTGCAGTGACAGTGACCAAAACAACATTACGGTGTGGACTGGATATATAGAACACACTTCTGGTGTCACTATCTCCCATAACCCCTAGATTGGACTGGCTCATTGCAGAGACACAAGCTCATGTCTCCTACTAATTCGAAATTCGTACTGGTCAGTTGTATTTTTATGTACTTTACATTTGTTTTTATGGCAGTCGTATAATTTTATTTCATCATATTTATACCCTACACCTTGAAGGGCACGGCACAAAAAAGGTTGGGGACCGCTGATCTAGAGTGAGAGAGAGAGGCACCATAGCAGTGCCAGCAGCTTGTTTGCATAGAACTAAAAGAGTTCGACCACTTGGATGTGAGTAGAAAAAAAGACTAAAAGACTGTAATTTTATTGTAGAAGTAAATGTGCATTTAGAGGAAAAATATGTTAATGCTTATTCAGCTTGTATACTGTTAAAATTGCTCCATGTGTTACATGTTTTCTGTATCTTTATAGTGACTGCTTAGTTTTTGTAAGCCAGTGCTTTCAGCTGAGCAGACAATCTTAAGTTCTAAGCTTAAATGTGAATGTTATTGAGGTGTATAGTGACTGGAATATGTGTAGTATTTAGGCTACAGTGTTGTGAGAAGGACAGATGAGTAGACAAGTGTGAGTTGCTGTCATTCCACTGCCTTCTGGTCTCTGTCTCCATCTTCATCATCATCAACTTATCACTACAACACAGTTTTCCCTGCTAATGCTTAATGCTGGTAACACTCAAGTGTACTTAAAAAAAATAAAAAGAGAGTTTTGTTTTGAGATCTCATTTTTTATTTGTTTTGTTTTTGTTGGGTTTCCACCTTTAAAATTGGTTGTGGGATTGTGTTTCACGTCAAACGTGTACACACCCTGAGGTCGATGTGTCATATGTAACTCATTGCTGTTATGTAAAACAGAAAGTGCCTTGCGCCAGTGTTCTTGGCCATTTGACATTTTTAAGAATTAAGAATATTTTGTACTATGACTCTGAAAACAGAATAGGTCAAATGAAAGAAGAGATTCTCTATATCATCATGAAAAAAAAATGTTTTCACCTTGTTCTGTTCTTGTTTTATCAGAGATAGAGGCCAGTTTCATCAAAATCACCACTTTCTCTCCAGATTCTGTTTGTTTTGCTCTTTAATAGCGATCATCTCCACTTCCTGCTGTGATTTCTGTGGTGTATACTGTCTCTTTATGTCCCGACTACAAAAAATGGCCACAGAAGCCCCAACATTACTCACAGACTGTGTGATACGTTCTTTTGTGCCAGCTGCTGAAAAAACTGTTTGACGTATATGTATACATGCATATGTATACATCTATGACACTCAAGCATTGGATTTTAAATGGCATATAAATATGTCAATGGCACTCAAAGAGTTAATGTTTTAACTGAAAATTTAATACAAGAAAAAGTAAACCATAATCCACTACAGAGTTCAAGGTATCAGTGCTGGTGCATTCTTTCAATAATGGGTTAAGTATGGCTGTTGTATGCCCCACTGCTTTATTGTATGAACATGGACATTTAGTTCTACCTGTAAAAACTTGGCAGCACTCAAGCCAATTAGGTTACAATACCATACTGGAATAGAATGGAATGTGGTAGCTCTGAATCTCAGTGGAGATGGGCTGTGCAGGAGTCCCCAGGAACTGGACTGTTGTCGACAGCAGTTTCATTGTGCTAAAACAATCTAAACCTGACCCAATCTAACCTAATCTAAAGATTAGCAGTCACAACGTGTGATGTTATGGAACAGGATTCCAGCTCAGAAGCAGTCACATCAACAGTGTATTTCTTATTTTCCACCATATTGAGGTGTTTTCTCATGTTTGATCGATGGAGCAAAAACATGCTATTTTTCTGATTTCCACAAGGAGCATTGCTGCTATGTTTGGAACACTGCATGTGGCAAATGTATGCAAGTTAAAAAATGCATTGATATGATTGTCCCAGAGTGGTGTGTGTGGTGTCTGTGTTCATGTGCATATGTGTGAGAGAGAATCCTTTGGGAAAATGTGTTCTCCCACACTAATACCTCCCGCTGCCCTTGATAGTAGAATCAGGACCGTATGTTACCATGGCGACTGGCCCCATAATGTTACCAAGGCAATACCAGAGAGGCAGCAATGCAGCAGTGGTTGTCAAAGAGAACAGAAGAATGAGAGAGGAGAAGAGAGGAAATTGGAACTAACAATGAGAAGGTTTGAAAGATACAAAGAGATGAGAAGATGAAGAAAAAATATGGAAGAAAGAGAGAATGGGATTTGGAGAAAAGTATTAATGTGTTGACACATCAGCATGTAACAACCATTTGATAGCCAAGTGCTTTCAAGTCACCTTGAAGAGTCCTAATTCTGTCATGTGGCTGACCTGACTCATTTTGACATTGACTGCCAGGAAGGAGACTGCTGACCATCAACACTGGGAGGGACGGAAGAGGACAACTTGATGAGTGCCTTGAGGGGACTGACTGTCACGCACATGAGCCTGGCCAGCTTATTGTACCACGTTACTCAGCTCACTCTGTCCAAGCGCATCTGCTGACTTCTAAAAACAGTCCAGATAGCCCAGACAGTCTCACTAAGGGCAACATTGTTGGATGGTGAAGGGGAGCAACACTTCCTGTGTCCCTCCCCCACAGTTATATGAGAGCAGGAGGCCACTTGGATGACCTTGCTGTGTCTTTCTTTCTGTCACACAGCCAATAAAGTATCAAAGCTTGCAGTTTTTCAGTGACAGGGAGCGAAATGTCAAACACTATCAGGGGAATATCTGCACTGAGATGTCAACAAACATGTGAGACTTTGCATCTTGTTGTTGTCTTGTTAGATCTTAGCGCTGCTTTTGACACCATTGACCACCATATCCTTTGCAGAAATTAGAACATTGAATTGGCATCAGAGAAACTGCATTAAACTGGTTCAAGTCATATTTATCAAACTGATCCCAGTTTGTACATGTTAATGATGAGTCCTCCATGCACTCCAAAGTCAGTTATGGAGTTCCTCAAGGTTCTGTGCTTGGACCAATTCTATTCACTTTATATATGCTTCCTTTAGGCAATGTTATCGGAAAACACTCCATAAACTTTCACTGTTATACAGATGATACTCAGCTATATTTATCGTTCAGGCCAGACAAAACCAGCCAGTTAGCTAAACTCCAAACATGTCTTAAGAACATAAAAACTTGGATGACGGACAATTTCCTGTTGTTAAATTTAGACAAAACTGAAGTTATTCTAATTGGCCCTGAAAATCTCAGAAATAAATTATGTAATGACTTACTCTAGATGGCTTTGCACCAGTCTGTAGCACCTCTGTAAAAAATCTAGGGGTCATTTTTGACCAAGATATGTCCTTCAACGTCCACATGAAACAAACAGCTAGAACGTTTTTTTTCCATCTGCGTAACATTGCAAAAATCAGGCATATTCTCTCTAAAAACGATGCAGAAAAATTAGTCCATGCATTTGTTACTTCTAGGCTGGACTATTGCAATGCCTTATTATCAGGCTGCCCTAATAAGTCTTTTTTGTTTTTTTTTGTCAGCACCTATTCCTATCGTTAAACACCACAACGAAATGGAAGGTGTCAACTATTTATGGCATTGGTGCATTTTTCTCTTGCAGAAAAGTAATTTTATATTTTTGTGCATGTTGGTGACCGTCACCGCACCCTCTCTCTGGAGACTAAGCTGTCATTCTTTATTTGATTTTCTTATAGTGAGCCAGAGAGGAAAGTGCTACACCTTAGTGAATTGAGGGGGAAACAGATGATAGACAGGGTGAGAGAGTATGGATAGGAAAGAGTACAAACAGGCAGTGTCATTAGGAATCAAGAATGTAAGAAGCTGCATGATTCCCAGTAACCAATGTCTCAAAAATAAGGAGAGAGAAAAACAATAATAATAATGATTAAATGAATAAAAAGTAAATAAACAGAAAAATCTAAAATAATTACAAAATCAAACCCGACAGAGAGTAGGGCACCGAGGGGCGCAGGAGAAATGTAGGAATACATAGAGAAAATGATTTTAGTGTAATGCTTGAAGAGTGATATAGCCCATTCCGGTGAGTCCCATCAGTACTCAACAATGGGACACGACAGATGTTCGTACACCCTGAGCCAACATGCATAAATGATTAGCACCGAAGCCCAGAGCAGCTACGACGACTGAGCAGGCCGAGCGACCATCCTACCCGGGCGGCGGGAACATCCAGGACGGATCGCCCAGAGAGCCAACCGGGACCAGAGAGAAACACACAAACCCAGGGACCAAGAAGAGGCACAGCCAGACACCCCCTCGGCGCCACGAACAAGCCCCGGAGGCCCGGGACAAGGGGGACCACCCACTACCCAACACCAGCCCCCAGCCACCCCACCACCCATCACCCACAACCCACACTACCATGGGGCCCTAACTGATGTGTCCCTATATGTGCCTAAAAGTAACTGTATACGGTGAGTTGTGTGGAGTGTGGGGTGCGCAATAAGAGGCAGTCTGGTGGGGGTCCAGCCCAAGGCGACAGAGCCAAGGGTGAATGCGTTATAGTTGGCACTGTAGTGTAAGGCCCCCAGAGCCGAGGGGCAAAGGAAGCGGGGAAAGCCCCAACGGACCAACGGACCCCGTCAACACCAGGACTTCGGAGCCACGGCACAGCGGTCGATGAGGCCACACCGCAGGCCAGCGTCCCACTGCGACCCGACCCAGACTGGAGACAGGGCAACCCCAAGGGTGCTCAAGACAAAGGCGTCCACGTCATCCCCGGCACGCCCCCCGCAGCACTGACGACCCCATTCCCCCTCCACCACTTCCGAAGACAATACAGGACCCGGGACCAAGACCTCCAGCCAGGAGCAACAGGTCACCGGGGGTGGGATGCAGGTCCAAAAAAAAGAGCCTGTGTAGAATGAGCTGGCGCCCACCCCCAGGAGAGAGCTCAAGAGGCGAGACCAGCCTCCAGGAGGAAGAGCAAGAGCCAGGCAGGCCCTACAGAGTGAAGAGCAGTCCCAGGGACAAGTGGAAAGGGACACCTCAATAAGGAAATGCAAAAGAGATATGAATAGTTATAATACACATAGAATTGGAAAAAAATAATAGTCTGGAAACAAAGTGCTGACAAACTGAAAACAGACAACAATACATGGAACAAAGACACAGACAACAATATACAAACCAGACAAATTTACACAGAACAAGGACAGAGAAAACAGTGAACTGACGTACATAAAATAGAGGAAAAGGGAAAGGGGAGAAGTAGCATCATGAATTACAATATCAGATAATTATTTATGAATTTGGGGGAGGAATCAGCTCTGAATATACTGTAGGAAGGGGGACCAGGAGTTATGGAATGTTGTGAGGTTGTCTTGTTTGCATGGTCTACTAGCAGGTTGATCCAGTGGTTTATTGATAGTTTTGTTCTGTTTTTCCAGTTTAGTAAAATGGTCTTTTTGGTGATGGTTAATGCACCCAGTATGAATGTATGGAAATGCTGTGGGATTGTCAATGTGGAGAGATCCCCAAGCAGGGATATGGAGGGGGAGAGAGGAATGCTGACCCTGATTATCTGGGATAACTTATCCATGATATCACACCAAAACTGTTGAACTGGGGTGCAGAGCCAGAATGCGTGGTAATGATTGTCTGTTGCAGTGGGGCAGAGGGAACAAGTGTCCTTGTCTAAGAAGCCCATTTTGTACAATTTATAGCTGGTGATGTGTGTTCTGTGTAATACCTTACATTGAATCAGCTGAGTTTTGGAGTTGGCTGACATGGCGAATATATTGTTGCAGACTGATATCCAATTAATGTCACTTTTTTGTGTGTCCAGGTCTGATGTCCATTTGTCTGTGGGTATGGATACTGTATCATTGTGGTGTGAAAACAGTTTATATATTTGGGAGAGTATTTTTGGGGTTTCATTGATTTAAGTTTCAGCAGTAGTGGAGGACCTTGGTTGTGGAACTTATGAATATCTATTTTCTTTTTTATGGTGTCTTTCAACTGCAAGTATTGGAAAAGACATTGCTGGGGTAGGTTGTATGTTTCTTTAAGGAGATCAAATGACATGAGAGAGCCCTATCAAAGTCTATCAAGACTTTCCAGCTTGTCCAGAACGCTGCAGCATGTTTTCTAACCAGAACCAGGAAAAGAGAACATATTTCTACTGTTTTAGTCTCTCTGCACTGGCTCCCTGTAAAATCTAGAATAGAATTTAAAATCCTCCTCCTCACCTACAAGGCACTGAATGGTCAGGCTCCATCTTATCTTAAAGAGTTAATAGTGCCTTACAATGCCAGCTAGAATTCTGTGCTCTCAGAATGCAGGACTATTAGAGGTTCCTAGGGTTTATAAAAGTAGAATGGGAGCTAGAGCTTTCAGTTATCAAATTCCTCTTCTGTGGAACCAACTCCCTCTTTCAGTCCAGGAGGCAGACACCATCCCCTTATTCAAGAGTAGGCTTAAGACTTTCCTTTTTGATAGTGCTTATAGTTAGGACTGATCCCAGGCTGACTCAGGCTGCCTTAGATCAGTCTTTAGTTATGCTGCTATAGGTCTAGACTGCCGGGGGACTTACTCTGACACAGTGAGCTTCTCTTCTTCTTCATTTGGAAGGCTCCATTAAGTCATTTTACTCGTCTTCTTCCAAGGAGTCCCTGTGCTTTTTTTTTTACCTCCCAGGTGTTTGTGAGGGTGAGCTGAGGCTACTCTTTGGGAAGGAGGTGGTGTCATCAAGGCTTCATCTGTTTGGTGAGACGGAGAAGAGGCAATGCCGCTCAGGTTGTATCTGTTAGAGTAGTGGAGAGGAGGATGTGTTTACGCTCACTCCCTTTAACTCCTGACAGCTTAGGGATTTCAGAACGACAGCAGTAGAAGTCCGTAATGAGCACTTTGTTCCAGTATAAACAAAGCGGGCTTCCACTCAGTTACCTCTGGACCATAGCCCTCCCATACCTAGATTTTCACTGGGGTGGAACAGTACCACCATTGAGACCCCCTCCATTTTTATTGTGATTTCACACCGCACAAGCTTCCCCAGGTGAAAACAAAAATTCTGTGATGTACTGATGTTTTGTGTCGGCAGGGGTTTGCATTCGGTAACGAACACGACTGATGTGGAATGTGGAGTGCACCTTAAAGGACCGATGCAGGGTTGATGACCCTGGTCAGGGTAAGGAAGATTGCAGGTGGAGAACCAGACCCTCTGACTAGAACTCTGGTGCAGGTCTCCTGTGGCAACCAACTGTCCATTTCATCCATTGTGTGACAGGATTCTGCGTGTCGCCTCCCAGACCCTGTCTGTGAGCACAGTGGTGTTTCATCTCAAAGGCGGAAGTCCTATGAAGAGGCGATGTGTGATGTCAGCCCAGGACCTGCCTGTGTTTGTGAAGATGATTTGCTCTGGGCGCAGACCAGACATGCCTCCACATACTCCTTGACATCCTTCTCCATATGCTGCTCTACATGAGGATAAAAGCAGAGCCCTGCTTTTCTGTTGCTCTTCCGTGGAGATCTTGGCCAGACCCATCTGCATCAGTTCCTCTTCAGGGGCCGGTAGGGTGAGGCATCCATGAACCAGACCTGGAGAAGGCCCACCATCACCAGGTCAGGAGGTTCTCCTCCTCAGATTCTGTCAGTCCCTCAATGAGTTGTCCATCCTGATAGCCACAGCAATAAATGAGTCCAACTCCTCATGGTCCTAGGGCCTCATATATAAATATACACCCTTTTATTATACACCTGAGTTGAGAAAAGTACAGACATGAGCATGCCTCATATCCCACCCT
Source organism: Synanceia verrucosa (assembly GCA_029721515.1). Taxonomy (NCBI): domain Eukaryota; kingdom Metazoa; phylum Chordata; class Actinopteri; order Perciformes; family Synanceiidae; genus Synanceia; species Synanceia verrucosa. The sequence continues at coordinate 23,435,261 of CM056567.1, forward strand.
CTACATAAACACAACCATATATCCATCCATCCATTTTCTACCGCTTATCCTACAAAGGGTCGCGGGGGGGCTGGAGCCTATCCCAGCTGTTTTAGGGCGGAAGGCAGGGTACACCCTGGACCAGTCTCCAGTTCATCACAGGACACATAGAGACAGACAACCACTCACACTCACATTCACACCTACGGTCAATTTAAATTAGCCGTTTAACCTAACCTTTTTTTGGATGGTGAGAGGAAGCCGGAGTACTCGGACAGAACCCACACAGACATGGGGAGAACATGCAAACTCCACTCAGAAAGGCCCCGGGCCAGGAATCAAACCCAGTACCTTCTTGTCGCCGGCTACTATATATTCACGTACTAATTTACATATGGTTGTGGGCGGCACGTGGTGTAGTGGTTAGCACTACACCACCGTGTAAATTAGTATGTGAATATATAGTAGCCATGTGCACTCTGAGATTTGTGGAGTGACGTCAGTGGACGAAAATGAAGACACAAACTAAAAAAACGAAACGTTTCAGACAGAGATCAATATGGTTGTTGGTGAGGTGCAGGGGACAAAAGTCCTCTTTGGCAGGTTTTGCACTAAGTCTGGATGATTACTTCTACAGTTGATCTGTCTATCTTGTTCTTTACTTATCCTGTTGTTTATTTAGGAACAAGAACATGTGCTATAACTAAAAACGCATAAGACAGAAACACAGTACAATGTTGGACCAAACATTTTCCCCTTCAGAAATTAAAAATATCTCAACTATCAGCCACAGCCCCTGCCTCAGTAACAAGTAACGCACGTCTTTCCCCAGGGCCGGAGGGGGAGCTAGTGGTGCTCGAGCACTAACTCCCCCAGCCTCCCAGCCTCCACCCAGCTGGCCATGACCAAGACAGTTGTCAACTGCTGTAACTAATCTAATGAAATATTATTTCAAATATCTTTTATTGAGCAATTCAGATTCACATATATTATTTCTAGACATACAGGGCTCAGTTTTATATTTACTCCCACCGTCCCACCCCCCGACAAGGAAAAACAAACAAAAAAAACAAAAAACAAAAAAAAAACCCAGAGCTTCACTCATCAGTCGTCATCCTTTCTGTTTTAGAGTGTGCTAGAACCATAATATTGTCCTAAGTTTGTGTCTGCAAATATGATATGAGGGATTTCCAAATCTTATTAAATTGTGGAAGCCTGTCTTTCAAAACATATCTTATTCTTTCAAGATGAAGTGTATTCGTTAAATCATCTAGCCACATTTTAGAAGTGGGAACAGCTGTTCTCTTCCAAAGTATGAGAATTAGTTTCTTTGCAGTAATAAAACCATAAGAAAGAAAGCGCTGCTGTGCCACATTTAGTTTTCTAAAGGTTTCAGATGTGCCGAGAATGATTAGGAGAGGTTCTGGTTTGATCAGAGATTTTGTGACCTCAGACATAATTCTGCAGACATCAATCCAAAAAGGTTGAACATTTGGACATGAAACAAAGGTATGAAGAAGGGTTGCCACTGAAGATTGCCATCTATCACACATAGGCGACACCTCCGGATATATACTATGTAGTTTATCTTTTGAGTAATGAAGCCTATGTATGATTTTAAATTGGATAAGGCAATGTCTTGCATTATTTGAACAGGTGTGGATACTTTCAAGGCTCTTTTCCCACAAATCATCCAGAATAGGGTTACCAAATTCTTCTTCCCACTTATGCTTGTAATTTTCAGAGGAGGGGGAGCTGAATGATAAAAGGTTATTATAGATAACAGATGTTAACTTATTTTCATTTGGGGAGAATTTTAAACATTTATCAAGCATTGATTGTGTTTCAGTCTCATAACTTTTTTAAATGTTTCCTTATGTAGGTTCTGACTTAATAATGAAAAAAACTATTACGCTCTAGTTTGTACTTCCTCTGTAGTTGCGTGAATGAAGCAAAGACACCATCAATATATAAATCTCCGAGACAATGAATACCTTTTTCATTCCAAACCGAGAAGGCTGTATCTAGATATGAGGGGGGGAAAGTTGGATTTCAGGCAATGGGTAGTAGGAGGGAGATCTGTTTTAGATTCAGATTTGACTTAACAGTGTCCCAAATCCGAATCATGTCATGTATAATCGGGTTACTGTTGTATAGGAGTTTATCAATCCTAGTTGGAGCTAATAGGATTGCTCCCAAAGAGTATGGGAAGCAGTCTTCCTGTTCCATCTTCAGCCAATCAGACAATGGTGTTGATATATCTAACCAGGAGGTAAAGATTTAAATCACTGAAGCCTAGTAGTAATGCAAAAAATTAGGGAATGCTAGTCCTCCCTTGAGCTTTGATCTACAGAGCTGTTTTTTACTTATTCTATGGGTTTTGTGCCCCCAAAGAAAAGGAATTATTAAAGAATCTAACTGTTTAAAAAAGGATTTTTTAAGAAAAATTGGGATATTCTGAAACAAATATAGTATCTGTGGAAGTACGAAAGTACGAAAGTAAGAAAGTAGAACTCCTATTCGTATAAAACCTGTCTGGTCTGCATGGACTAACTTTCCTAGCAAAGGGCTCAGCCAATTGGCTAGTATTTTAGCAAACACTTTCCCATCCACATTAAGGAGTGAAATAGGACGGTATGCACCAACTTCCTGAGGATCTTTCCCTTTTTTATAAATTACTGTAATCACAGCCTCAGTTAGCGTGGGTGGCAAATTACCGTTTGACTGAGCACACTTATATAAGGAGATATAAGTAAGGAGATAAGATGTCACTGAAGGTTTTGTATAGTTCACCTGAGAGTCCATCAGGGCCGGGAGTCTTGTTGCTTTTTAGTGAAGTGATGGCGTTCTTAACTTCCGCAACCGTAAGATCTGAGTTCAACATATCACGGTCTTCTTCACTCAGTCTAGAAAGATCACATTGATCTAAAAACGTTTTAATGGTGACAGGATCTGAAATGGTTTTTGAAGTATACAAATCAGTACAAAATTCGTGAAAACGATCATTGATATCTTTAGGCTTCGTAAGAAGTGTATTATTTTTAGCTTTTATCTTATGAATTGTTCTGTCATTGTCCATTTTCCTCAACTGTCTAGCCAATAGTTTGTGGGGCTTTTCACCAAATTCAAAGTAATTTTGTCTGGAATACAGAAATGCTTTTGTTATTTTTGCAGATAAGATTTTATTGTATTCTTCAGGGTTGCTATTTTTCTATATAAAATTATAGCGGGAAATTGTGCATTTTGTTTGTCTAGTAATTTAATTTGATCATCTAATTCCTTTAATTTAACCTTATTTTCTTTTTTCTTTGAGGCCTCAAATGAAATTATACAGCCTCTTATGTAGGCTTTGAATGCTTCCCAAAGGACAGATGGTGAGGTCCCTGGAATATCATTTGTTTCAAAATAAAAGGAGATCTGAGTTTTAAGATATTCATGAAATTTCTTTTCAGTGAGTAATTGTGGGTTTAGTCTCCACGAGGAGTATGGTTTATCGATATGATCCAGGCAAAGCGAAAAGGTAAGAGGACAGTGGTCTGAAATCACAATGCTGTGATATTTGGCATCCACTGTAAAGGGAATGAGTCTAGCATCCACTAGAAAGTAGTCTATCCTGCTATAGGAATTATGGACAGGTGAGTAAAATGAGTAGTCTCTACCTGTAGGATGCGTTGTTCTCCATATATCTATAATGTTTGTATTATTAACGTATGTATTCAGGAATTCTGATGAGGCGCTTCTCGGAAGCCTTCTTGTTGAGGATCTATCAAGATATGTATCTAAAACAGTATTAAAGTCACCCCCAATTATCAAATTTGTTTGTGAGATGTCCGGTATTAATGCAAAGACCTTCTGAAAAAATATGGGGCTTATGTTGGGGGCATATATATTAACCAATGTAAGGGAGATATTATAAATTTCTCCCATCACTATGATATAACGACCGTCTTTATCAGCAATTGTTTTTGTCCATAAAAAGGGCACACCTTTTCTTAACAGAATGGCTGCACCTCTTGCTTTACATGAGAAGTTAGAGTGGTATACCTCCCCTATCCATTTAGTTTTCAACCTACCATGTGAGCTATTGTTCAAATGAGTCTCTTGCAAGAACATTATGTCTGAGGCCAGTGATCTTAAATGAGACAGAACCTTCCCCCTTTTAACTGGGTTATTTACACCACGTACATTCCAACTTGAAAACGTGAGGCCCTTATCCCCTCTGTTATTACTGCTAGTAATATCTTGCATTAGCAGTTTGTATGTTATGGAATATCTCTAGCAACCCAACTATCAGTGCATAGAGCTTAAGTGGGTGATCCCCCTGTTCTCCCCACCCCACCGCTTTAGCCCATCCCTTAGTCATAACAAAAATAAAAAAAAGAGTAAACAATAAACACAACTACTCTAGCCATTTCTAAGTGAATACGGCACGAGCCTTCTTAGGGAAGCAAGTAAAAGAAAATTATCAACTTAATTACTTCCCCACCTCTTGATGGCCTGTTGCTTACTTAAACTTAGCCAAACAGCTTGGTAACTTAAGAACTCTATGCTATTAGCAGAAAATGAAGGAGAAACTTCACTTAAAACACTGACATAAGCAGAAATAACTATTTCCTCCCCCTTCTTTTCTTAAAAAAAGGTAAATAAACAAATAATAAATAAGGGGGAAACAAGCTAATCTGGGTAACACAGCTTGAAGCGGACACACATATCAAATCCGCTAGAGAGGAGGAAGAGAGGAAGAAAAAAACAGCTGATTGCACTGGTATTACAAAACACCATTAAACCGATATTTCAGGGTTAACACCCGAACAAAAAACTAGGCTTATTAAACATCCAACCGAAAGTCACAGTGCAATCCTGCATGACTGGATGTGAAGCTGTCGGAGGGAAATAGTCTTGCCGCCACGAAGCATCAGGTGTGTTATCTCTTCACAGGCGACAGTGCTAGCATTAGCCACACAAGCTAACTAGCCGGTGCCAAAATATAATCATTTATAAAGTACCTTGACTGTCATCGGAGTGATGATTCAATTGTCCTCCTGCCATGCTGTGGTCGAGCCGGATACCAAAAGTCGTTCGGCATATTCTTCAGCTTTTTTGGGGTCTGTGAACGAGGTCTGCGTGCCGTTGTGGATTACCAGAAGCCTTGCCGGATAGAGTAGACCGTACTTGACACCAGGCTTCTCCCGTAGCGGCTCTCTGGTACGGTTGAATAATGCCCTCCGTTTGGCCACAGCGGGGGGATAGATTTGAATCTGTTTACCACCATAGTAGAGCTGCTTCGTCGCCCTGGCTTTGCGTAGGATGTCCTCAAGCACATGGTAGTAGTGGAGCCTCAGAATGAATGGTCTGGGTGGGTCATCGGGTCCGGGTAGCTTTCGCAGAGTGCGTGTGCCCTTTCAATAAGCGGCTTTTCATCCAGAGAAAGCACGTCTTGCAATAACCCGGCAATAAGATCCTGTGGCCTTGGTCCTTCAGTCCCCTCAGGGATCCCAGTGATCCTAATGTTGTGACTCCTCGAGCGGCCCTCTAGGTCTTCGCACTTTTCTGTCAGTTTTTCCACTTCAGAGTTTAGGCGAGTAACTTGGCGCTGAAGCGCGGTGACATCGTCTGAGTGGTGTGAGGCAAATGTCTCTAGCTCTTTAATAGTTTTCCCGTGGGTAACTGTAGCCTCCTGGAGAGTCGTAATGGAGGTTTGCATTTCTTTTTTGCTTGTAGCCAGTTCGTCTCTCAGCACAGAGTATACAGTCTGTATGCAAGCATCAATTGTGGCACATATGTCATCTTTAACCTGCGCAACCTCACTTCGCAGTGCAGCTATGGCAGCTAGTACAGCACGGTTTGGTGGGTCCGCCTCCTCGCTCATATCTGTAGCCCTGTAACCTTATTTATTTTTAGAGGATGGTTTATTTTTGTTAATATTTAAATATGATAAACAGTGATAAAGAAGAGTTTTCTGAATTTGTTAATTGGGTGTGTTAATAGCATATACTTAACCCAAATCCACCTTTAAATGTGTTTATGTGTCAATGTGTTCATATGAGGTGTTGCACTGTAACTAGGGTTTTTTTTTATTTCATTTTGGGAGGTGGTGTATTTTGGTCCTTTTGGCTTGCCGTAGAGAGCTACGCGACAGAGAGCGCTGCGAGTGATTGAGAGATTTACGAGTGAGCCGACGCCGAAGCAGGACTGTGAAAAACGGTTTTCTTTTGGACATTTCGCAGCCGTCAGTGAAGGCCATATCACTGAGAGGGCTGGGGAAGCACTGTGGAGAGTGGAGGTCCCGCGGCGAGTGTGGACTGTGTCATCTTCCAGTGAGTTTGCAGTTAGCGCGCAACGCTAGCTGCGCCATAGAAATGGAGCCACGGTTTTTAGCAGGCTAGCTAGCCACAGGTAGCCCGTTCATCGACGCTGGGACTAACACAGCCAGCAGCGGTGGACGTCGAGGAGAGTGGACCCTGTTTTCTGAGTGGATTACATATTCGTCAGCTGATCTGTCGCAGAGCGTGGAGCGGTGATTTTGGATTGATTCGTCGGCCATGAGTAACTCTCGTTTCGCCGGAGACGCCATCTTCCGGACCAAAACAGGCCTGCAATGGGGGTTGGGGGTTTCTTTTATGTTAAATTAGATGCCGGCTTAGGATAGCGAGTGCACTCCTAGGTACATTGACGTTGTTACTTGGTTTTGATTGATGAATGGTCTGATTGCTTACTTTAAGTTTCTCACACACACACACACGCGCACACGCACGTTTCAGTGTATTTCATATATTTGAGTGTTTCGACAGATGTGTGATGGGTCTTTTGTTAAATTGAACAGAAGCTGATTCTTTTGGGGTCACTAAGCAATTGTTGCCTTGCTAGGCTTGAGTATTTTGTGCGATTGAGAGTGTGTGATTTTCAGTTGTGTGTGGGTAAAGTTCAATTGTTTTTTTCCTATCCCTAAACTCAAAATCCCTTGCCCTAATACTAATTTCCCTTTTCCCCTTAAATATATTTCTAACTAAAACTTTAAAAATTCATCTACTGGTGTCTGTCTCAATGATTAAAATGCATACAATTCATGGTAAAAAGGTGTAATTCATAGATTTGGAGTAACTGACTAAAAACAACTAGGATCAATAAAAGAACTCGTAGCTTTCCTATATTAGGTAGGATAAAACGGGCTACATATCGTCAGGTATCGCCTCACCAATCGAGTCCGGGGCTTGGTCAGGGCCTAGTACTTGTTGTACGCTCCTCTTATATTTTCCCTTTTTTGACATCATCTTTCTGCCTCCAGTTATTATTTTCCACTTACTTATGCCTTTAATGGCGGTCCATTAAGTCGAGTTTCAGGCGGATATACAGGTGTTTAGTGTATTAATAAGAGTAAAGTTACCAGAGCTACCAAAAACACGTCTTACTCCTCCATAGCTCAACAGCGCCCCCCTCTAATGAAATATTAAATGAAAAAGATAACTGAATGGAGTCTGCCATTCATAATGCAGGAAGTGTGTGTTTTTTATTCTGAGTTGCATAGAGGGACAGAAATGAAAATGTTGTGCATATATATCCATAGATTTATCTGTAATTGTGGAAATTAAATACACAATAGAACTCAAATAGCCTACACAATTTAGATAAACAATAATAGGCCTGCATCACTGTTCTGAAAATCCAGAAAGGCCTCTGTTCTAAATAGAATTTTAAATACAAGGGGAGGGAGTCTCTATAAGTGCTCCACTACTTCAGCATGGATCCATAATGCCCGCTGGAAGCCCTCCCGAAGGGGAGGGGGCTGTGCGTCGGGGGCCACATGTTGCGGTGGAGGGAGGCCCAGAGGCAGCGCAACACCATACCTTACTGCCACGTTGTGGAGGACAGTACAAACCCCGATTATTTGGCATACATTAGTTGGGTATTGAAGGAGTCTACCAGCTGACACATCCAGGCAGCACCTGCTCCTCCGCAGTGTAAGGGAATCTAATGTACAACCTGATGAGCCCATCCCAGACTGCAGGCATTATGGCATTCAGTGATGGTTGTGATATCCCAGACCTATAGGGAAGAGATGTATCAGGATTAGATCATTCCCAGCGGGGGCCTCAGCTACAAGGATAGCAAGTTAATATTAATGTTTGCATAGCCTACATACCTACATGGTATGTCCCGGTTGTCAGGAAACCTAGAGTGGTCAATATCTGTTCCAAAACATGTGGGTCACTTCAGTATATCCGAATATAAACAGCTCATTCATCATCACTGTTCGGTTTTACAGTGCTGCCTTTTGTTTTGTGATATTTTAAAGGTTCGAGGGTGGTCGGCACGCAGTGAATACACACAAAGGTCACACACACACACACTGATTTGCTAGAATAATTGTGTCAGTTTATTCCCCACAAAGCTCAGTGAACATTATCACATACATCAACTGATTTGCTAGAATAATTGTGTCAGTTTATTCCCCGCAAAGCTCAGTGAACATTATCACATACATCAACTGATTTGCTAGAATAATTGTGTCAGTTTATTCCCCACAAAGCTCAGTGAACATTATCACATACATCAAATATTGAAGCCTTTGCATAGATTACATGAATCCAGATTACATTCATTCAACACTCTTACCGTGACACTGGACTGGAGAGCCGTCAGTCCGGGCAGAGTGGGCTTCAATAGGCTGGGCGTTCGATCGCAACCCGCAGCAGACTCCGCCAGAACTAGGGTGTTCCCCAATCTTTATACTGTTGCCCAAACAAAGCTCACAAGCAGGCAGGGAGGGCCGGTCCCTGTCAGCGGTTGAGCCTGTGAGGAGTCCTATGCCCTGGCTCGAAAACATGTTTTCGAGCCAGGGCATAGGACTCAAAAACATGTTTTCAAGCCAGGACAACACTCCCTGAGTGGTCACAGTGCCCTTACTCCCAAACATTCCCTGCTACTCCCTCGATACAAGCAGTTTCAAAACAAGTTATATTCCCATAGATATTGAGTGGGCCAATTATATAAGCCCTTAACTAAGACAGTTTATGCAACATTCGAGGTCATGCCAGGACACTTTGTAATATTTCCATGTCATTCCACCCATTGGCCTGGCATGAACTCTTTAATTCATAAACAAATGTCCATAACTTTCCCCTACCCAATAATCGAACATAGTAAAAAATGGTAGACTATGATTACTTATTTCGTGCAGCATGATTAAGTAATTCAATACGACTTTCAAATGATAGTCTCTCTTCTCTATAAAATTGATTATTCCACACACTCATAAACCAGTGATGACCACTGGGTTCAGGTTTTACCTCAACAGTTAATTTGGGTCGTCCAAATGGACCATCTTCAACTTTTAGTATAATTTTCATGTTGACCATTTAATTTATAAAGAAACGCCCAGGAGATTCGTCATCGACCCAATTGCGTATTAGAGTATTCTCGTATGTGGAACGAGAGGCGACAGCTATGACAGCAAAATTTAGTAGTTCGAGACGAGTGCCAAACACTTCTCTTTCTTCACAACGCATCGTCTTTGGTTAAGCACGGTTCCTGATATGATTCACGTAATAGGCAAGTAACCCCCTTATCCGTTTGGTCACACAAGCGTAAGTCATAGGTGTGGTTGGTATGCGGGCTGTACCAATCACCCCTGAGTTTCAAAAACCAATAGCCCGAGGTTGTTATTACAGGCAAAACATGATATTGACATACTATTACTGGTTTAGACACATTATACTGAATCCAATGCCCTTCACACATAACGCTGTTACATTTGGTTTGTTGTGGTTGAACCTTTAACCACCAGTTATCAGTAATGTTCCAAATTCTTCTCCATTCATTGACATTATTGGATGTTACAGCTCTTATAAATGATTCTCTTTGTACTCTAGCATTCACTGATTGCACATTACATATGGTAAGATTGAGAGCTGTGGTAATATTTGTTAGTATTTGCTCTATACTATTTCCCATCATCATTTTCCAGTTAAAATCGTACAAAAATAATCGTGCTGTTTCTTCTTGTGTCGCTACAGTGGACGGCATCCAAAGTCCAATTTGCTGGATACCCAGCGATGTTTGATGACCTGTGTTTGACAACATGGTTCGTGTTACCTCATTGTCAATAGTGTTTGATAGACCAAGAACAGTTCCAAATCCCCCGAGCAGTGTGTCATACCATTCTCGTCGTCGTCGTTCGCACCATGGCAAAGGAGGAAACAAAACTTTCCAGTGTACATCAGTGTGCTGTATTTGTGTTGCCATCTCTTGACAGGTGGATATTATTGGGGCCAAATTAGTCTCTGTAACTACTGACTGTTCAGGTATTGCCCTTATTACATAACCAAAGACAATTCTGCGTGGTAGAGTGGTGTTTACATGGCCAAAGACAATTCTACGTGGTATAGTGATGACATTCATGATCCATGTGTCCCCACTAGCAATAATGGACAATTCAGTAGAGCTATTAGTTACACATGTCCGGTTATTTATATGACCTATACACAGGCTCATATCAGCAGTGATGTTTACTCTGCAGTTCTCCTTTACAACCGGAACATTATACTCTCTGTTGTACCGTCTGTAACACTTCTCACACTGGTAGATGGGGCAAGTGCTAGTGATGTTTGCAATGGGGCACATCCGTTCCTCTGAGCATATGCTGGTTTCCCAGCCCAAGCCCACGACATAGGGTTGATACGCCTCCATCAACTGCATTGCTGGCGTTGCCATTGCTACCCAGAAGAGGCTGGACCACATCAACGCCATGGCACCGGGAGCAGGGAGGATTGTGTCCCAGCAGCCGACACCCCAGCGTCTTGGGCCCGCCATACTGTCGTCTGTACTGGTCACCCGATCGTCCTGGTCGTCCGATTAACAGGTTCCACGGGAACATTCTGTAACACAGATTAATGCTATTGGATATATAGGAAAAAGAAAACACGATTAGTTCTCTCGCAGATAACATTTCGACACTGGCACATTTACCCATTTTTCCTGTCCTGGAAATATGACCGTTACCACTCTGTCGTCCCCTTGAGCAATGATCTCAGCTGCCTTGGGTGGACCTTGTTCCTGTCTTACCCACACTTTTGCTCCTGGTTTATCTGTTGAACCAAATCCTCCAGCACCTCGTGTTGTAATGGAGGTTGGAGCAGATATTTCTTGTACTTGAGTCCTGTCACATGGTTTGATTACCAGCTGAGCTATTTTTGAGCCCTGTCCTAGCACTAGGGGTTCTTTCCCTAGGTGATGACAGACTATTCCTAACTCTCCTTGATAGTCCTGATCAATAACTCCGGCTAAGATTGTCAGTCCTTTGAGTGACAATCCTGACCTTGGCAAAATATGGCCATACATTCCGGAGGGACATTGTAGCCCTAGGCCTGTTTTTACCACCTGTGTGTGTCCTGGAGCTAGAGTTATTGTTTCAGGAGTTCTTAAATCTAGTCCTGCTGAACCAGGTGTAGCTCTTACTGGTATCTCTGCCTTATCATTAAGTTTCCACATTCTGATAGGCTCTTTTTCTGGAGTATTATATACATTGACCATCCTATTCATAGGAGTTACTCCTGGTCCGATTGGCCTATTATTCAGCTGCTTTACAGCTTGATCCAAATTCCTTCTCCATCCTGTCAGATCATTGGTTACTGACAGTTTTCTCAGTGAGTCTTTCAGAATCCCATTCATTCTCTCTATCAGCCCTGCTGCTTGAGGATGATAGGGAACATGGAAAATCCACTCAACATTTTTCTCCTGATACCACCCTTTGACTGCATTCCCAGTAAAGTGTGTGCCATTATCTGTCTGAATCTGTAATGGGACTCCATAGAACTTTTCTATGAGCTCCAAACACCCAATGGTAGCATGTTGATTAGCATATTTACATGGATGGACTACCATTACTCCTGAGAAGGTGTCAACTGCTGAACATGCATATTTACAACCTTGAGATTCGGGCATAGGGCCAATAAAATCCATTTGCCATATTTGGCCTGGTGATTTTCCTCTGTGCAGTTGACCCTGCAAATGTTGTGGTGTACCCTTCCTTTGATGTTGACATTGCTCACATTGTTGTATGACAGTTTTGACATCATCTGTTTTCAGATCTATGCCCCTGTCTTGGGCCCACTGCATTGTCCCCTGGATTCCCCAATGACCTGACTTCTGATGAGCCCATCTAGCGAGTCCTACGCTAGACTGTCTTTCTATTGGCATAGCTCTGACGACACCGTCAATGTATCGGTTGTGTAGAGCTTCTGGGTCTGTGTTCTTGGTGTGAGCATCTACATATGTCACTGTTATGTCGAGTATTTGTGCTTTTTCCCAAATGTCCTTCCACAACTCTTTGCCCCAAACCTCCTTACTTTGTATTTTCCAGTCATGACTTTGCCATGTAGGCATCCAGGTGGTTAATCCATTCACTACTGACCAAGAGTCAGAGAAAATGTACACTTCCTGTACACCCGCCTGTTGCAAAACCATATGTACGGCCTTCAATTCAGCCCACTGACTGCTTTTTCCTTCTCCCAGTTCTTCCAAAACCTGACCTAATTCTGGATTGAATGCTCCGGCCTTCCAGCGCCTTTTTCCAGCTATCCATTGAGCAGATCCGTCAGTGAACCACGCCCGTTTTCTTTGTTCATCTGTCAAGTCAACATACCGTCCCCCAGCTTTCACTGGTGACTCCTGTAACTGTGTTACTTCAAACGCTTGCTCTCCTTCTTCAGGTGCATCAGCTACCTGTTCATGCAACACAGAAACACTTCTCTCACCTGCTTTGACCCTTTCTGACACATACCATTTCCATTTAATGATATTTGACTCCTGTGCTGTCCCTATACGATGTGTTGTGGGTTCACTCATCACCCAACTCAAAATAGGGATCTGTGGTCTCATTATCACATCATGTCCAGTAGTTTGAGCCTCAGTTTCAATTAGGCTCCAGTAACATGCCAACAACTGTTTTTCAAACGGTGTGTATTGAATACCTGCAGGGGGCAACTTTCTAGACCAGAATCCTAGAGGTTTTCTAGTTCTTCCTTGTTTTTGCCACAGACTCCAATTAGCATACTCAGTTCTGGCAGACACCTGTAACTCCACTGGACCTGACTGCACTTTAGCTAGTGAGACAGCTTGCTATATAGCTTCTTTGGCCATCTCAAATGCCTGTTGATGTTTGTCTGTCCATTCAAAGTTTTCCTTCTTTCTAGTCACCTGATACAATGGTTGTAGTATTTGGCCTAGATGTGGGATGTGATTTCTCCAGTAGCCAAACAATCCAATGAACTTCTGTACATCATTCTTAGTGTGTGGTGTTGCAAATGCTAGTATTTTCTCTCTAGCTTTGGCAGTGATTTCTCTTTCGCCTTTGTTCCAACAGATACCCAAAAACTTCACCCGCTGGGCAGGTCCTTGTACTTTGGCAGGATTAATTTCCCATCCAACACTCCTCATATGTACAATTACTTTGTCCAGTGCTGTTTTAACTTCTTCCTCAGTTTCAGCCCGCACCATGATGTCATCAATGTAGTGAGAAATCATTACTCCTTGTGGCAAACTGACCTGGTCAAGATGTTCTGCAACTATCCTATGACAGATAGTCGGGCTGTGTAGGTAACCCTGAGGTAACCTAGTGAATGTGTATTGTCTTCCTTCCCATGTGAACGCAAACTGATCCATCCTGTCTTCTGGTATGGGAATGGTGAAAAAAGCTTTAGCCAAATCAATTACACCATACCACACCCCTGGGTGATGCTGCACTTTCTCAATGATACTGATAGTATCTGGTACAGCAGATGTTAATGGCGGTGTGTATTTGTTTAGCTGCCTGTAGTCAACAGTCATGCGCCATGAACCATCGGCTTTATGTACAGGCCAGATGGGATTATTCCATGACGTCGTACAAGTTTTCAACACTCCTGCTTCAACATAGTCTTTAATTGTAGCAGAGATCTCATCATGCCCTCCTGGTATTCTGTATTGCTTCAGACTCACCACCTGGGTCGCTTCAGGAATAGGAAAAGGAGGCATCTTCACTTTCCCTACCAGTACAGGTCTGCATTGTTTTTCAGAGATTTGCTGATTTAATTTTGTTCCAAACTCAAAACGCCCCTGTTTCAGATGCATTGTCATTCCTGCCAAAACATCCATGCCTATGATCCACTCCTTCACTGGAGTAATCAAAACAGTGTATTTCTTAATTGGCATCTGTCCAATTTTCAATGGTAGTTGCACTGCTGTTCCAAAAACCACACTTCCTCCTAGACCAGTAAGTGCCACTCTTTGTCCTTTAAATTTATGAGGATTACCATGTATGAGGGTGGCCTCTGTCCCCGTGTCTACTAGAGCCACCACCTTTTGCACATTTGAGTTTTTCCAATAAATGTCTACAGCCACATGGGGTCGTATGTCGTCTGTAGACCAACAGTTCTGAGTTCTGATTTGTGGGGCTCGGCCTTCATCCTATAATTGTAATAAATCAGTCAAATCTGGATACAGGCGTGTTTGTCTTTTGTCCTTATTTTTATTCTTCCCTTTCCTGTCCTTTTTCTTTTTCACTGTTCTGATCTGCACCTCTTCTTCCTCAGAATCTGACTCCTCAGTTTCTGGTTTGACTTCCTGTCTCTGTTTGGGGCGTGTCACTGGTTCTGGTCCACAGGGCGGAGCAGATGGAGTTACCATCTCCCTCAGTGCAGTCACCAGTCCTGATAACGATGAGGCTCCTGGTATTACTCCTGTGGTACAGCGTACTCTCAGCCCTTTTTGTCTGCATCTGTCCCTTAATTCAGTAGTAGGGAGTCCATCTATCTCTTTTATAGGCACTCCTGCCTTTACCAGAGCATTCCACAGGTCCCTACGTGATGGACCAGGCGCGTCCCCTCTGGGTCCGCGAACCTGTGGTTGGGAACCCCTTTGTTCCTGATACTCTGCTCTGTCTCTGGACGGAGTTGGGGTAGGGTCCCATTCTCCTAGTGCCCCTAACTCTGAAAACATTGATCTTATCTCCCCCATGGGGCGATCCTGTGACCCCAACATGACAGTTAACACCAATGAACGGTATTGTGGGGGGGCCGTCTTAATTAGTGTGTCTCGCACTGTTTTGGGAACAGGGAAACTGGCTTGTTCGTCCACTCCCCCTATCATTAATGCATCTCTGAGACACAACCTTAGTAATCTCTGTATGCCTTCTTTGAGAGTATGCCACGTTTTATCTAAAGGTGGCCAGTCAGCGGAGTGGGATATTGCTGTCTTACGGCCTCAGCATAAGCAGCCAACACATTCATGCCCCCAGGTCCCAGATGATTGCGAACATGTTCCCTATAACCAGCGTTTATGCCTGCATCAGCGGATAAGCCAGCAAAACGCATGCCATCCTCTCGATCTATTTCTGCCTGCTGAGCCCCTTCCTCCAGCAGACGACCCATCCACATGTCTAGCGGTTCGCCAGGCTGCTGTCTAAATCGCCGGCACAAGTGTAGGACTTCCTCTGGGGAGTAATCTTCTATATTTCTAAACTCCTCAGCGTTGGGCTGGGGCTGATCCACCAGTCCCATTATTGGCTGTCCCTGTTCATCCACCATCAGTGCTCCATTCTCATCTCTCATCTGCTCCTGTCTAGGTGGTACAAAGCGCTTAGTTACTGGCTTAGCTTGCTTGAGCTGCGGAGCGGGTGGGGTAGGCAACGCACCGCACCCTTCACATTCACTGTCACTGTCATAATTATCAGAATCCTCCCAGATATTACCATCCCAATGGTCCGGATCCCACTGAGTAGCAGAGCTCACGACTTTGGTTACATAGGCTCTAACCTGCACAGGGTCAGTATTACGCTTCTTTTTATGTCGCTTTTTCCTATTCACTTTAGACACATGAGCAACAGATCGCTCAGCCAACATTTGCAGTCTCTCTACCTGCAACTGTAGGAGACTGACTTGAGTTTTCAACAGTGATTCACTCGCTTGTAATTCACACATTTGTTGTTTATCTTTTAGTTTCTGCAACTGTAATCCTTCCAGAGTGTCGCGAGTTACCCGCCAAGCGGTAGCGCAAGCCCACATACGCCGCTGCACACCCTCCAAGGGGGTCTTCTTATATCTTGCAATATCTTGCAATACAGCAGACACAATGGTAGGATCTCCATCACCAACAACCCCATCCCATGGCTCGGGACGTCCACCTCCATCTCTCAAACACAACGCAACTGTTTTCCATTCTGCGCGCTCCCAGCCGGGAATGAGCTCAACCTTCCCTTCCTCATCCTCAGCTTTCTCTGCCTTCTTCCTACGGAACATCCTGTACTATGTACACACTATGCACAAAGAACACCAAAATATTCACTTCATACAGCCACCCCTCGTATCCTGTTCGTGACGCCAAAAAATGTTTTGTGATATTTTAAAGGTTCGAGGGTGGTCGGCACGCAGTGAATACACACAAAGGTCACACACACACACACTGATTTGCTAGAATAATTGTGTCAGTTTATTCCCCACAAAGCTCAGTGAACATTATCACATACATCAACTGATTTGCTAGAATAATTGTGTCAGT
This sequence comes from Synanceia verrucosa, assembly GCA_029721515.1. Lineage (NCBI taxonomy): Eukaryota > Metazoa > Chordata > Actinopteri > Perciformes > Synanceiidae > Synanceia > Synanceia verrucosa. The sequence goes on from CM056567.1 coordinate 23,451,770, forward strand.
TTATTCCCCGCAAAGCTCAGTGAACATTATCACATACATCAAATACTGAAGCCTTTGCATAGATTACATGAATCCAGGTTACATTCATTCAACACTCTTACCGTGACACTGGACTGGAGAGCCGTCAGTCCGGGCAGAGTGGGCTTCAATAGGCTGGGCGTTCGATCGCAACCCGCAGCAGACTCCGCCAGAACTAGGGTGTTCCCCAATCTTTATACTGTTGCCCAAACAAAGCTCACAAGCAGGCAGGGAGGGCCGGTCCCTGTCAGCGGTTGAGCCTGTGAGGAGTCCTATGCCCTGGCTCGAAAACATGTTTTCGAGCCAGGGCATAGGACTCGAAAACATGTTTTCGAGCCAGGACAACACTCCCTGAGCGGTCACAGTGCCCTTACTCCCAAACATTCCCTGTTACTCCCTCGATACAAGCAGTTTCAAAACAAGTTATATTCCCATAGATATTGAGTGGGCCAATTAGATAGGCCCTTAACTAAGACAGTTTATGCAACATTCGAGGTCATGCCAGGACACTTTGTAATATTTCCATGTCACCTTTCCATCATTATTTAGTATTATACTGTGGTCCATGGACCTACCTGCGTTGGCAATGATATGGCTTGGCTATGGCGGGTGCTCCTTTCCAATGCTGGACCCAGTTCAGCACATAGCTCCAAGAGCACAGCTCTCAGGAGTCTATATTGGTTGATTAGCCAGTCGTCATCATGGGCCAGCAGATCTTGCAGATCCCAGAAAACCCATCCCTCCTGATCCTCACCACAGAGTCTCCATCATTCTGCACAACTGCGCATGCAAGATGACCCAGCGGCCTGAGGATTGCTGGATCCATCTTCTGTTACAGACAGGTGGACTCAGCTCGATATTATGATATATGCTTGCAGCACATAGGGGGCTGTTTCACAAAACTCAGATAAGGGATTAAGCCAGGATTTCTCAGGTATCCTTTTGCCTTGAATAGGTTTTACTAAAGCAGGGGCACATAAATTCTTGTGGAGATTAATTTTTTGCAGCTAGCCTGCCCCCTACAGACTAAAAGCCAGACTTAGTTAATCCTGCTGTCTTTTTGTGCAGTCAGCTGTCACTGCAATTAAAAATAAATGAGTTTTACAGTTATTCCACAGGCTGCTGTATTTTTTTTTTGAGACAACTCATGGCAATTTTTTTTTTTTTTATCAATTTTCAAATATGGTTGAATAGGCGAGCTTGTGCTCTCTGCAAGAGATTTTGAGGAAGGATTACTAAAACGTTCAACCCAGTTAAACAATAACAGTTTCATACAGACTTTGTTGCAGAAATGTCAAGTCAATTTTATTTGTACAGCCCAATTTTATTTGTATAGTATCACAAATTACCATTTTGCCTCAGAGATACAGGATATGACACCCTCTGTCCTTTACAAACGACCCTCACATCAACTAAGGAAAAACTCCCCCCAAAAAAAGAGATGAGAACGCACAGGGACTACGAGGCACAGAACTAATCTGCAGCATGAGTTAAAGGGGGAAGAGTAAACACATCCTCTTCTCCACAACTCTAAAAGATACAACCTGAGCAGCATCGCCTCTTCTCCATCTCACCACCATCACGACAGATGAAGCCTGGATGACACCACCTCCTTCCCTCAGCTCGTGGACACCCGGGAGCTGAAAGCACAGGGACTCCAGGGAAGAACATGAGTTAGTAAAATGACTTAATGGAGGCATCCAAATAAAGAAGAAGAGAAGCTCAGTGTGTCAGAGGAAGTCCCCCCGCAGTCTAGACCTGTAGCAGCATAACTAAGGACTGATCCAAGGCAGCCTGAGTCAGCCTTGGATCAGTCCTAACTATAATACGCATACGCTTATACACACACAGAAGAAAAACTGGACATTATCATCAATTAATAATAAAAAAAAAAACTATGGGACGCCCCCTATGGGACGTAAAAAGTGGACATGTCGGGGGAAAAGAGGACGTTTGGTCAAGTTTGCAGCACCCACAAATTGATCCTTAATTCATGCAAACGAGCAATAATCCTCTTTGACGTACATCACAAATTGTTTTCTCATCTCTGACAGGTGCTCAGATGCTGATTGAAATAGAGAGGAGAAATCAGGAGTCTGGATGCGGAGTAGTGTGTGTCTCCTCTGCTCAGCTGGGACTGCTGAGGGAGGCTGCTGTGAACCTGACCATCTGTGAGTGCTTTCGGATGGAGGAGAGGTTCACGGCAGCACCCGCTGCCTCTGCTTTGGTTTATTTGAAATTAAACAGTGTTTAATTGTTTGTTTAATTGTTTTTTTGTGTGTTAGAATTCAACCGCTTGCATTTTCACATGGGGATTTCTGCATCTATTTTGTAAGCTACTATTTTGTAAGCTTTCTCCCACTAACCCCAAAAAATCATTCATGGGGAAGGTGAATTGGATAATCTAAATTGCCTGTAGCAATGACATCTTTAAAGAGCACTTGAGGGGAGGCTGCCACAGTTATTCACACAAAGCAGTTGAAAATCCTACAGAAATCTGGTCTTAAGCTCATAGTGAATCAAACAGTGCTATGTGCTGTTTGTTGCTCATCATAAATCTATTGTTGTGGAGTTTGCATGTTTGCGTGGGTTCTCTCTGGGTTTTTCTTTTGGAAATAAAAGAAAAATAAAAGTATACTTTTTCAGCATAACACCCTTTCTTTTGTCCTCCTTGAGTCTCTCCATGCTTCCCTGCCCTCCCCACCTCACTTCACAACAGTCTTCAACTGGGGAATTATTAGTTATTTCATTGTAAGTAAGTTCATTGGATCCTAATGTAGTTCAAAGCAACACATATGTGTTTTCTTTACCTTGTGTCTTTCAGGTGATTGTAGATTGTATTCACAGTATTTTAGACATGACATTTTAGATATTAAAAATGAGAAATTCCTCAGGTTTATTATTATGTTTGTTTAAATTTTTCCTTGTAAAACTGGAAATGGCTCATGAATAACACAAAGTAGCGGTCATTGAATAAAATCTGATTGAATTGTGATTTGATTGTTAAATGAACCATGGATAAATGGGTAGAGCCAAACACTGACAAACATCAGTGTGACATTGGCTGGCAAGAGCGTTTCTGCTCTACTAATTCACAACTTTCCCTTCAGCTCTGTCACTCATCTCCACTTTTCCCAACAGTAGCTTCATGTTACTCATCATCTCCTCTGTGTTTTTAGGCTCAGGACCTCCTGCAGATCAGACAGTGGTCACTGAGGAGTTTCGCTACCTGTCCCAGAAGATATTTGTGTCCATGTCTGTCTTTGCTGGGTTGGGAATTCTGCTGGGAATCGTCTGCCTCACCTTCAACATCTATAACAGCAAAGTCAGGTAGAAAAGCTCATTTTACTAGACATCAATAGAGTTCAAGATGATTTAAACTACCTTCCCAGCATCAAAGAGCTTACCACCCACATACACAATATTGCCGAAAGTATTCGCCCACCTGCCTTGACTGGCATTTGAAATTTAGTGACATCCCATTCCTAATCCATAGGGTTCAACATGACGTCGGTCCACCCTTTGCAGCTATAACAGCTTCAACTCTTCTGGGAAGGCTGTCCACAAGGTTTAGTAGTGTGTTTATGGGAATTTTTGACCATTCTTCCAGAAGCGTATTTGTGAGGTCACACACTGATGTTGGATGAGAAGGCCTGGCTCTCAGTCTCTGCTCTAATTCATCCCAAAGGTGTTCTATCGGGTTGAGGTCAGGACTCTGTGCAGGCCAGTCAAGTTCATCTACACCAGACTCTGTCATCCATGTCTTTATGGACCTTGCTTTGTGCACTGGTGCACAGTCATGTTGGAAGAGGAAGGGGCCAGCTCCAAACTGTTCCCACAAAGTTGGGAGCATGGAATTGTCCAAAATGTCTTGGTATGCTGAAGCATTCAGAGTTCCTTTCACTGGAACTAAGGGGCCAAGCCCAGCTCCTGAAAAACAACCCCACACCATAATCCCCCCTCCACCAAACTTTACACTTGGCACAATGCAGTCCGACAAGTATCGTTCTCCTGGCAACCACCAAACCCAGACTCATCCATCAGATTGCCAGATGGAGAAGTCACTCCAGAGAACGCGTCTCCACTGCTCTAGAGTCCAGTGGCGGCGTGCTTTACACCACTGCATCCGACGCTTTGTATTGCACTTGGTGATGTATGGCTTGGATGCAGCTGCTCGGCCATGGAAACCCATTCCCTGAAGCTCTCTGTGCACTGTTCTTGAGCTAATCTGAAGGCCACATGAAGTTTGGAGGTCTGTAGTGATTGACTCTGCAGAAAGTTGGTGACCTCTTCACACTATGTGCCTCAGCATCCGCTGTCCCCGCTCCATCAGTTTATGTGGTCTACCACTTCATGGCTGAGTTGCTGTCATTCCCAAACACTTCCATGTTCTTATAATACAGCTGACAGTTGACTGTGGAATATTTAGGAGCAAGGAAATTTCACGACTGGATTTGTTGCACAGGTGGCATCCTATCACAGTTCCACGCTGGAATTCACTGAGCTCCTGAGAGTGTCCCATTCTTTCACAAATGTTTGTAAAAGCAGTCTGCATGCCTAGGTGCTTGATTTTATACACCTGTGGCCATGGAAGTGATTGGAACACCTGATTCTGATTGTTTGGATGGGTGAGCGAATACTTTTGGCAATATAGTGTACTTATGTAAAGCAAAAAGTAACAGTTATCTCATAGTTTGACCCAGTTTGCTAACCTCTACCCCCACTGCTGAGCAGTGAAGCCAAGGTCATCAAATGATCACTTGAAGCTGGCTCCAAACTCTACACTAAACATTAAATGCTCAATGTCACAGCAGTAATAATGTTTGGTACAAAAACCATTGTAGCAATTTTTTCATCCCTCACAACATGCTGGCAAAATCTGAGAACTGTTGCTGGTGGAGCTCTGAGCAGTTGGAAAGAAAGTGTAACCCTCATGAAATGAGCAAGTGAGAATTACTGGGTGCAATTGTTCTTAAGGCCAGAGATATCAGAAGTCTGCAGCTGTGTATGAACACATGAGCTGTGTATGTGTCTATTTTCCAATCACTGTTTGACAGTGATTTTGTCCTACCACAGTGGTCTGTTTGTGTGTAAGTACAAGGGTGTCAAGCTCGCCGGTATCCAAAATCTCAGTTCTCTGGCACCGAATCTTCTAAATCTTCCTTGGGCTGGGGTTCGCCAACACGTCTCGATCCAGTTGTCCAGAGTCAAAGTTCAGGGAATCCACCCAAAACACCTGACCTAAAGAGGCCAGATTATCCATTTAACGACTTTTAATCAAGGCAATACATCAAATCAACATTCAATATATCAACTAAACTAATCTCCACACGAGTGAAAATTTACATCCACCACATAACAGTTGAGACACAACAGCATAAACTCAGTGCTCAACATGTTGTGTGTTCTTATCAGAGTTTTCAGCACATTCAACTAAACATAATGAACACAAGTGAGTTAATGTGTCCAATTCACACAAATACGGTTACAAAATCAACATATCTGTTGACGTTCTGTTGAAAGTCTGGCTCCAATCCTGTCCAGGGCTTCCAGAAATGACCTCAGCGTATTACAACCACTTTCGCTCACTTTTGGTGCATATTACGTTTTCTCTCTCTCTCTCTCTCTCTCTCTCTCTCTCTCTCTGTCTTCCGGCAGCGCAAGACGGGTCTTATGGCAGATCCGCTGTCGGATCTACTACTGGTTTCTATCATCCATCCATTATCTACCGCTTATCCAGGGTCGCGGGGGGGCTGGAGCCTATCCCAGCTGTCTTAGGGTGAAAGGCAGGGTACACCCTGGACAAGTGTCCAGTTCATCACAGGACACATAGAGACAGACAACCACTCACACTCACATTCACACCTACGGTCAATTTAAATTAACCAATTAACCTAATCCCCATACATGTTCTTGGATTGTGGGAGGAAGCTGGAGTACCAGAGAGAACCCACACAGACACGGGGAGAACATGCAAAGTCCACACAGAAAGGCCCCGGGCCGGGAATTGAACCCGGTACCTTCTTGCTGTGAAGCGACAGCGCTAACCACTACATCACCGTGCTGCCCCGGTTTCTATCATGCCCTTCAAAATAAATAAATAAATAGATTATTTATTCATTTTAATCACAAATCAGTTGTTTGTCATTTTAACCAAGTATGAGTTTTAACTTTAATCATGTATTTGTCTGGGATATTTTAAGTGATTGTTAATGTAGGTTACAGAAGCTATGCAGGCTTCTGTCAGTGCTGCAGTGCAGAGCTAACATTAGCCATTAGGCAGGCAACACACAGTAACATGTAGCCCATTCTCTTCTACGATATAGCCTATTGTAATATTTCTGTATTAAATAGATAAAACTGTGTAAATCAACTCACACAATGTACAATATTAACTCTTTGAGTGCCGTGTATTTTGACGTCATTTAAAATCCAACACTTGAGTGCCATTGACATAATATAAAAGTATTTTTTTGGCAGCGGGTCACCTATCGCTGTTTCCCACAGCCTGTGAGTAATGTTGGGGCTTCTGGGAGATGTAGTCCGTGCATAAAGAGTATACTAGTGATGGGTAAAACAGTTCTTTTGAGTGAACTGAATCTGTACGAATCGTTCATTTAAAAAGATCCGTTCAAAAGATTCGTTCACCGAATCACCGAGATCCTCCGAGGAAGCCCTTACTCCCCCACCCCCCCCCCACCCCCTTCCGAGTAGCTACGAACTCCCTCCGAGTTTAGTGAACGAATCGCTGCAGCTTCCTGCTAGAATCACTCGTTCGGTCAGTGAGTCGCCCCTCCCCTCCCCTCGCTGGCTGGGTAGTTCATCGAAGATTCACGAGTCATGAACTAATGAACGAGGCAGTTCAACTCCCGGCCACCACGCTGAGACTGAGCTCAAGTGAACTGAGAAAGGAACGAATCAATTCAGGAAGTGATTCAGTTCAGTTCGTTCACTCAAAAGATTCGTTCTCTCGAACGAATTGTTCGCAAACAACACAACACTACGGTATACACCACGGAGATGTGGAGACGATTGTGATTAGAGAGCAAAATGGAAGGATTCCTGACAAAAAGTGACATTTTTGGCGAGAGTTGCCTACTCTACCTTTGATAAAACTAGAACGGTACGAAGTAAAAACACAGTTTTTCATGATAAAATGCAGAGTCTCTTCTTTCATTTGAGCTGTTCACTGGTTTCAGAGACATAGTACAAAATATTCTGTGGGTCTAGAAATATGATTTAAAATGGGCAAAAACACTGGCACAAGGCACTTTCTTTTATAAAAGTGTAAAGAACCAAACCCAAAGAAGTGTCTGTTTGTCAGTGCAATACAGTGAGTGAAAATAATTAGCAGTGAGTCAGAATTGTGTGTTTTACAGTTTTACAAGAAGTGATAAAACCACTGTGTGTTAATGGAATAGATGGACAGGACACTGAGATTGGGTTAATTTTCCTGATTCTACAGCATTTCTTCTCCGTTCATGGGCATCAGGAGGCTAATCTAATCTACCAGGGGATGGGTTACCTCTCAACAAAGAACTGGGAAGTCTGTCATCCCCATTCATGAAAGACAGGGTTTTACACCATATTCTTTTCTGTTTCCCATTATCTGGCTCTGCATTGCCTGAAATGTATTCCATTATGTTAACCATCAAGTGATTACTGGGACTGGTGTAACCAGGCAATTGGTTTGTCACCATTGGCGTAGAGGATATATACATTCAGGTCTAGAAGAATACAGTAAAATATGTATCCTTGTTATATACCACATCCGTTATTATCCTTTTCCTTCACTGACATATGAATGTTTTGTTTTGTAGTTTAAGTTTACTAAAGCAGATATATGTATTTCTGTTCCAGGTACATTCAGAACTCACAGCCCTACCTTAATAACATGACTGCACTGGGTTGCATGATGGCTCTGGCTGCTGTCTTTCCTCTGGGTATTGATGGCCTTCATGTTCACAGGAGACAGTTCCCCATTGTCTGCCAGGTACACTTTGAAAATTGCTCTGAACACAGTGGTTTCATTTCAAACTTAAGTGATTTTGTATAGCCTAGATTACAAATCTCAAATTTGCCTCAAGGGCCTTTACAATCTGTAGAGGATGCAACATTCTATGTCAACTAAACAACTCTCGCACTAGTACAACTCACTGTCTGTCAGTGTGAAGCCAAATTGTTCTCCACTGAAAGTAATTAGTTACACTACTCTCACATTACTTTTGGGTTTGGGTTACTCTGTAATATCAAATGAGACGCATGATAACAATATAAGGAGGACAGACACCAGATCTCTCTTTTCTGCTCTTTAATATCACAAAGTTCAATTCCAGCCTCCAACAGTCCAAGTGCCATGATGTCTTTGAGCAAATTACCTAAACCCAAACTGCTCCCAATGCTGTGCTTTGGTAGATGAATGTGTGATGAATTTGATTAGTTTCCACTGATGGCCTCCCACTGTCACTGCAAGAATGTATGAATGGGTAAAGGCCATGTGTAAAATGCTTTGAGTGTTCAGCTGACTAGAAAGGAGTTATACAAGTACAGTCTTTTACGTCTTAAGCCACACTGCCTTTTTGCTCCGTTTCCTTGTCCATGAGCTTGAGCACTTAAGTCAAGGTCACGTAGGAAACACACAGGAAAAAAGGATGTTTGATTTGTTTTTCTGTCCTCCTGTTATGCTGTAGCTGAAGGTCATAAATTAGTGCAAGGGACAACATGATTTTTGATTAATAACCTTAATGTGATTACTTTTACCTCTAACAGTAATGCTCATCCATTGCGCATATGCACACATGTGGCCCCTCATGAAGGATGAGGCCCTACACACAGCGCGTGTTGGTCTTAGTATTTATGATGTGTGAAGTAAGACCACACCCACAGCAAGAGAATCACAGAGAACATAGGGAAAGTTAAATATAAATATTCAATTGGATAATAAATCTTGATGTGCAAATGTAGCCTGATAATCAGACTGATTTGCCTTCCTTTCTTGTCAGCCAATTTGTGTTTTAGTGATGTACTTGTCTCTCTGCTGTCAGATTCACTCAGCATGGGAGTCAGATTAATGATTGCCAAAAGTAAGGGGAAAAGTGAGAGCCCAACTCTTTTGATAAATAAAATGGCGAACAATCTGTACATCATCTGCTGGGCTAGTCCAGAAACCAATGGGCAATGACACAAAGTTGCGGGTACCTTAAAAATTCAGGTTCTTTGAGAAAACATTTGGGGGCTGAAAAGACTTAAAAGATACTTTTAACCACCTTAAGTCAGGAATACCAAAGACCCAGTCCAGCCCAAGTTAACATGCTTGTTATTGTTGCTTTTTAATTTCAGTTAGTATTTAGCTTCCTTCAGCTTTTACCTCTCCTTGTGTTCTCAGTTTTATGTGTAATATTACTGTATTACAGAGGATAGTCTTTCAAGGTTTTTTGCATTTAAGGTAATTTTTGAAAAGCTATTAAACTCAAACATGGCTTAACAATGGAGAATGTCTGAGGAGTTGATTGTATTAACCTGTTTGATATATTAGTAAGTGTAATTACGAAAACCTTTTTTCTCTGCCAGTTCCGTCTGTGGCTTCTTGGTCTGGGCTTCAGCCTTGCTTATGGCAGCATGTTCACCAAGATCTGGTGGGTCCACACCGTCTTCACCAAGAAGGAGGAGAAGAAAGACAAGAGGAAGGTAAAAGTGGGAGTTGAAGCTGTGGATTTAAATTCCTTGACCTAGAGCTTTCCTGCCAAGCCAAGAGTTTTAGGCTTTACTTAATCATCATCATTCCCCTCAAGGACAAGCTCTGCTGCCTGTGATGATGTATTTCCCAATCATATATTATTTACATTTACTTTGTACATTCCTTTTTACATTTGGAGTGAACCCTTCCAATCGGTCCCAGAGGTAAAAGGTCTCCTCTAGGTACAATATGCATAAACCATGGGAGTGTTGCATTGGAAGTTTTGGTCAGTGTACATATACCAAGTTGCATAAGTTACATAACCTTTCCTAAACCTAACTGAGTTGTTAAAGTTAACTTTGTTTCAGTTTGGCCCTTGTTAAGCATTAGAATGGTAGTGATAACCAACCATTCAAGCAGCTGATAACATTTAAAATGTGTGTCTCAGATAAATTCTATGGAAAATCCATCTCTGCTGGAAGATTCCAGCATAAAGGTAAAACGCGCTCCACATGCCAAAACCACCAACCACCCACTCATTGCTTTGCAGTGACTGTTACATAAAGGATATACTGCATTATTGCATTGGTACTAAATGTAAATTGCTGGAGATACTCAACAGTTACTTCCACTCTTCTCCTCAATATAAGGCCCCTGTACATTTCAGTGCTATATAAATAAAAATCTTTTTTTCCACCTGAATATCCAGACAGGTTGTAGTGTTGGACCTATTCCCCAAAAATGTATTTATCTGTCTTTAAAGCTGAATACATAAAACATCTTTATTTATTGCCTGAGTCAGGAGGCTGCGCACTCTCAGTATGGCCTCTTTGTTTCTTTCCTGTCATAGCCCAGTGCTTTGACGGCAGATTGAATTGGCTCCAGTTAGTGATGGATCATTGTTTTCTTGTCCAGCTTCAGCTGATCTATTTATGGCTTCATAAATCCCTCCCTCACAAAATCAGAAAGAGAGGATTTATGCCTTAACCTGATCCCTTGCCATGCTCCCAGTGACCGTCACCTCCCTCTTACTCAGCAGCACCTGGAACCATGGAAACTCTATGCTACTGTTGGCGGTTTGCTCAGCATTGACATCCTGTCTCTCACGATCTGGCAGATTGTGGATCCTCTACATATCACAGTGGAGGTATGATCAAAATTGAATGCATTCACAAGAAGAGTATTATATTTACTAGTAAAATAACTAAATAATAAAACAAAAAAGTAAGATAAAGGAGTAAAGCAAGTTGAAGGATGGATAACTGTTAAATTTAAAACTGTTTTTTAATTATTTTTTTTTTCTCAGTGTGCAACTTGAACATTTGATTTGAAATCATGTCCTAATTTAAGGACACTTGTCTAAAATGGCAGGATTCTCTCAAACATATTTTGAATTTTAAGGCCTCATGAAGTCAAGTTTACATTGTTGACATTGTGATTAACCAATTAAGCATGTCAAACAACAGTGGCGATCAAATTGTAAAGGGAATCTTCTCATTTGAGAATCAGGAATCCAGCAAATATAATTTTGTACAATAAATAAATTCTTTTGACACTTTTTCATGTTGGCGGTGTGTGTGTGTGTGTGTGTGTGTGCGTGCGTGCGTGCGTGCGTGCATGTGTGTGTGCGTGTGTGTGTGTGTGTGTGTGTTATGTGTGTGTTATGTGTGTGTAAGCAGAAATTCACAAGAGAAGCCCCTAAAGGAGACCTGGATGTGTTGATCCAGCCTTTACTAGAGCACTGCAGCTCAGAAAAGATGAACACCTGGCTGGGTGAGTGGAAATCACAAAATCACTGGCATTGTCTTTTAAAAAGTAAAACTTTGCAACAAGAAGTACTTCTTAGTTAGAACTCACTCCACAGCCTCTTAAATGCTCCATCATTCCTCACAGCTGCCATCCTGTCTCCTCCCTGCAGGTGTTGTGTATGGCTATAAAGGTTTACTGCTGCTACTTGGCATCTTCTTGGCCTATGAGACCAAGTCCATCTCCACAGAGAAGATTAATGACCACCGAGCTGTGGGCATGGCCATCTATAATGTTGCTGTGAGTTCACTGTGTGTATGTGTGTTTGCCAAAGCCTATGACTTAAGCCAAGTCCTTAGCAATGCACTGAATTTGAAAACACCTCACTGGTTGACCTTCCACACTTGCATTTAAAAAAAAAACAAAAAAAGCAAAACACTGGACAGTTCTCTCAATTAATTAGCACAATTGCATGTTTCCTGCTGTGGCCCTGGGTGCTGGACTAGAATTGCGAGATTTACCTCGATACCTGAACTCCTCATTAGTGAGCGGTGACTGGAACAGTCTGGCTGCACTTAAGTCCCTGTCACACTCAACTGTGTGAAACAGTTGACCCGGTCCCAGAGCCCAATCAGTCCAGACCAGAGTGCCCAGAGGGCAGAGGTTGTTTTTTTTTCAAACAAATCAAATAAGTACAGAAACAATCTTTAATAGATGGCACATAAGTAAACTGGCCCGATGGCCGTCATTCTCGGGAAATTCCAGTGATTTGGGAATTCAACACAATTGTGTTTCTAAGCAGCTTGTATAGTGATCTGGCACAGCTTTTTTATCAATCATAGCAGAGCATTGGTAAAATCTAGAGGTCCGCGAGCTGCTCAGCATCCATGGAGAAGCAGAGGGAGGGAAAAAAAAGGCAGTGTGAGAGCGCCCTAAAGCCTGGTTTATGCTTCTGCTACGGAGTAGACCCGACGCCGTCGTTGAGCATTCGAAGCTCTGCGTCGAGGGAATATGTTGCGCTGCAATTCACCACCAAGCTGCTAGGGGGTGTGTCTGTGTCTTTGTGTGGCTTCTGGGGGCTCATATCGGATTCCTTGGTTTTCTTCCGACAGTAAACAATGACAGCGAGATGAAGCAGGTGTTTCTGGAGATGGAGCTCATAAAATTGAAAAAGAAATGCTGTTACCACAAATGTTGAAGCACAGAAGACGTTTGTGGAGATGGTCTGTGCGACCATTCCGTACCGCTCGTGCCGCTCCACAAATAGTGGTGTTGTTGAGCTGTTGACCGGAAAAGCAACCCCTGGAAATTACGTTCTGAGCGGACCAATCACAGTCCTTGCTGTTCATTTCTCAACACGTGGACGCGTCAGGCTACAGCGTTGGGTCCGCGCAGGGGTCCGCGGCGACGCTGGAGCTACGCCGACACAGAAGCTTAAACCAGGCTTAATGCCGAACCAAGGCTGGTTGACCCAGATTAGAAAATCCCACGTCAAAATTGTAAAGTCCTATAAAACAGGGCTCCCCTGAAAGCCACTGTGTAATTCGAACCCTTCTTATAAAATTTAGTTTATTCTAATTTACAGTTTCAATGCATATTAAGTGATTTAGCCTATTAGGGTGGATCCTAATTGGGGGGTGCTGTTACCCTCCTGGCATTAACTTTCGGATGTGAGGAAACCAGAATTGTGGAGAGCCAGACAGCTTTGCAGATTAAAGGACCTTTATTCAGTTTCAGTCGCTCATTTAAGTGTGTAGTTCTATAAAGTTGCAGCGGCTGATGTATCCTGACCTTTGCTTTTACCATCACACCTCTACTCTTGAGTCCGTGTGTGTGTGTGTGTGTGTGTATGTGTGGTTGTAGCTGTAGGCAGCCACACTAATGTGTTTGGTAGGAGTGTGTCTCTTTGCAGGCTGTGTTATTCTGCAGACTTGGTCTTTCACTTCCAATCCTTCAGCAGTGTAGCTTCTCTCAGCCGACACAGCTTTGAGAAATCTCTGAGAAAAACACTCCTTGGTGGTGAGGCTTACCTCCAGCCCAATTTGTGGGCTAATGAGAGCCAGTGGGCTCTGCATTCTAGGAAGTGTGTGGTAAATGATAACATCACACGATGTGTGAGGCTCTGCACAGAGAACACAGAGACCTGAACCTGAAATATAAAGTCAGAATTCATCCCTGTCAGACACTGTTCCATATACATACACATTCATGTTTGTAAATGGGGATGCAATGAATGTTCTCTTAATCATTTACATATAGAAGAATTATGTTGCTATTATGAACTGTTGTTGCTTAATCTTGTGTGATGTCATTTGTGCCTCTAAAAAGCTGGGTGCAGATCATGCAGGGCAAGACAACTGGAAGGTTGGTGGTTCAATTCCCACCTCCATCGAGTGTACATTGGTGGATGAATGTGTGAGTGGGAATAGGTGAATGTGATGTGTAATGTAAAAGGTTTAGAGTGGCGTTGTACAGGTGCATTTCACTTTATAAATTTACAATAGTTATGATGTGTAGATCTATTCCACCACATTAATGATAAATATCTTTTACACCAAAAAAGCATGAATACGCCACTGCCGACGGGAGGAAACAGATAAACGTTAATCTGATTATTTTTGGCCTTGTCGGCTCCTGGAAGTTGGAAAAAAAAGTTGGAAAAATCCTATGAATTATTTGAAATCTGATATTTTTTCATAAAAAATTGCATTGTCCAAATAAACTTGTCCGTGCTCGTGGACAAACAATGTAATGAAGACAACATTTTGAAATCATTCATCATCAACCTCTTATCCTCACATAGGGTCATGGGGGCTGGAGCCTATCCCAGCTGTCTTAAGGCCAATTTATAGTACTCCGTAAAGTGCCATACGTAGAGACGGAGAGCTCTCTGCGTCGCCGGAGAGCCTGACGGAGAGCCTCTCCATCGTCTCCGGATGCAGGAATTTTTTTTTAACTGTCCGTCTATCCGTCAAGGGAAGACGGAGACAGCAAGGGCTGTGATTGGTCCTCTAGTTACACCCCTGCTGTGAAATGCAGCCCCTCTCCCTACACAGAAACAGACAGACAGGTCCTCCTCTGCAGCAGCGCAGACAGGACAGGAACTAAAGTATTGATTATCGATTATCCTTGTGAAAGGCAAATCAAACACATTCAACCTGCTCAAAAAATCTATTTAATTCAGTTAATAATTATGGCTGGGGGTATTTCCACAGAACATACCGAAAGTTGTTGGTTTGCGTTCGCTATTATCCGATTTTGTGTTGAGAAGAAAGAGGAAGAGGAGTTTTAAAGACTGAAAGCAATCAAAGTTGTTCTCTTCTATCGCCCTCACAAATAATTAAATCATAAAATAGTATTTTCTTCTGCTTTTATCTGCGATATTAAGGCAAATTGCTTCACTTTCCTAGGGGGTGCATTTCAGCGCAGGGCTGCACAACACGCATCACGACGGAGAAGTGCGAGGGCTCGAGGGGTCTCCGTAGCTACGGCGTCGGATAACGTATTACGTAGTCGGAGAAGTATATTCCAGCCTTTAGGGTGAAAGGCAGGGTACACCCTGGACAAGTCTCCAGTTCATCACAGGACACATAGAGACAGACAACCACTCACATTCACATCTACGGTCAGTTTAAATTAACCAATTAACCTAATCCCCATGCATGTTTTTGGATGGTGGGAGGAGGCCGGAGTACCAGAGAGAACCCACACAGACACAGCGAGAACATGCAAACCACAACAATATATTTATTATAAGCACAAACAGCAGATAACACTGTATGTTTGATTCACTGTGAGCTTAAGAACAGGTTTCTGTAAGGTTTGAGTGAATAACTTTGACAGTCTCCCCTCTAGTGCTCTTTAAAGAAAAATCTCTGCTTTCTGCGTTTATTCGCTCTGTCACACTGCCAGATAAAGCAGTCAGTTGTGCAGCTCTTTAATTCATTGAGTGCCAACCATTTCACAAAACAGAAAGTGTCAGCGTTTTTGGCCATTTCAAGTCATTTTAATAGAGATGTTCCGATACCATTTTTTCCTCCCCGATACAGATTCCCATACTTATGCTGTAGGTATCGGCCGATAGGGAGTACCAATACCAGTATGTTATAATTTTTTTTTTTTTTTTTTAAATCATACCATGCCTGCATGACTGTGATATGATTATCACTGTGGTGAGGCCTGGCTCAGATTAAAACCTTTGAAGCTGAAGCCATTTATTTTTTTTTAATTTATTTTTAAATAGAACTGTATAAATGACACGATGGTGCAACAGCAACTTAAATAAATCTAGGAACAATTATGAAAAAAATTAACGTGCAGCCACAATATTTTAATAGTTTTACTACTTAGCTCAGTTCTTCTTCGCCCCTCTAAAACGGCAGGCTGCACAGGGCACAGGAAGTGTTTGCTCAGGGCACCAAATAGGCTAGGACCACCCCTGCAGCTAGCTACCGCCTTAATTTAATTTACATAATTTATTTCTTTACATTGTGTGCTGCTGTCTGTCACTTTGTATTTTTTATTATATTTTGGGACAAACCTAAATAGAATCTGCTCTAAACTAGAGTCAAATTCCTCATATGTGAAATACCTGGCCAATAAAGCTGATCCTGAATCTGATTCTTCCTATTTCATATTTGATCAATAGCAGTTACGCCCTCCGTTCCCTTTCTGAACAGGTGAGCCACCTGTTTAATGGCCGATTACCAGCTCAAATTTCAGTTCACACATATGAACATGAACTAGTTCAACTAATCAAATAAACTAGTTCATGTTCATAGTTCATGTTCATGTGTGTAAAAAATGAACTACGTTCACAGTCATAACTAATTCACATTGTTACATTTTTTTTTTTAACTATGTCGACACTATGTTATTCAATATAATCTCTTCTTAACCATTCCTCACCAGCTGTAAAGCACTGCCACTCCTAAACCAATCAAATTATTGTATCAATAAAGACGTCACCGGCGTCTGCCATGACAGCAGGCTTCACCACAGCAACAGGCTAAGCCACGGTACTGTCTGTGCTCCACCGCAGCATGTAGGCTGCTCTCCTCTCCCGATGGAAAAAATTATGTTGACCGCATAGCACAGCAGGTGATAGATGGCACAGGTGCCGCTATTCAGCCTCATCACAATGCAGCCTGGACATGAAGAACAAACAAGTATGTACAATAAAACTGACATGAGGATGTATATGCTATATATAGATGGAATAATTTGGTGAAGGTATGAAGGAGAACACACCCACTACCACACATCCTGCCTCCTGAACCAAAACAGGAGAGGATGAAAGAAAAAGGTCTTGTTGATGAGTCCAGCTGCAGTGGGGAAGAACTGTTCTTATGGTGTGAGGTTCTGTGTCTCCTGCCAGAAGGGAGGGACTGAAACAGGTGGCAAGTTTGTCTTTGATGTCCTCCCAGCAACTGTACATCTAGGGACTGATTCCTGGCAGCAGGTGCTTTATGTGCTTATGTGGTGGAGTGGTGGAAAAAGGGGGGGGGGGACGATCCAGAAAGAGAGCATTCTAATTCACGTATTGCCAACAACGCCACCCCAGGAATTGCACCTGGAGAATAATGTTAACCCCTTTTTGGTAAAGTGGTCAAGACACACAGATTCGGCTTACTAGTGAACACTGGAGAGTGGGT
This sequence comes from Synanceia verrucosa, assembly GCA_029721515.1. Lineage (NCBI taxonomy): Eukaryota > Metazoa > Chordata > Actinopteri > Perciformes > Synanceiidae > Synanceia > Synanceia verrucosa. The sequence goes on from CM056567.1 coordinate 23,468,864, forward strand.
CCAACATACAAATTCAATTTAATTTATTAAACAATGTCTTATTCTTTTAAAAACAGTTTTCAAGAAAATCCACACACACACACCGCACACACACCAGGGTCTTAAATCAGAATTAAACTTCTTAAACAAAAAAAAACACAAATGCAAACAAAAGAAAACAACCCACAGCAAATAAACAAAAATAATAAATAATACTGGCTTTACCAAACGGATAAAGCCATAAAGCATGCCAAACTGCAAACAAAAACAAGTAACTAACTACAATTAATTAAACCAACGATCAAACCAAACATATAGGGAAACAATAACAATAATAATAACCAAAATAATATCAAAAATAATAAACCCCAATGTACACACAACCCAACATTGGCTTAAGCACAAACAAACATTACAAATAAAATTCAGGTCATAAATAGTTACGCTTTGAAAACAGGTATACTTAGCTCCACCCAGGGTAAGGACAGCAGCAACGTAAACCAGCAACGGCATGGTGGGAGACAGGAGTAGATGTATATAAGGAAGCCTTTACAACAGCTAGGCAAAACAGCAGCCGGCCAACAGCAGTGCAGGATGAAGGGAGATTAGTGTGCAAAAGCAGACTGCACACACGTTAACCCTGCCACGGAAAAACACGTGTTAGAGGCTAGACAACATCTATGCTGATACAGGGCATCGTCACTTCCACATACCACATACATGTTGAATGAAATTCAGGGAAGTGAGGAGGAGAAGCACTCCGCAGCCCAACGGCATGGTTACCAGCAGGGCAGAGATTAGCTGCGGCGTACCCCTGTTGCAGCACACATAACGAGGGAGAAACACTGAAAGTCTGCTACAGTGCCTTAACGAAAGCCCACAGCAAAGCCGAGCTGAGGAGGGGTATGAGCTCCCATGAAGGCAGTAAAACCCTACTGTACATCTGTAGGGTCTCTATACCAACATTCATTATTTCAATCACAGATGCATTTTTCTGACTAAAACAAACAGATTTCCAAAAGAACTAGTAACGCTACGTTTATTTGTTGTGGAAACATTTCTCAACGCCTACCCTAGTTGGGTTTTTTTTTCTTTTATCAGCGGTAGAGTAGAGGCCAGTTTCACCAAAAAGCCACTTTTTGTCTCAGAATCCATCCGTTTTGCTCTCGATCTCGATCGTCTCCTCCATAGTAGGTAGGACTTGAGGAAGCCGGGCATCTACCGAGGCTCTGGGGTGCTGGAGAAGGCGGGCTATCCCATGACATGTGCGCAGAGCAGCCCAGAGTATGGGCACAGTCTGTTACACCAAGCTGCACGTCGGTTACGTTTTTTTTCACACCCCTCCCCCAGATCGGTGTGAAGCAGTCATCAGCTTGGCGAGCCTTTGTTCTTAAGTGTGAACACCTCATAGACGCCGGTCAGAAGCTCACCGACGTCTAGCCTGCTAAATATCCAGTCGAGTTGGACATCAATAACCACAACTTTTCTCTTTTTGTTCTTTCACTATATGTTGGATCACAAACATCCAGGAGGGCTGCGTTCTGCTCCATGTCCATGTTTACAATGAAAAGCTTGCTGTTGACTGAGCTTCAGTCAGCCTCCTCTCACTAATTCCTGGTTAATAAATGAGTCGCTCCTTGTTTTCTAGTGAGCAAATGATCAGTGCCAAGATGGCAGTGCGTGCAGATGCAGCGGCTCTCGGCTCGCTTTTTATGTTTGTATTTGTGGTTTTTTTAGTGTGTTCACCCGCATTTCTGAGACCCCTGAAGCCCTAATACAGTATGGAAAGGCTGAACTGTGGGAATTGGGGAAAAACGGACTGTTTACACCGCCAAAACTGGATTTTATTCCACCTGAACTGTTACGGACCTCAGAAGCCCCCACCATCCCCCCTCTGTGGCCTAGGAGATGGAGGAGACAGCATAAACAAAAGTGGGGTAAGCGTAGCGGTCTGTGTGCTAAGCTAAGAGCTAACCCACACAGACCGGCTCTGCCCAGTCTCCTCGCCAACGCCAGGTCACTCGTCAACAAACTGGAAGAAATTCGACTGAGGATCGTCTCACACAAGACGGACAGCTGCGTAGCTATCTTCACCGAGACCTGGCTGGACAACAACATCTCCGACACAGCGGTGGAGCTAGCGGGGCGCTCTCTGTTCCGGGCCTCCCCAAAGGGGGAGGTTTGGCTCTGTACAGTCACAACTCGTGGTGTACAGCAACGAATATTATCGGAAGCTTCTGCTTCCCCGATCTGGAATACCTGGCAGTGAAGTGCAGACCGTTTAAACTGGTGAGAGAACTCAGCTCTGTCATGATCATAGTGGCCTACATACCACCGCAAGCTAATGCTAAGTTGGCGCTGGAGGAGCTCTACTGCCTGATCAGCGGCCAGATGAACGCTAATCCAGAGGCGGCTGTGATCGTGGCTGGGGACTTTAACCATGTGGAACCGAAAGCTGTCCTCCCCAAATTCCACAAATTCATCAACTTTCCCACCAGAGACTGTAATATACTGGACCAGGTGTACTGCAACATACCAGGAGCATACAAGGCTGCAGCAGCTCCTCACCTGGGTATGGCAGACCATATCTCTGTGCAACTAATCCCTGTCTACAGACCTCTGATCTGCAGGACCAAACCCACCACCAGAACCATCCAGGTTTGACTGAGGAGGCTTCCTCAGCCCTACAGGACTGTTTTGAGCACACAGTCTGGGAAGTGTTCAAAAAGGACTCTTCTTGAGGCTAACACGTCATCTGTGCTGTCCTATGTTCATTTCTGCACTGATGCTGTCTTACCCACAAAGACAATCACGGTTTTTCCTAACCAGAAGCCATGGATGGATGGCACAGTGTGGCCCCTGCTTAAAGCCTGGGATGTAGCCTACATAGCAGGAGACAAACTGGCTTATAGCAGGGCCCGAAAAGAACTGAAAAAGGGCATCCAGATGGCGAAACAGAGGCACAAGCAACGCATTGAGGAGCACTTCAACACCAACAACACCCGCAACATGTGGAAAGGCATCAGGACCATCACTGACTACAAGCGCAGTGACCAGCAGGTCAGCCATGACCCCACGCTACCTGACACCTTAAACAGTTTCTTTGCACGCTTCGACTCTCCAAGCAACAGAAGGACTGTAAATGTCCCTCAGCCAGAGGTGCAGCACCAGCCTCTCACCCTGCAGCTGCACCAGGTGACCTCCAGCCTGAGGAGGATCAACACCAACAAGGCTGCAGGTCCAGACAAGGTGTCAGGTCGGACCCTGAAAGCATGTGCGGACCAACTGGCCGAAGTCTTTCTGGACATTTTCAACCTGTCCCTGCAGCTCTCCATGGTCCCTGTCTGCCTGAAGTCCTCCATCATTGTGCCTGTGCCCATAAAATCAACCATCACATGCCTCAATGATTACCGTCCTGTCGCTCTCACCCCTGTCATCATGAAGTGCTTTGAGCGGATCCTCCTGAAGCACATCAAGGACGCCATCCCTGCTGGCCTGGACAGCCTGCAGTTCGCCTACAGGGAGAATCGTTCTACGGAAGATGCTGTTTCACTGGCACTTCACACCGCCTGACTCACCTGCAGCATCCCAACACCTACGTCAGGATGTTGTTTGTGGACTTTGGCCCTGAAGCTCCACAACCTGGGTTTGTCAACATCACTCTGCTCCTGGATCAGTGATTTCTTCACCAACAGGCCCCAGGTGGTGAGGATTGGGAAGTCCACATCTGCCTCACTGATCCTCAACACCGGAACACCGCAGGGTTGTGTGCTCAGCCCTGCCCTCTTCACCCTCTTCACCCAGGACTGCTCTGCCGTCCACTCCACAAACATGGTTTGCAGACGACACCACCGTGGTGGGTCTCATATCCAACAACAATGAGACCCACTATAGAGAAGAAGTCCAGAGCCTCACACGATGGTGTTCAGGAACAATCTGGTCCTGAACATCAACAAGACAAAGGAGGTCATAGTGGACTACAGGAGGTCCAGGAAGACGGAACACACTCCTCTCTACATACATGGGGACAACATCAAGTTCCTGGGCATCCACATTTCCTCTGACCCCTCCTGGACTGTGAACACTTCACACCTGGTGAAGAAGGCCCAACAACAGCTCTTCTTTCTCAGGAAGCTGAAGTGGACTGGACTCTCTCCTCAGCTGCTTACAAACTTGTACAGAGCCACTATTGAGAGCATCCTGTGTCTCAGTATGACAGTGTGGTAGGGCAGCTGGACAAGAAAAACAGGGGATTGTGGGCCGCCGTCTACCAGATCTGGACTCAATCTACACTGCCCGAGTCCAGAGAATGGCCAGATGCATTGCAACCGATCCCAGCCCACCCAGGCAACATACTGTTTGTACCGCTTCCATCAGGAAAGCGGTACAGGAACATCAAAACAAGGACAAAAAGAGTGAAAGACAGCTTCTTCCCCAGAGCTGTGAAAGCAATAGCCCCCCTGTAGTTTGACACCAATAGCCCAACAGGTCTTGCACGAAGATGCACTTTATCTACTCCTTCTCCACATTCTGCAAGTTTACATTTCTGTTGAAAACATTAAACTATGGGTGCAATAACACATTCCACTGTAAATATCAGATTGCTACTGCAAATATCACATGTATGCTGCCAATAGACATTTCTGTTGCAAGTACTAAAAAAGTAAGTATTTTTGCTGTAAATACTTTATTCCTATTTTAAATTACATTTCTATTGTATATATCATTTCTCTGCAAATACGGGTGTTTTATATTTTATATTTTGTATTTTATATTTTTATATTTATGTCCTTTATATCTTTATTTTTATTCCTTATTTATGTGTGTCCTAAAGCTGGGAGACTCCTCAAAATTTCATTATGTGTGCATAATGACAATAAAGAATCTTGATTCTTGAATCTTGAATGTGTTTATAGTGATCACTGAAACGGCTGAAATCCATCTTCAAAGATAGCAGGAGAGGCTTTGTTCTAGTGTTTGGAAGGCAATATGTCCATATATTCATGAATATTGTCACTTATAGTGAAATACAGAAAAAATGCCACATACATTTTCTTTATCCCACAAGTTTAATAAATGATGTTCTTCAATAAACTTAAAGCTCCTGTCAGCCTCAGAGCTGTTTCAGTGATCACTGTAAACACGTGATCATTTGCGCATTTAGAAAATAATAAATAGAGGCAGCTGACTGGACAACAGTGCAGCAGTCTGACACGCCTGCTCAATAGAGAGTCCTGTAGTGTGAACACTCCTGTCACTGACCAGTCCTGTAGTGTGAACACCTCAAAACTCTGACGGGGGAGGAAATGACGTAGTCACTCTCCGTGGTGCCGAAGCTTGTTGTTGCGAGCATGTATCTGTTGTAAAATGATGGTATTGTGAGCTTTATTATTTGGATTAAGGGCCCAGTCATTTGCCCTGACCCCAGCCCGGCTCTGATTTGTTCCGCTAGAACCACCTTGTGGGGAGGTTGAAGACTGCAGAATAACAGACCATGGTGGTGGTCTTTGGTCAGTTTGACCTCACTGTCCTTATTAACACATAGAGTGCATAAACTGCACCCATTCAATGGGGCCCATTTTGTATAGAAGCAAAATTGTCTTTGCATAGCCTACTGCCACTTGGACCCAAATAAGCAGCAGAAAATTGATGGATGTCCTTTAAAGTTGAAGTTAAAAGCTGCAGACTGTGTAGAAACCATCTGTCTCCAGATGAATGACAGTGGTTAGCTCTCCCCAACAATCCCCCAGTGTACAGAAACGCTGTGTGTGGGTGAAATGAATTGGAAAAATTATATGTGCGCATGAACAGAGAAAACTTGACTGCTCCTGGTGTCAGCTTGCTGCCTCCGTTTGTCAGTCTGGATGAGATTTTTCAGCTTTCCAACAGAAATGACTGACTTTTGATCAATATGTATTGATTTCCAGAATGTCCAACAAGTCAAGAAACCCCAGTGGTATTACAGCAGCAAAGTGGATTGTGCAACATTACAATTAGGGCCTATGCAAAAATAACAAGCAGAAACATTAATAAATCAATAGAATACGGAGGAAAACATGTCAATACACACTATGTAGCCAAAAGTATACGCTCACCCATCCAAATAGTCAGAATCAGGTGTTCCAATCCAAAAGCTCAGTGAATTCCAGCGTGGAACTGTGATAGTATGCCACCTGTGCAACACCTGTATCATAAGAACGTGGAAGTATTTGGGAACGACAGCAACTCAGCCATGAAGTGGTAGACCACGTAAACTGATGGAGCGGGGTCAGTGGATGCTGAGGCACATAGTGCGAAGAGGTCACCAACTTTCTGCAGAGTCAATCAATACAGACCTCCAAACTTCATGTGGCCTTCAGGTTAGCTCAAGAACAGTGCACAGAGAGCTTCATGGAATGGGTTTCCATGGCCGAGCAGCTGCATCCAAGCCATACATCACCAAGTGCAATGCAAAGTGTTGGATGCAGTGGTGTAAAGCACGCCGCCACTGGACTCTAGAGCAGTGGAGATGCATTCTCTGGAGTGACGAATCACGTTTCTCCATCTGGCAATCTGATGGACGAGTCTGGGTTTGGCGGTTGCCAGGAGAACGATACTTGTTGGACTGCATTGTGCCAAGTGTAAAGTTTGGTGGAGTGGGGTTATGGTGTGGGCTTGTTTTTCAGGAGCTGGGCTTGGCCCCTTAGTTCCAGTGAAAGGAACTCTGAATGCTTCAGCATACCAAGACATTTTGGACAATTCCATGCTCCCAACTTTGTGGGAACAGTTTGGAGCTGGCCCCTTCCTCTTCCAACATGACTGTGCACCAGTGCACAAAGCAAGGTCCATAAAGACATGGATGACAGAGTCTGGTGTGGATGAACTTGACTGGCCTGCACATAGTCCTGACCTCAACCCCATAGAACACCTTTGGGATGAATTAGAGCAGAGACTGAGAGCCAGGCCTTCTCGTCCAACATCAGTGTGTGACCTCACAAATACACTTCTGGAAGAATGGTCAGAAATTCCCATAAACACACTCCTAAACCTTGTGGACAGCCTTCCCAGAAGAGTTGAAGCTGTTATAGCTGCAAAGGGTGGACTGACGTCATATTGAACCCTATGGATTAGGAATGGGGTGTTACTTAAGTTCATATGTGAGTCAAGGCAGGTGAGTGAATACTTTTGGCAAGATAGTGTAGATAGGACTGTTAATCACATACAATCAATTAACTTCTATATTATGGCCATATTCATTGTCTAAATCTCAACACTATTGGTGAACAATAATGACTGAAGGAATTCTTTCTTTTAACTGTACAGTCTTTCAACCTCAAGGTAACTATTTCCCACATTTTAAACAAACATTTTATCCATTTTTAATCAACCTTAATCATTTAAGCTTGTTTTACACATGAAGTATCATGAATTTTTAACCTTTAAGAATCTTCGCCACCTCTCTGCCTCGGATAAATATCCTTCTGCTGGTCATTCAGTTCGCTATCGACCACTTTTCTTAACTTACACTCGACTTTTCCTTTCACGTTCATGCTGCTTCTTCATGCTGCTGCTCATGCTGCTCTGGCTCCAGTGCTGTTTCACAATCAAACTTTTGCAGGTAGAGGGTGGGACTTACTCTCTCGCTGACCAATCGTATATCTAATGCATACAACAGAACAAATAAGGATGAAGCGAATGTGTATGGGATAACTGATTGACAGACTAATTAACTAGTGAAAGTAATATTCCATTAAATAAGGAACTATAAAGAAATAAAACAATACAAATGGACACAATTGTGGTGCTACTGGGTCACACCAATAATGTATAAATGCCTCTGTACTGGTCTGTGGCTACATAGCCTGCTGTGTCTTTTTCACTGGTCTTTTTTCTATAATAAAACATGTGAACTTGATGTTGCAATCCACTGTTTTCCTTAGGTGCTGTGTATGATAACCGCTCCAGTCACCATGATCCTGTCCTCACAGCAGGATGCCTCCTTCGCATTTGCCTCCTTGGCCATAGTCTTTTCAGTCTACATCACCCTGGTGGTTCTGTTCATTCCCAAGGTAAAATCAGTCCTCTAATATAAGCAACTTAAAAAGTATTAATGGGTTTGTCATATCAACACAGTGAAGTTAATATATAATGTACCATAATTACACAAACCTGACAGCAGCTACATACTGCAAATGCTTTCATTTTCAATACAATGTACACACTGAAGATAATGCAACTGGAATATCAGACGCAATAATCACTGATATCTAGTGGCCAAATGTAGGCATGGCAGCCAAACACAGGCTGAACATGAGCTAAACAAAACATGTAACTGGATACATCTAACCTCTCTAAATGGTAGACAGTACCGTAACAGAAATGTTGTTATATATATATGTATATATATATATGTATATATATATATATATACATATATACATATATATATATATATATATCCATCCATCCATCAGCCTATCCCAGCTGTCTCAGGGCAGAAGGCAGGGTAAACCCTGGACAAGTCGCCACCTCATCACAGGACACACAGAGACAGACAACCACTCACACTCACATTCACACCTACGGTCAATTTAAATTAGCCAATTAACCTAATTGTGCATGTTTTTGGATGGTGGGTGGAAGCCGGAGTACCAGAGAGAACCCACTCAGACACAGGGAGAACATGCAAACTCCACACAGTATTTGACTTTTGCAATGAGGATAAAGCAATAAAGGAATAAGTTGACATTTTCCACACAGAAACAATGGAGAGCAAATAAAAAAGCACCCAAAGTACTGTATGTAATGAATCAACTCAACTCAGACACACGCCAGCTACTGAGCTGCTAGTTAGGCGCTGGTCTAATTATTAGCAAATAGTACAAATTAAAGTCATCTTAACAATCTATATATATTATTAATAAAATGGCACTAAACTGTATTCACACAAATACATGAAAAGGGATTGCTGAACAAGACTAGTAAATGTAACTACAAATCAAGACTACTAGAAAGGACTACTAAACAGGACTACTAAAGAGGAATACCAGGCAGGAACACTAAGAAGGAATACTAAATAGAACTGCTACTCACCTCAACTAAATGAGTTTAGGTATACTACTGTTTCTCAGCTGAGAGATGTTTTTCTGATTATTCTCTGCCTGCCTATTTCGCTGCCTGTGGTGATGATTAAAGATGACTACAAACTGCACGATCCACCTCTGGTCCTATATTTATCGAAAATACTCAGATCTCAGCTACTAAAAGTGGAATAACTATAGAGAGACACACATTAGTTATGGAAAAACATGGTATACCATGGAATCAAATTCATCTTCAACATGAAGAGCTAAACATGGAGTTGACCTGAGGAGTCACTAAATAACTATATGTAAATACAATAAAAAATAATAATAATATTCCAAAATCAAATGTGAATATGATATAAAAGCTCAGTTCATACAAACAGTTGTCCCTGATCATGAATATTTCTAGACTAAAGACATCAGTGAAGCCTAAATGAAATTGCACAAGCAGAGTTAAGAAGATTGTGTAATATAGACTCAAGGAAAATAATTGTTCCTGTAAAAAAATAACACCTGTGTCCAGTATCAAATAACCATAATAACTGCATATATTTAGGTCACAAAACTATGTTCAACTAATGTAAGAACTAAAGTTGGAATACACTATATTGCCGAAAGTATTCGCTCACCCATCCAAATAATCAGAATCAGACTGCTTTTACAAACATTTGTGAAAGAATGGGTCGCTCTCAGGAGCTCAGTGAATTCCAGCGTGGAACTGTGATAGGATGCCACCTGTGCAACAAATTTCCTCACTCCTAAATATTCCACAGTCAACTGTCAGCTGTATTATAAGAACATAGAAGTGTTTGGGAACAACAGCAACTCAGACATGAAGTGGTAGACCACATAAACTGATGGAGCGGGGTCAATGGATGCTGAGGCACATAGTGTGAAGAGGTCGCCAACTTTCTGCAGAGTCAATCAATACAGACCTCCAAACTTCATGTGGCCTTCAGATTAGCTCAAGAACAGTGCACAGAGAGCTTCATGGAATGGGTTTCCATGGCCGAGCAGCTGCATCCAAGCCATATATCACCAAGTGCAATGCAAAGCGTCGGATGCAGTGGTGTAAAGCACGCCACCACTGGACTCTAGAGCAGTGGACGAGTCTGGGTTTGGCAGTTGCCAGGAGAACGATATTTGTTGGACTGCATTGTGCCAAATGTAAAGTTTGTTGGAGGGGGGAGGTGGTATTATGGTGTGTATTAGAGCAGAGACTGAGAGCCAGGCCTTCTCATCCAACATCAGTGTATGACCTCACAAAAACACTTCTGGAAGAATGGTCAAAAATTCCCATAAACACACTCCTAAACCTTGTGGACAGCCTTCCCAGAAGAGCTGAAGCTGTTATAGCTGCAAAGGGTGGACTGACGTCATATTGAACCCTATGGATTAGGAATGGGATGTCACTTAAGTTTATATGTGAGTCAGGGCAGGTGAGCGAATACGTTTGGCAATATAGTGTATCATTGGTAAGGTCTACAGGTTACTGATGAACTCCTTCAGTTATTCAGGAACTGGTGAGTCGTCACATGTATAGCTGAAATCATGTTCATGATTTGTAGATGCGGCGTCTGATCACACGGGGCGAGTGGCAGTCAGATGCCCAGGAGGCCATGAAGACTGGCTCGTCCACCAATAACAATGACGAGGAGAAGTCCAGACAGCTGGAGAGAGAGAACAAGGAGCTCCAGAGGATAATCCAGGAGGTCACTTTGGTCCTTCCTCTATTCCACACAATTCTCCTCTTCATATTTTCCATCGAAAATATGATAAAACAGACCAAAAATGTTGAGTAACTCAGAACTTCCAGCATCATCTTTGTTTGCTCAGTTGTCATCACTTCTGTTCACACTTACATCATATGATGTTCAAATATTTGTTGAGACACTGATCCTGAGTTTGGAAATGTTTGGAGTTTGGAAAAATTAGCAAATATATGACAAAAGAAAGAAAAAAAAATATGGAACTTTTGGTTTCATCTCAGTTTGCTCATTTGTCATCACATCTATTTATACTTGAAAGATTGCTGAGTCATTATTACATTTGTCCCTTCAGAAAGAAGAACGTGTGTCTGAGCTGAGAAACCAGCTTTCTGAGCGACAAGCCCTGCGATCAAGGAGAATAGCGTCCGCCATCACCATGCAGAACCACAGCTCCATGTCTCCTGTCATTACCCAGAGCAATTCCAGGTCTCTGGCACCTCCTCCAGGGTACCCCTCCACCATCTCAGACCTGCATCCTGTCCCTCCATCTTTCGGCAACTCATCCAGCCTCTACCAGCCAGACAGCAAGATCAGCCGAAATAACTGCCACACGAGCCGACTGCAGCTACTGTACAAGTGAGATGATGGTGGGAATGAAGTCCCAACATAGTGTGAAAATAAATGGCTAGCACAGTAACTATCTGTAGGACTGACTCTAAAACTCGGCAGTGGCCAGGGGATAACTAGTTACCAAACTGATCATGACATTGGACATCATTCATCATCAATCATTTGGATTTTGAGTTTGAGAGCAGATAGCAGTCAGAATTGACTGTTCGCTGATCCCCAACAGCAGCAGAATTCACAAAAATTCTATATATTCATATTTATTTGGTAATTGTCATTGGTTGATGATGCCTACATGCACGATGCTGTTGCTAAGATATTATATTATCCGCATCCCCACCAGCTGATGTAGAATTAAGAAATAATTATTATAGTTATTCTTATTGTACTGCAGCGTAGCTAGTTAGCAAGAGGGATATAGTGACAAAGTAAGGTTATTGAATGAATCATGTACTGTGCATAGCAACAGTAGCTAATGAGGGCTGAGGTGTTGCAGACCAAGATGTGATGGCAAAGCCTTTTTCATCTGTATTGCACAATATTACCCTCTAATGTGTTTAGATAGTGACATGTACTCTAGTAAGAGGCTGGGCAAAGGGACAGACTTTGTGGTGATGTTCGTATAGTGATGGTAAGTGACTGATTGTATCCAAACATGTTGTCATTTTAGCTCCCATTGTTCAGTGTCTGATGGTGGTCTCTGTTCAAACAGACTGCTGGGTCAAGTCCTCACTGTGGATGAGAGAGAAGTCAGCTGAGGACACTGCTGGGATCTGTCAAGTGTTGTGATACCACATGAGGCTGAAATCAGCTGAAAGTCTGGTTATTATTGACACCAAAAGTGACAGGCAGCAAATTTCCCCTGTATACCCCACTCAGCATTTTAGCTTTGTTCACTGTTCTGCTTTTTCGGTCTTACTTCCAAATTCAGGTTTCTATGGGTATTGTGTGTGTAAAAAGTAAGATTCTCAGAGAGTGAAAGTCGAGGACATGCTTGACGTCTGTATGTCTAATAATACTTCTGAAAATAACAGGGAAAACAGCATGGGACTTGGTTTCATAATGTGTCTCAAGTGTCACACTTCACACAAATTAATATTCAGGGAGTCACTAGGTTTTAAAACGGGGGTCTCCCCTCCAAAAGGGGCAACCGTAAAAATTATTTTGAATAATGTGTGGTTGTATGATTATTTATTTAAACTCATATTCTGGCAACTTAAATTTGTCTGCATTTTTTGTAAAAAAATAAATAAATAAATAAATGAATAAATAAATAAACCAGCACCAAATTTTTAGGGATGCTTAAAAATATTTTATGGGGGCTTCACCCCCCCAACATAGGCCTGTTAATATAGGCCTGATGCCACTGTTAATATTCACATCATTCTATGTGAGCAAAAAAGTGCTTCCAGTTGTTAAGTAAATTCAAATTGTTGCATTCAAAATAAGTTTGATGAAGTTTCAGTTTGAAAACAACCTTTGCAGGTGATGGTCACTGGACTGCATTCCTGCATATGTGACCGCATTGTTGACATTGCTGGGGCACATACTTAAAAAAGTAATGGATTATGTGTTACTTGTTATGTTTAAAGTAATGCCTTGCTTTACTAAATTACTTACTGCCGACAGTAATTAACTCAACTACCAAAAACTCAACTGCTCAAATAATTTAATATTTCTGGTGAATTGTAAAAAAAGAAAAAGGAGGACAGACAGCAGATCATTTCAAAGTAAAGCTCCTTATTGAAATAAAAAGGAGGACAGAGTAGATAATTTCAAAATGAAGCTCCTTATTGTAATTAAAGGAGAACAGACAGCAGATGATTTCAAATAAAGATCCTTATTGTAATAAAAGGTGGACAGCCGCCAGATCTCTCTTTTCTGCTCTTTAATGTCACAAAGCTGACAGGAAGTAGTGAATGTCAGTCCAAACAGCCCTTCACAGTAAAAGGCTTAAAATTTTTGCCATCACATTCTGGTTACTTTTAAACAACAAATCCTCAGTAATGTTCATATTTCCACCATCTAAAGACATCTTCACCAGCTCCTCCATCTTTGTTTCATCTCCTCTTCCATGAGCTTGAGCTCTGAAGTCAAAGTCATGATGAAAGTAGATCAAACAGGAAAAGAGACATTTGATTTGTTTTTCTGTCCTCCTGTTACAAAGAGAGTTCAGGCACATAAAGTCTCTCTATCACCATACAAAAAGTATTATAGTAACATATTGTGAAATACTACCTGGGCTTAAAGGTACAATATGTAAGAAATTTATTTTAATTAACCATAAAATGGCCCTGATATGTCACCAGACATTAAGAAATCATGTTCATTTCAAATACTTATATCTCTGACAACAGCAGTCCAGCCAGGATATTCTCATTTAAAAAGCCAAGTTGCAGCCCTCAACTGATGTTGATGTTGTCATGTTGTGTTTTGGTGTGATGCTCCACCCTCCACCTATCTCCCAATCACCAACTCAGTAGTGTGTCAGCATCTCTGCTCTAGTTAGCACAGCTGCAGCTACGAACGTGTCGGATAAATAATGTCTAACATTACAAAACCTAAAAGACCTTGTTATGAATCCGAAATACGTTGTGACAAAGTACAAAATAAAACAAGGATTTGTATAGCAGATGCCTTTGAAGGATGGAGATGGCTAAAAGTGGACGGGCAGCAGCACTATCACCACATACCCCCATCCACCACCCGGGAGCTCAGCTCTTCTGGCACATTTCATTCCATCTAAGTGTCCATGGTGATGCCCAAGGTGGCTGCTTTTCATTCACTGTAACACTTTGAAATTTTGGACCTCCAGGTGGACCCCTGGTGCTACCCGCCAGCCTTGATCGGGAAGCAGCACTCCCGATCGGCCACTTTCACTGCGGACCCACAGCTCCCGACCCAGAGATCCACTCATTTTACCCCGTCTCTCCACAGCTCTCCCCCACCCCATTTTACTTCTAAGTGTCCATGATGATGCCCAAGGTGGCTGCTTTTCATTCACTGTAACACTTTCTGTTCCTGTTGGATCCTGCAGCCTAGCTGGCAACCTCTAGTCAGGGGAGAGGGAGAGGGGAGATGTTGCTCTACAGTAATTTGAAAGTGATTGCAGTACCAGTTTTGGCCACAATCCTACATACAGTTCCTTTAAAGAGTGGTTGGATTCAGTGTTATTTATGTAGGGTTTGGTGACAATGATGGTTATGGTTTAAGACTCTAGCTCAACAGCCCATATGGGTAATTTCATCCACATCATCATAACCCTCAACAAATGGAGTTTGCTTCAGTTGTCAGGGAAACTTTGGGAGGAGGTTTTGTTCAAACTTCCAAGGTTTCCGAGGTTTGCAAGGGGAAAGAAAAAAAATTGTCTGAGCTCTCGGTCATCCAAGTGGAGGTAAATCAAAAAAGAGCAAAAAAAGGTCAACTGGGCTTGCTTGATATTTCACCTCTTAAACAAACCTTAAGCAAGTCCAGTTGATACTCTTTTGCTCTTTTTTGAATAGATTTTCATGCTAATTATTTGGACTGAGTGTCCAGTTGTATTTTAATATGTTCCTTTCTCTCTGTGTGCTTGTTGTATTAGTGATGTTGGAAGTACTGAACTCACTGACGTACAGTATGTGGTCAAACCATGTACAAACCATGAGGAATTGGGGAGTGTTCCCGCTACATTCCTTTAAAACTGTGTATGAATATCTACTGTATGTTTATCTGTAGTGATGTATTTTAACTGTTCAGGTTCAGTCTGTAAAGCAGTGAAGCTGTAAGGAATGTACACATTACAATATGCACAGTGACTGTAAATATTGATTATGTAAATAATGAGTATATTTGCAGATACAAGTTGTATTTCATGTGGTTCAGTATTCAAAATGCTGTAATATTTTGAATGCTGTAATAGCTTATATCAGAGAGTATTTCAAATGTTAGAATGGAAATTAAACTTGTTGCTTTTCCCAAACTTTCACCTGTGTGCCATGTCAATGTCATTTTATCATCAGCAGCATAGCCAGCCAGTTTACCACAGTGATCCAGACTAAAATATGTCCGCTATCGGATAAATTGGTGATGCCTTGTCTCTCGTTAAGTTAATTATTTTTCGTCCTGTTTCTGATCACTTCGTTGGAGATTGTCTTCCTCATGCATTTTCAAGCATCTTTCGTTATGATAAATACTTTTATTTGGAATAATCTGTCTTAGATTTGTACATTTGGGTTCATGCCATGCCATGTAGACATTACAAGATTGCCATGAAGATGGTACAGATGTTCGTATCATTAGAGGATGAGTCCTACTGACTTTGATCCTGACTTTTTAATCTAGCCTCACCAACAGGTAGAATATCTACTTGATTGCTTGACACTGTGAAAGCAACAGTAAATAACAAGCTAATAACAAAACACCTTCATACTTGATGATAAGTTATTACATGATGTTATTATGTAGTGCACACAGGGCTGCACCGCACCCCCGCTTTGGACACTCAGACCACATCTCTTTGTTCCTGTGTCCGGCCTACAAAGACTGAAGCAAACAAACCCTATCATTAAACATATCAAACTCTGGACCCCAGAGACTGAGGGCATCCTGCAAGACTGCTTTGCCAGACAGACTGGGATGTGTTCAAAGCTGCAGCCACTCTGGAAGACTCTTCTGTCAGTGTACAGGACTATGCTGAGTATGTGACTGGGTACATCAGCACTTGTGCTGACAACATCATGCCCACCATACAAGTCAGGAAGTTCCCCAAAATGAAGCCCTGGATTAACAGTCAGGTACGCTGCATGCTGCGTGCCCGCTCTGCTGCATTCAGATCAGGCAATGAGTTGGAGTACAAAGCTGCAAAGTATGGACTGAGGAGAGCAATCACAGCAGCCAGAAGCAGTACGGAGAAGCTGGATGGCTTCTATTCTACTGCTGACTCCAGTTTGCAGCACATCACAGACTACAGGACTGCTACCAGCACAATCTGCCCCACAGACAGCCTGCAGGATAACCTCAACAACTTTTACACCCGCTTTGAGACCTCTAGTTAAAACACAGACAGGAGGTGCACACACACACCTGGACAACCCCACTCTTCGTCCCCCCACCAACAATCTCATCAGGGCAGGTACACAGAGCCCTGAGGAGTATCAACCCCACAAGGCAGCAGGACCAGACAACATCCCCGGGCGGGCTCTTAGAGCATGCGCCAACGAGCTGGCTGCCATCCTGACAAGCCTCTTCAACCTTTCGTGGTTGAACCAGAGCAGCGTTCCGTCCTGCTGCAAAACCACAGCCATCGTCCCCCTTCCCAAGAAGAGCCCCCCCCACCTGCTGGTAGCATCACTCCAATCATTATGAAGTGTTTTAGAGAGTGGTGCTGGCTCTCTTTGTACAGCCTGTATTTGTTTGTAAGTGTATTTACTGTATATACTGTATTGTCTCTTTTTCTTTCTTTATCACATTGCCACCTTACTTGTCTTTAAGGTGCTGTTTTTATTTATCTAATTTTTATATTTTTATCTATTTTTAAACTCATTGCTCAGTGTGGATAGCAAAGGAAGTATTTCATTGTACAGGGAAACACATTTTCTGACTGTTCACATGATAATAAACATATAAAATTTGGAATGAATCTTGAATGTTTTTGTATGTTTACTTAACTAGGCAGTCACAGATGGGTGAAACACCCAGAGTATGAAAGAGCCAAACATTTCTTCACAATCCTGTGCCAAAACACACCACAGAAATAGAAACTAGAGCCAGTGGATGCTTATTTAATCAAACTATTCAGACAGAAAAGAGCAGATCAGTTTCAACCAGTTTTCCTCAGGTTGTGGTTGTGATGCACTGACACAAGTTGCATGGCTCCAACAAACACAAAACTTTCACCCAGGAGACACATTTTCACTGTAAATGTAGGTTTAAGGCTAACATTGTTTTTTTTTTGTTGTTGTTTTTTTTTGCTAATCAATCCAATTAAGCCAATCAATGTCATTTACAGAGCTTTATGCATACTAGCTGCTGTTTTGCAGGTAAATGATGCCACTGGTGCTACGGTACATCTCATTATGCGATATGTGAATGTTTTAATATGAAAAAATCTGATCTCTGAAAAGTGAACACATTTCAATTATTCCAGAGTAGGACCCCGACCGTGACATGCAACATACACAACTAATGAAAAACTTTTTTTTCTTTTTCATTCTAGATGGACCAAATCACTTAGACGACAAGATGAACAATCCTACCAACATCAAGTGCATTGTATCCAAACTATCATTTAAGCTGAAAGAGAAATGGAGAAGCTTTGCTTACGACATTCAAGACAGAAAGAAAACATGAGCCAGGTTTCCCGATCTGGTGGACTTTGTTTATCATCAAGCCAAAGTTGTCAGTGACCCACTGTTTAGCGATATCCTGGACGCCACCTCAGATAACCAGGGAAACATTGACGAGGACACCACTAAAGGCCAACCAGAGAAGAGACCTCCAGCAGTTAAGCCAGCCAATGCTTTCCAAAATTCCTGTTTATAATGTACCATGAAGAACCATGCACTGAATGTGTGCAACAAGATCGAAGCTCAGCCTTTGAAGAAGAGAATTGACTTCTTAAAGTCAAAGGGGCTTTGTTATGGCTGTCTTACGGCAGGTCATCTGTCCAAAGACTGCAAGAAAAAGAGCTCATGCCTTGACTGTTCCTTTAAGCATCCTGCTATCTTGCATGCTGTAAAGGAAGATCCCACACCAGAAAAGAACAGTGCAGATGACAGCTCACAGGGCACAGATGCCAAGAGAAGGACTCTGATGACGCTGAGAGACAGATTTTCTTCGTCAATCACAACTCTGTATTGAGCATAGAAGACATGATGATGAGGCATTATGATGGTGATTTTCCAGGACGCCGGTGTGAGGGCAAGCAAGAACCATCACAACATGACAAGCAGTTTATGCACACTGTAACAACGTCAGCACATCTTACAGATGGCCATTACTGCATAAAGCTACCTCTGAAGGATGACTGTGTGAAGATTCCATGTAACCGTGGTATAGCTGAGCAAAGACTGGAAGTTCAACAGAAATTCAGACTTCTTTCAAGAATGCAAAGGCTTTATGAACAACATCCTGGAGAAAGGCTACACCACAAGAGTTCCAGATGAGCAGTTGAGTCGCAGTGATGGAAGAGTATGGTTCATCCCACACCACAGGGTGTATCATCTGAAAAACAGTAAGTTGAGGGTCGTGTTTGACTGCACGGCAACTTACCAGGGAGCATCGCTAAACGACAAACTGCTACAAGGGCCTGACCTTACAAACACACTAATTGGAGTGCTGCTTAGGTTCAAGCAGGAGCCTGTCGCTCCGATGGTGGACATTGAATCCATGTTTTATCAGGTGCGGGTTCCAGATGAAGACGCAGATCTGTTGCGCTTCCTTTAATGGCCAGGCGGCAATCTGAATGAGCTGGTGGCAGTGTACAGGATGTGTGCACCTATCTGGGGCCACATCATCCCCCAGTTGTGCTTCTGCACTAAGGAGAACAACACAGGATGCAGATGCAACAACTTCACCAGAAGCCACTCAGGCAGTCCTTAAAAACTTCTATGCGGACGACTGTTTGAAGTCGGTCGCCACAGAAGATGGAGCTGTTAATCTTGTGAAGGAGCTGATGACGTTGTGTGCCAGAGGTGGGTTCCACTTGGCCAAGTGGGTAAGCAACAGCAGGGCCTTGCTATGCTCCATCCCTGATGATGAAAGAGCAGCTGAAGTTAAAGATCTGGACTTGCAGCATGATGAACTACCAGTAGAACAGGCATTAGGCATGCAGTGGTGCACAAGTTCTAATAGATTTCAAGATTCAGACGAGGCATCTTTGCTGTTTTTAGTTCTGTGAATGACCCGATGGGATTTTTGGCACCGCTACTCCTGCCCGTCAAGCTTATTCTGAGAGACCTCTGCAAAGAGAAAAAAGGCTAGGATGAGGAAATTCCAGGGAAGCCACATGAAGACATGGCATTGACAGTGGTTAGCAGACCTCGACAAACTGTTGGAACTCAGTGTGAGCAGATTTTTCAAGTCCAACTCATTCTGACCCACAAAAGTTACACAAATCCACCATTTCTCAGACGCAAGTCAAGATGGATATGGGGTTGTATCGTACCTCCTGATGACAAATTAGCGAGAAGAGAAACATGTTTGCTTTTTGACAGGAAAGTCCCGAGTTGCTCCTCTCAAGCAGGTTCCAAGAATAGAGTTGACAGCTGCAGTGGTTTCAGTCAAGGTTAACTGGATGCTGAAGAGCTTCAAGTTCCCCTGACAGATTCTGTCTTTTGGACAGATAGTACAACAGTACTAAGGTACATTGAAAATGATGCTCTTTGTTTCAAGACATTTATGGCAAACCGTGTCTCTTTCATCCGAGAAGCCACCACAACAGCTCAGTGGAAGTACGTCAACACCTCTCACAACCCAGCTGATCAGGCTTAAAGAGGGTTAAAGACTGAGAGCTTCTTCTTCTTGAGCAATCAGAAAGAGTGGCGAGAGCAACCTGAACAGTCTACTTACCTGTCAGAAAATGATGAAGAGGTGAAGACGTCAGCTGGTCCAGTGGTAGACAACTCAGAGCCAGTGAACTAACTTGTGGAGCACAAACTGAAGAAGGCGACCACCTGGATTCTGCGCTTAAAAGAGATGTTGCATTTGAGAAGGAGGTGCAACAGTCTGAACATGACACAGAGAAGTGCAGATCAATGGTTAAAGAACAAATGAGCATGTGTAAGAACAATCTGGAAAAGAAAAGGCATGATCTCAGAGTGTAACATCTGCAGAAGGCTGCGTGCAAAAGCTAGAGAACAGAAAATAGCAGACTTGCCACAGGACCGTCTGCTACACAGGTGTGAATGACAGGTGCTTTTCCTGGCATTCTGTATGGCATTCTCCTGCATGGCGTTGAGCTGTGCACTTGAATCTCATCTCTGTGTTATAGACAGAAACTAAAGAGCAACTCTGAATCAGAGACTTTTATTGACTATAATCTGATGTAATTAAAGGCCAGTGGAAATTAACATCCTGACAAAGAAAATTTCCACGACACTCTTCACATGCCTGACAGTGAGAGCAGTGCATATATATAGTGGCCCATTCCCTTGACACTGACTCGTGTATTAATGCTCAACGCCTTTTTCAAACCACACAAGGACAAGTGTCAGTCATCCATACCGACAATGGCACAAATCTAGTCGGTGCAGAGAGAGAACTAAGACAGCCATTGAAAGAACTGGACAAGTTCCACATCAGTGAAGCTATGATGCAGAAAGCTGTGCGGTGGTTGTTCAACCCACCTGCTGCATCCCATCACGGCGGCATCTGTGATGGGACATCAAATTTGTATGGTTAGAAAGGTGCTGAGCTCTGTTGTGAGGTAACAATCGCTAGATGAGATGAGGATGACAGACATTCCTGTACGAAGTTGAAAGCATCATCAATTGAAGACCTATTACCATGAACACAGATGATCCCAGCGACCTTGAGCCGTTGACACCAAATCATCTGCTCCTATTGAAGATGCAGCCCAGTATTATATATATATGTGTGTGTATATATATATATATATATATATATATATACAGTGTGTGTGTGTGTGTGTATGTACAGCTGGATCAGCATGTATGGAGAGGCACAAACAAGTGGCAAAAAAGTGTACAGGAATATCTGTACCCAGTATGGATTAGAAGTACCAATCCAATGGGACATACCACCAAAGGTGGTCCTGTGGGACTTCAGTAGATTGACAAACAGCTCCTGGCAAACCAACTGGACACAGTGGTGGTGGACAAAGAGCAGCAGAGGGCAGTGGTGATAGATGTGGTGGTACCAGCTGATGCTAACATCAAGAAGAAGGAGCACGAAAAGGTTGAGAAGTACCAGGGGTTGAAAGAACAGCTGTAACGGATGTGGACGTGGTCCCTGTGGTGGTAGGAGCACTCAGGGCGGTGACCGCCAAACTGGGGGAGTGGCTCCAACACATTCCAGGAACAACATCTGAAGCCTCAGTCCAGAAGAGCGCAGTCCTAGGAACAGAGAAGATACTGCGCAGAACCCTCAAACTCCCAGGACTCTGGTAGAGGACCTGAACTTGAGGATGACAAAGATACCACCCTACAAGGGTGAGAGGAGCATTTTTTTCATATACATACTGTTTATGAAAAATGAAAAGAGAAAATACATAAAATAATCCCACCCTGAGATAATTACTTTCCAGTGCTGTTCAATTGACTGCTGGAGGAGGAAGTAGGGGGATTACCAGTTTGGCAGGGAGTTCCCCTCCTCTCTTCTACTCGGTGGGGCTGCTGAGGAACTGTTCCTCCAGTGGAAACTTCCTCACCACATCATAACAATGCCATGCAAATGAACAGGAGTAGAGAGCCAGTGAGTCACAGCTTGTTATGTAATACCCAGGCTATAATTGTCCACTATCACTTATGATGAAATGACATGAATGTTCTTTTGGCTTTTTGCTGAATTGACAGGATGATGAAGAAGAGATATGAGTGAATAGGGGATCAGGTTTGTGTTGTCCTGTCCTTCATCACTCATCCCTTACAGTCAAGGATGCTCCTGTGTGGCTCATGTTACATTTCAGTTCCCATGAACCCAGCCCAGCATTTCAGCATATTATTTTTTTTTCATCCTCAAGGCCTTAGCCAGGGTTAAGAAGTTGGTGAGGCCCAGAATTAATATCTTTTAATGGATAATATTAAGTGGGTTTTTTGAGCGACTTTCTCTCATTTCGTTATCTGTGCTGAGTCAACTGAAGGAGGTATAAAGATGGCCATCATACCTTTTCAGTGCCCCTAATGATTGTAGGATCATAACAAGGGGGGCCACAATGAGCATTTTTTGCACTCCTGGTCGGACGCAATCTGCATTTTGTTACCTTGTACTTGGACATGTGGAATGACAATAAAGTTGTAACTAGTCTAATCTACTGAACTCTAATCATTTAGTCTGTAATAATAATACAATTATTATAATTAATATTGTTACCACACTAGTTGGCTACTTATATGTAATGGATTATGTGAAACGAAAAACTAAGAAATAATTGACACCTAAAAATTATGATTCCATACGTAAATAAACTCGAGGGAAATGCATTTTCTCTTTGCAGGACCTTCATCTCACCAGCAGGGGTCCTCACAGACCCCAGAAGGCTATTTGTTGTCATACCTCAAAGGTGCTTTATAATATTGGTCAAATGTTTCATTTTATTGATCACTTTGCTAATACTTAACAGTATTAATCTGTGAGTTTCCATGAATGGGAGCTAGAGCTTTCAGTTATCAAGCTCTTCTTCTGTGGAACCAACTCCCTCTTTCAATCCAGGAGGCAGACACATCCCCTTATTCAAGAGTAGGCTTAAGACTTTCCTTTTTGATAGTGCTTATAGTTAGGACTGATCCAAGGCTGACTCAGGCTGCCTTGCTGATTACTGATGGGTGGACCTGAGGGTTCATCTTTTGGTACCGTGTGCCGTGGTGGTGACAAGGTCATCCTACTGAGGCTTCTCCTGGTTGGCAGAGTGAAGAGGAGGACATGTTGCTCAGAATCCATTGTCTCCAGGATTGATGCTTCCCTTCATCCCCTTGGACACTTTCATAATTTAATACATATTTCATATGTATTAAGTGTTGTCATATGGAGTGGCTGTGGTTTTTCATTAGTGTTACTGTGTACACATGACATTGACAGTAGGCCTGTCCAGTTTTATAAGCCTGAATTGAAGGCTTAATGACAGCTCCCAATAGAACAAATTAAATTCCATTCACATCCATTGTGTTGGAGTGGTGCTGGAATTGATAATGTCAAATTTGCGGATACAACTGTTTTCTTGGTGTGATAGCACTAGGGTTTCTGTGTTCCAGCCACTTCCTCTTTCTTTCTTGTCTGAGGCCATTGGACACTATGCTTAACCACCAGCATCAGTTTATGTTCACTGTCCCTGCATTGTTTTGTTTTTTTTCATTTGTTTAGTTCATTCTAATATGATGAACAAATCTGTAGTGCACATGCTTTTCTTTGGAAAAAATCTTTTATTCAAGCACCACAGGCATCATGGCATTATTTGCAAATGTAAGTATCAATTACATGGACAAATTGATGATCTGTTTCATTAAAAATAATAAATTACATATAAAATATAACACAAATAACATTGTGGATTAATACACACTCAATAATAAATAAATAAATAAATAAATAAATAAATAAATAAATACATTAATCAATAAATAGGGTGGCATGGTGGTGCAGTGGTTTGCTTCACAGCAAGAAGGTACCAGGTTTGATTCCCGGCCCGGGACCTTTCTGTGTGGTGTTTGCATGTTCTCCTCATGTCTGCGTGGGTTCTCTCTGGTACTGCGGCTTCCTCCCACCATCCAAAAACATGCATGGGGATTAGGTTAATTGGTTAATTTAAATTTCCTGTAGGTGTGAATGTGAGTGTGTCTGTGAGTCTGTCCGCCTGTAGTGACACAATACACAGCAGTCTACATCTGTACTTGACAGTTTGAACATTACAGTGCAGCAAAAGGGACTGACACTAAGACCAGTAAATAGTACACAACATAACTTTTTGAGCTCTATTGTTTGTTGCTACAGCACAGCTTGGTTTAGTTGCAGCTTTTAAATGACTGTTTAGTGCAGTGTAAACCTGAGTTGAGGTGAGGCAACGGGCTGCAGGCTTGATGGCTCTTCTACATGTTCATTCATAGCTGCACCTGCTGCCCTCAGTCAGCTGTCTTCACAAAGCAAACACACCAAAGAAGGTCTTCCCCGGGTCATCCTCCAGGCTTGGCAGCATCATCTCCTCCATCACGGTCTTGAGTCTGTCCCCTCCCCTCAGGTTGAACACAGCTCCCATGTACACAGTGGAGAACCAGCTGCCTTCCTCAACCTCATCGCTGTGTGCTTCCATTCGGCAGACGGTGCGGACGGAGTGCAGGATGGTCTGGTAGGACTTCTTCCTGTCATCGTTCCCATACGAGCTGGACCAGCGCTGCACAGTGTGACTTACGTGGACCATTGATGGTGAGGTGGTATCGTCAGTATCGCTGCTGCAGTTGACCCGGAAAGATGCTTGGCTGTAAACAAAGTACAGGCCATTTCTGGGAATCACAATTTCGTTGTTGTTGAGTTCCAGCCCTCCTTGAGAGTGAGACTGATCCACCTGATTCCTCCATTTCACTGAGGTCTTCATTTTAGGTTCGTATTCACCTGTTGAAGAGTATAAAGAGATAAAAATAAAGCAAATTACAAGGACAGAGAGGAATCAAAGAATGGTTGCTAAACAGGCATAATGCAAAGTTTGATGTGGCTCAGGAACAAATAAATAAGAATCATTTCTGATTAATTGCTATTACTGAAATAAATGAAATGAAACAATTTCTCATTATGCTTTTGACCACCATCACATTCATGGCACCCACCTCAGGACTAAAATGGCTTTGATGGGCCCTAAAACAGATTTCTCTCAATACCCCATGAACATGCTGAAGAAGCTGTGGAATGTCCTTAAGAATCCAAAGAATAAACCCCTCAAGAAGCCCACAAATTCCCTCAAGAATCCTAAAAACATCCAGAAGCACCATGCCCCAAAGACCAGTGGATTATATGTATCAAACAGCCCCAGACATCATCTGATACTGACTTCACTACATGGTTTTACCTTGTAAATGAATGGCCGCTCTTACGTTTGAGATTTGCCTCAGTGTGTGGCGAAGATCTGTAAAGAAGAGAACAGAGGTTTATAAAAGTGACATTTTTTTCACTTTGTAAGTCAAACTGACAGCAGCTAAAATTGCTAAAACTGTAAAGGGAGTGTCCTCACCAAACTTCTCTTGGTCTTGTCCTGGGTTCTGTTTCAAGAAAAGAGGGACGATTATTATAGCACGACTGGTTCAGGTGAGTCGGGCCACTCACTGAGAGACATGTGGCTAATCTGACACTGTTCCCACCTTGTCACGCCAGTTGAAGAGGTGCACGGCAGCAGCAGCACTAGCGAGGCACAGTGTGAGCACCAGCAGGGCCATGGTTTGCTTCGAGCTGGATTTCACTTGTCTTTGTTTCCTGGCTTTTGTGTCGACGGTGGCATCCAGCAATACTTTGCATTCGCCTTCCATTGT
Source organism: Synanceia verrucosa (assembly GCA_029721515.1). Taxonomy (NCBI): domain Eukaryota; kingdom Metazoa; phylum Chordata; class Actinopteri; order Perciformes; family Synanceiidae; genus Synanceia; species Synanceia verrucosa. Next base: position 23,494,412 of record CM056567.1, read on the forward strand.
TTTGAATGAGTTCCTTCTGTCACTTCAAGTCAAGCTGAGCTCTTAGACACCTTATTCAGAGCTTCTTCGTCTACTGTTGCTTTGGTTTGTTGACTGACTCTCGGCTACCGGCTCTTTTAAAAAACAGCAGCTCCTGGGAAAGTCCAGTGATGTCACTCATTGTGAGTGAGTGGAGATTTGATGAGGAAGAGAGACCCAGAGCTGGAGGATCTTACACACCACACACTCCTACACACAGCAGCTATATGACTGTGTTATCCCATTAGCACATACACACACACACACACACACACACACACATCTACAGATACTCACACCAAACTTCTTAACATGATCAATGAAAACTCTACATTGTAGAATAGAATTTTATTGTCATTGCTGTCAAACAATGAAAGGCAGTTAGTAGTAGCTCTCTTTCAATTTAGCAGCAAACATGAAATAAACAGTATGTAAGGCATGTGAAAATAGAATACATAAAATAAAAATAGTTGTTAAAAATAGTAAATAAGTAAGTTAAGTAAGTTTTAAGTTTTGGGATAAGTAAGTTTTGGGATGAATATGTGTTTACGTATGTTGTGTTATGGTCGTCTTTATGTGGGTCAAATATATGAAAACTGTGTTCAAGTTTAGATGGCAAGACACATCATTCAGTTAGTCATCTTCCATGATTGCCAACATTATCAAAAATGAGTCAGTCAATCAGTACAAGTGTATCAGTGAACTACAACTTAGGGGTCATTACTAATATCTACATTATATTGTATCACTTCCCTTTTGTTTAAAATTAGACAGGTGGTAAAGCAGGGCCTCACACTGCCGCTGTACAAGTGTTGTTCCTGCGCAAAAAACTTAGCTCAGGCACTAACAGCATTTCTACAGGTGGAAAGGAGCACAGTGAAACAAAAAGATTTGATTGGCAGACTCGTCACCACGTCATTAAAGCACTGAAAATAGTTCACATCTGCTCAGCTTTTCAAGACTTACACTGTCACTTTATAGCTTTATGTCCCCAGCTTCCTTTGAAAATTACTTTTTGTCTGTTTCTACTTTTCTTGAAGCCACAGTTCACGTGTATGTGTCAAAACAGAAATCCAGAAACATAAGAAGAAAAAAATGGAAAACAGAGATACAGCACAGCGTAAAAAGTTAAACTAAAATGTATGTTCATGATAAATATATATATCAAGAATGCCTATGTATACATTCTTGTAGTCATGCTAAATAGGAATTTAAGTTTTAAATGAAATATAAAGTAGTAATAATAATAATAATAATAATAATATATGGCATTTATATGGAGGTTTTAAAATTGCAGACACTTTATTAATAAATAAAAAGCAATAAAAAAGCTGCTTATTGCTTTTTGAAGATGGTGAGTAATATTTGACTAAAACTGTCTGGCGACTTGAAACCAAAAACAGAACTATGAGTAAGTACACAGGTGAGTAAGAGTGCGTATGGATGGTATTGCCCTTGACATGACAGGTTTAGGTAAATTCAGTGTGTTGTATAAAATATCTGGGTGTTCACTGTCACATTCAGGTAACCACAGCCTGGAAAGGGGAACTTCCTCCTACGCTTGCTCTGACAACAGTACACTTGTATAGCGCCTTTATAGCCAGCTGACCACTTAACGCAAAACACCCCAAACAAACCCTCTTGATAGAGATAATGTAGAAGGAAAGGAAATGATATAATCAGATACATATTATAGTTCTAATCTATTTTTCAGATGGTACAATGTGTGAAGTCAGTGTGGTTGCACAAACTAACAGCAGTTGTCAAAGTAAGGCGGCCTTGTCACAGATCTCATATCAGCTCTCTGAGTATAGTATGTGATCACTGAGAATTACACTTTAACAGGAACTACAAACTTTTCACAGCCACATTCAATGAAAATGAATAATTCATGGTCTAAATACTGTACCTTCAGATACTAGATTAAATACAGTACTAGATAAAATGAGCATATAATTTTCACAGTATGTTAGATAATATCCATCTCTGTCTTTGTTTAAGCAAGCTCATTGAGACTATTCATTCAATCATGCTGATATAAAGTGTCTCAGTGACAGAGCAGGTCAGCCACCAATCAGAAGGTCAGTGGTTTGATTCCTGCCACTAACATTCCATGTGTCATGGTGTCCTGGTAAGATCTCTAATCCCAAATTGATCTCATTGATGTGTATTGCTGTATGAATGTGAGTGAATGTGTACTTTTGTCTGATGGTTAGCTTCAGTCATCAGTGTATGAATGCGTGTGTGACTGTGTGAATGTGATTTGTAGTGTGAAGCGCTTTGAGTGGTCTGATGACAAGAGAGGTGCTATACAAGTACAGTCCATTTACTGCCTGGCCAAGGACAAGTTGAACTGGCCCTAATTAAAAATAACATAAGGCAACCACACTGTAAATAAAAAACAATGTGAGTTAACCAGAGCAACTGTGAAAAAAGACTAATTGGATTTTGGACTCAACAGAGAGCCCTGTATAGGCTACTGCCAGCCAATAGTTTCTGCTAAAATATGTGACTTAAATAGAAATCTGTGAAGTGAATTAAGGGGAAATCATAGCTTTGACCACAAACACATATATACTGTGAAGTGTCAGTTGACTTCTCATTAAGTGACAATGACCAAACTTGTTTTTTCAATGAGGGTAGAGAGTACTGTGTGCCTGACTACACCTAGACAGGAAGGATGTCTCTCCCACTTTATGATGTGGTCTACTGCCCACTTTCACCTACATTTACTTAAGTTTTTGCATCATTCATTTAAGTTTTTGCATCTCATTTCACATTAGGATTTGAAAAGATTTTATGAGAGAAAAATTCCCTTTGTGCTGGTATATCAGCCTGCTCTTGACATCTTCTGCCTCTAAATCTGTCACAAGAAACAAATCCCTGTTGCCTAAAAATAACTGGATATTGTCCCTTAAGCCACAGAAGAATGCAGTGTTTTTTTAGATTGGCCCACTGCTCAAAAAAGCTTCCTCTTTGCAAGATAAGAACATTATAAACAGTGGATGTCCACGTATTTCTTAAAGACCGTCAGCTCACCTAAAATATTTGGTGCAAAAACTCTAACAATGAACAATGACGTGACTAGAATAGAATAGAATAGAACAGCTCTTTATTGTCATTGTTGTTTAGCAGCTCTTCGCTCTAGCAGCAATGGAACACATTAAATAGCATATAAACATGGAATAAAAAACAATATACTACGATGGATAAGAAATATCCAATGGTAATGTGGTTTTGGGTTGAGTATGTGCACGTCAAAATCTATATTTAGAGCAAAACTGACCATGGCATTGTTCATTTAGATTTACATGAATTACAACTTGACTGATCACTTAAATTGTTAAGTCACATCATCAGGGTAATTTGGGCCATTTCTTCTGGTTGGTGTGGTGGAGAGAGGAAGACGTGCTGCACAGGCTTCTTCTGGTTGGTGTGGTGGAGAGGAGGACGTGCTCTTCATCCCCTTGGACACTCTCATACAATTCTATATATACACACTGTATATTAGCTGTTGTTATATTGAGTTGGACATTTCCATACAATTTTATATGTAGTGTTAATGTGTTTTCATTGTTGTTACTTTGTACACATGGCATCTATTGCACGTCTGTCCATCCTGAGTCAAGTCAAGTTTATTTGTATAGCCCAATATCACAAATTATGAATTTGCCCCATTGGGCTTTACAACCTGTACAGGATATGACACCCTCTATCCTTTACAAATGACCCTCGCATCGACTAAGGAAAAATTCCCCCAAAAAAACCTTTTAACAGGGAAAAAGAAAGAGAAGAAACCTCAGGAAGAGCAACAGAGGAGGGATCCCTCTTCAGGATGGACAGACGTGCAATAGATGCCATGTGTACAAAGTAACAACAATGAAAACACATTAACACTACATATAAAATTGTATGGAAATGTCCAACTCAATATAACAACAGCTAATATACAGTGTGTATATATAGAATTGTATGAGAGTGTCCAAGGGGATGAAGAGCACGTCCTCCTCTCCACCACACCAACCAGAAGAAGCCTGTGCAGCACGTCTTCCTCTCTCCACCACACCAACCAGAAGAAGCCTGGGCAGCACGTCTTCCTTTCTCCACCACACCAACCAGAAGAAGCCTGTGCAGCACGTCTTCCTCTCCACCACGCCAACCAGAAGAAGCCTCCGCAAGATGACCTCCCCACCACCACGTGCATGGATTCATTTTTCTGCATCATTTTTTAGAAAGAATATGCCTGATTTTTGCAATGTAATGGTGGTAATTCCTTACAGTGATGCTAGAGACTGGGGCAATGCCATCTAGAGTAAATAATTCATTAGATCATTTGTTTCTGAGATTATCTGGGCCAATTAGAAAAACCTCAGTTTTGTCTGAATTTAACATCACAGAATTGTCTGTCACCCAGGTTTTTATCTTTTTAAAGCATGCTTGGAGTTTAGCTAACTGGTTGGTTTCATCTGGATTGAATGATAAATATAGCTGAGTAACAGTGAAAATTTATGGAGTGTTTTCTGATAACGTTGCCAAGAGGAAGCATAATAAAGTGAATAGAATTGGCCCAAGTACAGAACCTTGAGGAACTCCATAACTGACTTTGGAGTGCATGGAGGACTTATCACTGACATGTACAAACTGGGATTGGTCTGATTAATAGGACTTGAACCAGTTTAATGCACTACCTCTGATGTCAATTAAATGTTCTAATCTCTGCAACAGGATATGGTGGTCAATAGTGTCGAAGGCAGCACTAAGATCTAACAAGACAAGAACAGAGACAAGTTCATTGTCTGATGCAATTAGCAGGTCATTAGTAATTTTCACCAGAGCGGTCTCGGTGCTATGATATTTTCTAAATCCTGACTGAAAGTCCTCAAATATATTATTGTTCTGGAGGAAGTCACACAGCTGACTGCACACTGCTTTCTCAAGGATCTTAGAGAGAAGAGGAAGGTTGGATATTGGTCTATAGTTAGCTAAAACCTCTGGTGCTTATGTGTGATAAGAGGTGCAGTGAAGTTGGGATGGGGTTTAAGAGACAGGTAGACGGCTTAGATGAGGAAATCACTGCAGTCAGTTTGAGTAGGTCTATGGGAGAAAAGCAGTCTAAATATACATCAGGTTCTGCAATGGGTTCCTGTGTTTGAGGACAAACCATTTAAAGGCAGAGTGTGACTAAGGCTACGTTTAAACATAGCAGGGTATTTTGATAAATGAATATTTCCTTCCATCCGTTTTCCAAAATAACATTGTGCACACATCATAGTTTTCAAAAAAGTTTCCGTTTACATTAACTCGCATAAGTACGCTATAGAGAGCCATCATAACTACAGCAAGGCAATGAGCGACAGCGTTGGAAGAAGGAGAAAGCCATGCGAGCCAGTCAGAAGACTCATCAACACCAACAACTAACACGAGCGACTTCCTGTATTATGGAGTTTTTTTAAATTTAGGAGTTCCTACGGTTGGCTAGTGTCCTTTTTTACAGCAGTAAATCCTTAAACTGTCTCTCCAGAATGTAGGGTTGAAGCACAGTGTCTCAAGGAAAACAGATGGCTAGTTATCTCTGAGCTGACTAGGTAACCAAGGTCACAGGAGTCTGCCAGCGTTGGCCCTTTGATAAGGCCAATGGCTGAGCGTCAGCAAGACAACAGGTGCCACTGTTAGTTCAGAGCTTAGAATGAGCATGTCCTGACTGTAACGCTACTCAAGAGTAATGTAAGGTAATATACTTGTACTTAACTGGGTGTTAGTTTATAAGGCTGAGCACCATAGGGGAAGGTAGGAATATCAGCGCACTCTGGCAGCTGTACGGTTGTCCACGACAAAGTTCATATTCCTCCTCATATATCAGAATCTTCAATAAATGTCACTTCTTTAATCAACCGCGGGAGGCTCCTGGGTACATCCATTCTCCCATCATTGACTGTTCAATATTTTCCACGACATCCTGTTCCTCCAAGCCCTAATACGTCTCTGCTCCTGTACATACAGTAATAGAGGAAGATAGAAGTATCATCACTTCAACCACTTGTCCGTCATTAAAGATGAAGGACAAATGGTTTATCCAATCACATGCAAACGAAGCAAGGTTGGTTGCATGAACAAACTCACTCTTCCCTGGTAGTAACATGTGATGCAACAGCGATTCGCTGTTAGCAAACACGTGACAGTTTCTGTTTGGTTGCACCAGCTCATCACCTCGTGTCTGGCTGAAAACAAATGCGCTGAAGGAAATGAGTGCAGCAGAGAGCGATGAAACTGTGGACAAAAAAAGGAAAGTTCAGCTCACCAACCTGATTCACTGTGCTGTTCACACTACAAGTGTGTCTGACTGCCTCACTGCTGTCCAGTCAACCGCCTCTCGTTAATTCCTGGTTAATAAATGAGCCGTTCGTTGTTTCCTAGTGTTTACAGTGATCACTGAAACGGCTCTAAGGCTCTTAGGCAGACCACTGTAGTCTCACAGATGTTAAAACATTTATGCACCTTTTGTTAAGCATTTCTTTAATGTTTATTTTTGCACCTTAATGTGAAGACATAATTAAGTATCCATTGTAATTTAAATTTTCATTAAGATTTAAGTGTACATTTCAGTGTTTTTCATGTTTGTGATGACATTTCTTTTCCCTGTTTGTACAGATTGATACCTCAGGAAGGTTAAGTTTACAATAAAAGGGTTTAATGTAAGTTTTTTCAATAATTATCGATATCGACTGACATGAAACACTTATTTCGTGATACAGTTTTTAGCCATATCGCCCAGCCCTTGTGCAGATAGTCTACTTTCCACTTTCCAATCTACCTGTTCTGCCATTTTAGATTCTGTCACCCCTCTTCGGCAAAAAAGTACCAAAACCAAGTCAGATCCCTGGTTGAATGACCACACCCATCTGCTCAGACAACAGTGCAGACAAGCTGAACGACAGTGGAAAAAGGACGGGCTGCATGTATCCCTGGGCTGGTTAAAGCACAGATTGGCCGCTTATCAGAGAGCGCTGAAGGAGGCCAAGTCCAGATATCCGTCCTCCATTATAGCAAACAGCTCTCATCAACCAAGACTGTTATTTCATACTATTGACTCTGTCATTAACCCACGGCCCTTGGCCTGGTCTGTTGCAAACCCCGCCACCTCGTGGCATCTGTCAGACAGAACATCAGTAATATCGATAGGTGCCCAGACGATGTATGTGCTCCTCCTGCACTGTCTGTTGTTTCTGAGCGGTTTGACACTGTTTCCATGTCAACTTTCACTAAGGTGGTTAGTGACATGAAACCCACTAATTGTCCCCTGGACTTCATTCCGGCCAAGTTTTTGATTCTGTTGGGTCAAGTCTGCTTGTTTTTATAAACTCCTGTCATATTTCTCGGTCTGTCCCAGCTGCCTTCAAACATGCTATGGTTAGGCCCCTCATAAAAAAAACGCACCTTGACCCCTCCATGCTTGAAAGTTGTATAGATTCAATTACAGATATTTTTAGAGATGAACTCTGTTCTTGATAAATTCCAGTCTAGTTACAAATCCTGACATAGAACTGAGTCAGCACTGGTTAAGGTGAACAACGACATTGCTTTGTCTGTGGATGCTGGGAATCCCATTGCAGATGCTGCTGGACCTCGCAGCAGCCTTTGATACAGTCGACCATTCAGTCCTTGTATCTCGTCTTGAGCATGTTGGTATCTGAGGCACCGCTCTCCAACGGTTTAGGCCATACCTGACAAATAGGAGTTTTTTCTGTTATGATTGATGACCTCTGCTCCTCACATGCTTCCCTCCCTTGTGGGGTCCCACAGGGATTTATTCTTGGCCCTACTCTGTTTTTTTTTTTTTTTTGTATTTGCTGTCTCGGGGTTCAGTTATCAAAACACAACCTGTCTTTTCACTTTTACACTGATGATCTGCAGATCTATCTCCTCATGAGTCCCAATGAAAACACTGCACTTAGTAAGTTGCTAGGTTGCATCACTGAGGTAAAGCAGTGGCTTGATCAAAATTTCCTGCACTTCAATGACAGCAAAACTGAATGCATTTTGTTTGGCACATCACCTGCACTGAATGCTTCCACAGCTAACTCTGGCATTCTGGCTCCCTTTTTTAACCACATTTAAAAAATCTTGGAGCAACTTTTGACAGTGGGCTCAAATATGACAAACAGATTAGTGCTGTTGTTAGAAGCTTCTTTCAGCTCTGTCTCTTTGCCAAAGTGAAACCGTTTGTCATTTGTGGGGATCTTGGGAAGGCAATCCAAGCTTTTGTCAGTTCAAGACTCGATTACTGTAACGCCCTTTACGTTGGCCTCAGCCAGTCCTCAATTTCATGTCTTGTACAGAACGCTGAGGCCGATTTTTAACTAACACATCCAGACACAAACACACCACCCCTGTGCCGGCATCACTCCATTGGCCTCCAGTTCATTTTAGAATTGACTTAAACTTTTGGTATTTGTTTTTAATGCCATTAATGGTCCGGCTCCTTCTTACCTGTCTGGCATTTTAACTGTCCATGACCATGGCAGGGCCCTGCGCTGCTCAGCGCAGCTTCTATTAGAAGCCCCAATGTCCAGAGATAAACAGTGGGGTAACCATTCCTTTGCTGTCGCTGCTCCCAGATTTTGGAATTGGAATTGCCCCCTGACATTCGCACCACAACTGATCTCTGTGGTTTTAAATTGAAGCTAAAGACTTAATTTTTTTAGACTGGCTTTGAACTCTGACCAGGGCAGTCTTGTTTTTAGGTTATCTTATTTTGTTTTTAGTTTTTTTTTACAACTGGAAGGCTTTTAACAACTTGCAGCACTGTGGTACTTTGCCTTTCAATTTCTATGTATCAGATTTATGTATTTTTATGTTTTAATGTATATGTTTTCTGTATGTACTGTTTTTATGCACTGTTTTATGGCTTTAATGTAAAGCACTTGGAGTACCTTTCTGTTATTGTAAAGGGCTATATAAATAAATTTGATTTGATTTGAGATGGTAGGGTAAGAATTTGGAGTAAATAACTTGAAAGCATGGATTCATCCTGCCTTGTATCAATAGTTCAGGCTGCTGCTGGTGTAATGGTGGGGGAGATTTTCTTGGCTCACTTTAGGCCCCTTGGTACCAACTGAGCATGTTTTAAATGCTGCAGCCTACCTGAGTATTGTTGCTCACCATGTCCATCCCTTTTTGACCACAGTGGACCATCTTCTGATGGCTACTTCCTGCAGGATAATGCTCCATGTCACAAAGCTCAGATCATCTCAAACTGGTTTCTAGAACATGACAAAGAGTTCACTGGACTCCAATGGCCTCCACAGTCATCAGATCTAAATCCAATAGAACCTTTGGGATGTGGTGGAACAGAGATTCTCATCATAGATGAGCAGCCAACAAATCTGCAGCAACTGAGTGATGCTGTCATGTCAATATGGAGCAAAAAAAAGCTGTGAGGAATGTTTCCAACACCTTGTTGAAAGTTTGACATTAAGAATTATGGCAAAAAGGGGGTACAACCTTTTACTGGCCAGTGAGTATATATCAAACACTTTTTACAGATTTTTCGATTGAGGATTTTTGATGACTTGGTTTATTGCCAGCTGATAAGCATACAAATGCCTTGTCACGCTGAACTCTGGCCTGACAAACCAGACTACAACATCAAATGTATAGTCTGGGGGCAGTCAATAGGCAGAGTTGAAGCCTGTGGTCCAACCGTTGTCGTTCAGTCTACCTCTGCATGTAATAGGCCAAAGCTATGACTAATCAGAGCAATGGACAATGTGACACTACCAGCTGAGCCAGCTGGTATATTAGACTTTTGCCGTAACTGATCAGCAAAACAGCAAATACATCCCTCTTTAAAACGGATGACTTGAGTGCTTCTTTCTGCTCAACTTTCAAAGAAAAGCCCAAGTCTAACTCTTCCAAAATCAATGACAGAGCCGATTCGAACAACTGTTGTTCATTATGCTGCATTCATATTGTAACGAAAGTCTGGATTCGCAATTGGGAATGACATCACACCCGAGTTGATGGCGTTTGAGTAAACAAGTCTGAAAAACAACATGACACCTCCAATGAAAAGTTTGTTGTGCTTGCTCTGCCGGAATGCAGAAAGCTAATGCAGCAATATGAGGTCCTCAAACACAATTGATAGGTACAAAGAAGATGTACAGGGTGTGTGTTTGTTCTCTTGCGTAATTATGTGTGGGAAAAATATCTGACTCAACTGTAGGCTGTAAAGTATAAAACTACACGGCACTAATCCAGGGCGCTGCCATCTTGGATTATGACATTGTGGTCAAGTTGGGGTTGGTGAAGACTTTATGAGTTTACGTGTCGGAAAATCTGACTTCGAGGGGCTTTTCAGTTGATGTACGACTCCGAACACATAAATTATGACTTACGAGGACAACTCAAACGCAGCATTAGCCACAGCCATCTTCCTTGTTTTGCTATCTCCAGCATCACGCAGCCCTGTCGTCGTCGTGCTACGCCCACCCCGACGACTCGCTACGTAGATAAAACATTGTGATTGGTCCGTCTGAGCCTGAGCCAGGATTATCTCCTATGGTGCGCCACTAGACCATCCTGCAAGACAAAAATATTTTTGGCCGCTAGGGTGCGTCTAGATTTCTAGGCTAGCTGAACTCCATATGCAGAAATTTGCCATTGGTGCATGGAAAGGAAAGGGAGGACAAACTTTCCTTTACTTTTCCACCACACAGCACTTCAGAGTTCCATTCTTGACTCTTCAAGTCACTTGAGTTTCTTGGTTCTTTGTTATTGGACAGATATACTAGTCTTTGACTATATGACGTGTTCAAACATAAGGCAGCTTATAAGTGTACTTAACAAGAGAACATGTGAGACAAAACTTGATGACCAACTTTGAAGTTGCTAAATGACAATTATACTCACTTGTGTGGGGACAGGACTAGATCAGTTACCTGATCTTCATCTGGAAAAGATCACAGGCAAGACTACCAATCACAACCAACTTGCAGTGAGGGCGAACATAATACCAGTAGAACAGTGTCCTGCGTTGTGCTCTCATATTCTTTTTGAGACCGGACAGTTCTCTTTGACTCAGTCTCATCAAATTCAAGGTTGTGTTTTACAGTCAGATATCCTAGCTCTGTCCCTACATTACACGTGCAACCAACCCTCAGATTATCTTTCCCTCATGCATGAACTATTCTGTAACTAGTCTTGGCATTTGGTTTTCCTGTGTTTGTCAATGCATTGTACATGATGTCTAAGTTTTCTCCTTTAACTTTTAACCTGATCTCTTCTGGGGTTTTTCACTTTTAGCTGCCTTCCACTTACAGATACAGGTAAGAACTTCTATCATGCTTATTGGCAGTCTACAGAATGTACCTCAGGCAGTTGTAATGGCTTCATCTACTTGAAGCTTTCCTACCATTTTAGGGGAAAAGAGCAGTGCATGTCATCCAACAATGCTAACCACATGAAAATGTGGTAATGTGGAGGAAGGGTTCAGGTTGACAGTTCAGTGAAGAACAGGGAAGTTGTTTGAGGACAGCAGGGGGAAATCACCCATGTTTTCCCTTCATGGTTTGATTGAATGTTTAACCCCTAAAAGTGTATAACGAATAAGTGAAGAATTTCTGTCAGTAATAGTTTTGGGCATCCAGTCAAATTACAGATGCTGTGACATCATACATGGGCTTATTAGAAGACATCTATGTAGCAACTCATTCCAGGGTGAGGTATAACCAGTGTTGTGCTATTTACTCAAAAATAGTAACTGGTTACATCATTCATGGAGGTTGGAACTTGGAGTTCGGATCAACATAACCCCAAAGTTGCTCATAACGCGTTACTGCCCAAAGCTGGTTATAACAATGGCAAGTCCTGGTTATTTTTCTTAATCATGTTTCTTGTTTTATATTTGCAATTCGATTATATGTCATGCACCAACTTACTGAGGTGATTGCAACACCATGGGCAGTTACATTTTTGGACTTCACAGGAGGTTTTTTTACTTTTACTCACAACTTTAAGAATAACATATGTTTTCCATGACTTGCTCTAAGCGCTCAAGAGGTCTAATAGTGGGTCAAAATAAATTATAAAGCCTAAAGCTGACTTTAATTTAATTAGAAATATGCCTTTGTATGTATTTTGTTGGCACTTGTCAGTGGTATTAAATACTCCTCATTAGATTGTTTCTGATGACCCTTTTCCAACAGTGGCACAATTTGTCTTTGGACTACTTATACATGGCTTGTAATTTCACATAAATTAATAATTAAACAATAGATGTATTTGAACTTAAATAACAATGTTTTTGCATGATAATGTAACAAAAACCTGATGAGCAATTCCTGCTCTGAGCATGAGATCAATCAGGTGATCACTCAGAGTTGCTCATATGATTTCTACTACACTTTGCTATGAATGCTGAGTCACTTGATTAATGTGTCTTATTCTTCACACGCATTCTCAGAAGTATGATCACTATAAGTGCAGGTATCTGTAGGCCTGAGAAAGTTTCTTTTCAGAGCTGAGGAAAAGAACAAACACAAACTGCTACAACAAAGTTGAAAGAATTCCATTTCCAGTATAGAAAATTATTGGTTCATTAATATATTTTTTTCTCTTAAACTAAGGGGTTTAGCTAAAGGGAGTCTCTAAGTTTTTATCTGTAATGAGGAAGTAACCTGATCCAAATAGAAGCAGTAAAATGACTGATTTCTTCCCAATGAGAAGGAAAGATCTATTCCAGAGGATCAGAAATGATTTGGTCACATGAGGGACCAGCTTGCAGATCTATCCGAGACAATGTGATGTGAAGACGTTGGAAAAAAGGAAACACCAGAGTTATGCAATAGTGGCTGGATAATGAGGCAATAAAGGATTCCTGTTGAAATTTCTACCTGTCTGGGCAAGGAGAGTGGAGGGTCAGAAGGGAGGAAAGATGATCAGGAGGGAGGAGTGACTGAAGAAGTTTTGTAGATGGGTGAAACTCTGTGTGAAACCTGTGGTTTCCTGTCTCCTTTCTAAAGTAAACCACCGAGCTACTGCGTATGCAAAATGTTTGTTCCTGTTGTTCAGCTTGTTGCAACACAAAAGCATTTTCCACATTCATGGAGGAGGGGTAATGCGTTGCAGTTTGACCTATATTTTTAAGGTCACTGTTCACATATTTAGGACTGAGGCTGAACAGGATTATATGTTCAGCATGAATATTCAGCTCACCATGTTTCAAGATTGACATCACAGACTTTGAAATCTTTTGAGGAAAAAAAACTGGAGTTAAAGGAGAAAATCTGGAAACTGTCATGGGACTTCTTTCCCTTAAAACCAAGATTATTCCACTATCATTGCTTGTACTTAACCACTGCTGCTTCAAATGATGTTACAGGTGCTACATCTTCACCACAGATTTATATTTGGATTTGATCAAAGGGTTTTGGAACTGGAACAGAAGTCCAAAAATACTCTCAATTACACAAAACTAACACTGAAATATTAGCTTTTGTGATGAAATATGAAACCCTAGATGTTGCTGTGCATACCCTAAAACAAATGAGTATCATGGATCATGCAGCCTCTGAAAGGGGATTGAATTTTCAATTTATAGAACAAGACTCAAAATGTTAATGTTGTCAGCAAGCAACTGTTGCTGTCACGTTAGGCGTTCAATTTGATAGGGTGATAATATGTTGGTTTTGTTTTTACAGCTGGTTTTGTTCCCCCCAAATGAGCAAAACCAGCAATGAATGAATAACTTGTAACATGTAAAGTGTGTTGGTGAAGAGCTGGTCCACCATGAACCTCCAGAACAGCTTTCGTTATCCTCATCATAGATTCTGTAATTGTATACAGGCATGAACAGTACCTTAAGAATATTCCCTGATTAGGTGCTTTTAGGCAGTTGGTGGGATTGAGATCTGGAGACTGTGAGGGTTTGGCATACGATTCCTATTAACCTTTAACAGAGCCCCTGTCCCCTGTATTCATTGTGTTTCTCTACTCATGTATTCACCCATCTCTACCACTATCTCCTTCCTATTACCACTGACACCAGGCCCACTTTTTCTATGGGTAAACATATTTATACATTATGATATATTGTTTTGTGAAAAAAAACATGCCACCCTTCCTCTGTCAGGCATATTACAGTATTTTGGCTTGCAGCACCACCATGTGGTCATACTGTCCGCAAATACATCAATCACTCAACGGTGCTCAAAAACATGACACTACCATTTGGATGATTTATGGAGCAAAACAGAAACATGTATGCTGTAATACAGTGCATCATATCAGCCCTGTTATTACAGTCTATCTTTTTTTGAAAGAATGGCAACACTGGCATATTGTCATCTAATCTTCCAAATATTGTGTCGGCCTACCATAAAATCATTCATTCTGTTGCATGTAAAAATGCATCAAATGGCAAAGTGACAAAATGGAATAACAATATTATCATAATTCCAAATGTATTAGATGTAGACTTAGACTACTGTTATTAATATTAGTAGTCATAGTAACAAGCATACTGCAACTCTTTACTCTTGTAATAGTGGCAGTGCCAAATCAAGCCTCCTAAATGGACTGTACTTATAGTGCTTTTCTATATGGCTTGTGTGGAAAAATAATACACTAAACTGCCCACTTAAATGATTAGAACATGAGAAAACATGCCTCTTGGGAGGCAAAAACATACACTTAAATGACCTTTTGGATGGCAAAAACACACACGGTAATGCCCTTTTGGAGGGCAAAAACACGTGCTAAAGTTCCCTCGGAAAAAACACTGAACTTCAGTGCCCTCTTCAGTGGTAAGAAAACGCGGTAGATGCCCTTTTTTCTTTTGCCCCTGCCCTTCAAAAACTCTATGCACGCCACTGTTACGGTTGCCAGGGAGTGACTCCCAACCATAGAGACACAATGGAGCTGCGGTGACACCCTACTAACATGTTGCAGATGCCTGTTCCTAAACGTACTCTTAGCATCAACGCTCGTTACCGTCATTCAAACTCAGACAGTTCTTGGTTGTATTGCTGTTACCTCTGGGCGGATGGCAGCTAGCTGACTGTCTTTGCGTTAACAACTCAGTTTAGTGAGAGGCAGAAGCCCTGATAGCTAGCGAGCTAGCTAGCCATACTGGCATTGGCTGTAATTCCTCTGCTAATCTAGATATTATAACTGCTCAGCAAAGCTGTTTGAGAGACATTATGGAGTTTCCTTTTGATATTAATCAGTTATTCTCCGAGAGGGTCTCTGTCTTGGACCAGACCCTTGTTGCAGGTTGTAATTCAATAGGAAGGTAAGTTAGAAATCTGAATTTCCTTTTGTCTTTGTTGTTAGTTAGCATGTTGCATATTAGCTACAGTTACCGACAACATACAGATTCTCTCCGTCAGGACTGTCGGTTTTTAAGTGCATTAGTAATGTCGCTTTGATGAAATATTTGCAAACATCTATTTTTTTTCTTTCGCATTTGTCTCTGTAGAACAATGACTTAAAGGTTTGTGTAAGACAGGAAGAGGGCAGAAGGCAGAAAAACACCCTGGTCACAGATCAGTTTTGAAGCCATCCAGTAGCAGATTGATCCATGTTGTGATGCTGATGCCTCGTTTAGCCACTGCCCTAAACCTGCTCCTGCTCTGTGTTTGTCTCTGTAGGCCACATCTTCAAGCCCACATAGCCACAGTTATTGACGAACTTGGAAGAGCCTCAGCAAAGGTAGTATGTGTATGATTTTTGCAGCCACAT
Source organism: Synanceia verrucosa (assembly GCA_029721515.1). NCBI lineage: Eukaryota > Metazoa > Chordata > Actinopteri > Perciformes > Synanceiidae > Synanceia > Synanceia verrucosa. Next base: position 23,510,168 of record CM056567.1, read on the forward strand.
TGCACTGTGGTTGCTTCCGACATTCCATACTATATATTACAAAGTCAATATGCGTGCTACCATTCAACATACTTTTTAGCGAATAGATGTAGTTTTTGGACGCACCGCTCAGTGCGGAAGTGACGCTTCCTGAGAGCCTCTTGTAGGTTGGAGACGCGTAACCGTGGTAACCCGTGTCAACCTCACCTCTACCGGCAATCTGCGATAGTAATACATCTAATAATAATAATACGCCCTTGATATGCTATATTAATAACCGCCCTTGTCCGTTGTGTTGTTGTTGTCTTTACCGCTGCATTGCATTGTTATGCCGGCGTAGTGTCCAGTGCTTGCATACTATAATATAGTACATATACACATATATGTATATATATGTACACATGTATATATACAAAAACAACAATAGAAAAATGAATCCACATGGATTACAAATGTCAGTATCTTGTGTGATCATCGTGGCATAAACATGATGAGCGCGTTGATTTCGGCCACTGGAATTGCTTCCCGCTCTTCCAAGAGTGCAGTATGGAGATCAGCAACCGCCACCGGCAGTGGAATACGACGCCATACACGACGATCCAGATTGTCCCAAACGTGTTCAATCGGATTCATATCTGGGGAATAAAGCGGTCAGTCCATAACCTGCACATTATGTCTGTGCATAACGTGCCTGCAGGCGTGAGATCTGTGGACGGCAAAATGCCTGGCTACCCTCGCTTCGATCATTCCGGATCTCAGCATACCAATGGCCTGCTCCCTCATGCTGCTAAGCGTGGCATGGTGACCGTCTGTGGCAGCTTGCCTTTTTCCTCCAGGTTATTAAACCCTTGACCAGTTGAGTTCAAATCACCAAAAGAACTCATTGAAAGCTTTCTAACAATGTCCTAACGAATCACACATGCAAAAACAGGGGATGGTACCGTCTGCCACGTTAATTTATTGTTTGAGCTGAAAAATGTGAAAAATAAACTGACGGAACGGGGTCAGTGGATGCTAAGGTGCATAGTGTGAAGAGGTCACCAACTTTCTGCAGAGTCATTCGCTACAGACCTCCAAACTTCATGTGGCCTTCAGATTAGCTCAAGAACAGTGCACAGAGAGCTTCATGGAATGAGTTTCCATGGCCGAGCAGCTGCATCCAAGCCATACATCACCAAGTGCAATGCAAAGTGTCGGAAAGCACGCCGCCACTGGATTCTAGAGCAGTGGAGACGCGTTCTTATAATCTAGCTGACAGCTGACTGTAGAATATTTAGGAGCGAGAAAATTTCACGACTGGATTTGTTGCACAGGTGGCATCCTATCACAGTCCCACGCTGGAATTCACTGAGCTCCTGAGAGCGACCCATTCTTTCACAAATGTTTGTAAAAGCAGTCTGCCGAGGTGCTTGATTTTATACACCTGTGGCCATGGAAGTGATTGGAACACATGATTCTGATTATGATGTTCCACACATTATGGTGTGATGGTGAGCAAATACTTTTGGCAATATAGTGTGTGTGTGTGTGTGTGTGTATATATATATATATATATATATATATATATATATATATATATATATATATATAAGATAAAATAATCCTTTATTCGTCCCACAGATGGGGAAATTTGCATCGTTACAGCAGCAAAGTGGATAGTGCAACATTACAAGGAGGGCATATAAAGGCCATATTAAAAATACATTATCATAATAACAACAGTAGAAAATGACCAGGTAAAGAAAAAATATAGCATCATATATACAATAAGTGAATAACAATAAGTGAATAACTAACCATGTACTATAAACAACATAAGTGACTGAAATGATTGGGACAAAAATTACTGAACACAGCAGATATAGATATAGTACAGTGAATGGTATGGTGAAGGAAGTGGAATTACAAAAAAGTATGATAATGACATCACACAAGATAATTTATATATTGTTTATTATATATACAAGATTGTTATATATTGATTATTTAGATATTTATATATTGGTATTGCACAAGATTATTTATATATTGCATATGTCCATGGGTTATTGAACGTGTGTGTATGGGTTAACGGGAACTGAGTGAGGTGTTGTAGAGTCTGACAGCAGCAGGCAGGAAGGAGCGGCGGTATCTCTCCTTCACACAGCGAGGGTGGAGCAGCTGCTCACTGAAGGAGCTGCTCAGTGCTGCCAGAGTGTCCTGCAGGGGGTGGGAGGTGTTGTCCAACAAGGATGACAGCTTAGCCACCATCCTCCTGTCTCCCACCACCTCAACTGAGTCCAGGGGACATCCCAGTACAGAGCTGGCCTTCCTGACCAGTCTGTCCAGTCTTTTCCTGTCCCTGGATGTGAGGCTGCTGGCCCAGCAGACCACTCCATAAAAGATGGCTGATGCCACCACAGAGTCATAGAAGGTCCTCAGGAGCGACCCCTGCACCCTGAAGGACCTCAGTCTCCTGAGCAGGAAGAGTCTGCTCTGACCCTTCTTAAATAGAGCATCTGTATCATCAGTCCAGTCCAGTTTATTGTTTAAGTGAACACCCAGGTACTTATAAGATCTGACGACCTCAATGTCCGTTCCCCGGATGTTCACTGGTGCAGGTGGAGAGTGTTGTCGCCTGCTGAAATCCACCATCAGCTCCTTGGTTTTACCCGTGTTGATCTGGAGGAGGTTCTGCTGGCACCAGTCCCCAAAGGCCTGAATCAGTTCTCTCTACTCATTGCCGTCCCTCGGGCTCTCTGTCTCTCTGTCTCTACGTATGGTACAGAGTACTATAAATTGACCTTTAGTCTCCCCCAAGCTGAGACTTTGGTTCAGTGAAGCCTGAGATAGTTTTAAGTCCTCTCCAGACTCCGCAGATGTTACAAACCCAATTCCAGTGAAGTTGGGACGTTGTGTTAAACATAAATAAAAACAGAATACAATGATTTGCAAATCATGTTCAATCTATATTTAATTGAATACACTACAAAGACAAGATATTTAATGTTCAAACTCATAAACTTTATTGTTTTCAGCAAATAATCATTAACTTAGAATTTTATGGCTGCAACACGTTCCAAAAAAGCTGGGACAGGGTCCTGTTTACCACTGTGTTACATCACCTTTCCTTTTAACAACATTCAATAAACGTTTGGGAACTGAGGACCCTAATTGTTGAAGCTTTGCAGGTGGAATTCTTTCCCATTCTTGCTTGATGTACAGCTTCAGCTGTTCAACAGTATGGGGTCTCCGTTTTATGCTTCATAATGCGCCACACATTTTCAATGGGAGACAGGTCTGGACTGCAGGCAGGCCAATCTTGTACCTGCACTCTTTTACTATGAAGCCATGCTGTTGTAACACGTGTAGAATGTAGTTTGGCATTGTCTTGCTGAAATAAGCAAGGGTGTCCATGAAAAAGACATTGCTTGGATGGCAGCATATGTTTCTCCAAAACCTGAATGTACCTTTCAGCATTAATGGTGCCTTCACAGATGTGTAAGTTACCCATGCCATTGGCACTAACACAGCCCCATACCATCACAGATGCTGGCTTTTGAACTTTGCGTCCATAACAGTCTGGATGGTTCTTTTCCTCTTTGGCCCGGAGGACACGGTGTCCACAATTTCCAAAAACAATTTGAAATGTGGACTCGTCAGACCACAGAACACTTTTACACTTTGCATCAGTCCATCTTAGATGAGCTCGGGCCCAGAGTAGCTGGCGGCATTTCTGTGTGTTGTTGATAAATGGCTTTTGCTTTGCATAGTAGAGTTTTAAGTTGCGGATGTAGCGCTGAACTGTATTTACTGAAAGTGGTTTTCTGAAGTGTTCCTGAGCCCATGTGGTGATATCCTTTGCACATTGATGTTGGTTTTTGATGCAGTGCCGCCTGAGGGATCGAAGGTCACGGGCATTCAATGTTGGTTTTCGGCCTTGCTGCTTACATGCAGTGATTTCTCCCGAGTCTCTGAACCTTTTGATGATATTATGGACCATAGATGATGAAATCCCTAAATTCCTTGCAATTTTACATTGAGGAACATTGTCCTTAAACTGTTCCACTATTTTCTCACGCACTTGTTCACAAAGACGTGAACCTCGCCCCATCTTTGCTTGTGAATGGCTGAGCAATTCAGGGAAGCTCCTTTTATACCCAGTCATGGCACCCACCTGTTCCTTATTAGCCTGTTCACCTGTGGGATGTTCCAAACAGGTGTTTGATGAGCATTCCTCAACTTTCTTAGTCTTTTTTGCCACCTGCCCCAGCTTTTTTGGAACATGTTGCAGGCATCAGATTCCAAATGAGGTAATATTTGTAAAAAATAACAAAGTTTACCAGTTTGAGCATTCAATATTTTGTCTTTGTAGTGTATTCAATTGGATATAGGTTGAAAAACAATTTGCAAATCATTGTATTCTGTTTTTATTTACAATTTACACATTGTCCCAATTTCATTGGAATTGGGTTTGTATTTTGCTGCAGCTGAACCTCCGTCTTCTTCCTGTAGCTTAGTTTCCTCTCTCTGATCTTCCTCCTGAGCTGTTTCTGTAGAGACCTCAACTCCTCCCCGTTGCTTGATACAAAGACTCTTTTCTTCTCCTTCAGGAGAGCCTTAATGTCAGGAGTAATCCAAGGTTTGTTGTTGGAGAAACACTGCACAATCCTGGTGGGTACAGTGCTCTCCACACAGAAGTTGATATCGTCTGTCAGGCAGTGTGTGAGCTGCTCAGTGTCCTCCCCATGGTCATTACTGAATACATCCCACAGTGTTGTGTTAAAGCAGTCCTTCAGAGCCTCCTCAGCTTCATTGGACCATCTCTTCACTGTGCGAGTGACAGCTGGCTGCCTGTGTACGAGGGGTTTATACACAGACAGAAGATGGACCAGGTTGTGATCAGATCTGCCCAGGGGAGGGAGAGGCTGGGAGCTGTATGCCTCCTTAGTATTGGCATAACAGAGGTCTAGTGTTTTATTGTCTCTGGTGTGGCAGGAAACATACTGGGTGAAGGTGGGCAGCTTGGAGGATGGAGAGACATGGTTGAAGTCTCCAGAGATGTGAGGAGGGCATTAGGGTGTTGTGTCTGCAGCCTGCTCACTGCTGAGAGCAGGACATCACAGGCCGCATCAGCGTTAGCAGAGAGAGGGATGTATGCTACTATTGCAATAGCATGTGAGAATTCCCTCGGCAGATAGACGGGCCTTATGCTAACACTGTGCTGCTCCTTAATAGTGATGTGCCCAGGTTTACACCATCTCTCATTAATAAACACTGTCAGTCCTCCTCCTTTCCTTTTACAGTTGTCCTTCGTCGTGTCTATCCGCAGGAGCTGGAATCCGTCCAGCGCGATGGCCGTGTCCGGAGTTAGCGCAGTTAGCCATGTCTCCGTGAATAGCATGAAGCTACACTCCCGGTATTCCCTCAGATGCCGGGTTAGCGCCGCTAGCTTGTCCATCTTGTTGGAAAGAGACCTTGCGTTTCCCATGATGATCGAGGGGAGGACAGGACTGTAACGTCTCCTCCTGATACGGCGCATAACACCAGCACGGCTTCCCTGTCTCTTTCTCCTCACCTCACGGGGGACATTGGGTCGCTTCTGGGGTAGCAGCACTGCCGTGCTACGGAGTGCTAACAGTCGGTCCCTGGTGTAAACAATGGAGCCATGGCAACGTGTGGGATCTCCGGACACGGTTGAAAACAAAGCCAGAAGGGTAAAAACCAATGCGAGTTGAGAGAGTGTCACGTTCATATTTATAGTAAATAAGTCAAAAAGTTAAGAACAAAAGTATGTTAAACTAGGACCCCTGCGGGGTATTGACGGGCCCTCGCAGTGTGTTGCACCACCACCGGATGCACTGCCGGCTACTGTAGGCGCCGGCCTTGTCGATCACTTGCCCCTTGACTGCCTTTACATGTTCTGTGTCCCTTGTGTCTGACAAGCTCCATAGCGCCACTATGGCACACTTTCAGTTTCAGCTTGCTAGCATTAAATCCCCATGATGAGTATGCAATTGAAAACGCCTTAAAATCAGACAAAGTCACCCAAAATCCAGAAAAGCAGTATATAACTGAAATACTTAAAAATCTGCCAAAATCCAGAAAAATTGGTTTTCATGGCAGAACATCAACATTTCAAGCAGTGCCACGGCCACGCCCTTTGACCTACCAGCCTGATTTTTGGATATTATGTTCCCCAACATCTAGTTTACGGCCTGGGAGTGAAATAATGTCAAACTTGTATGCTGTTTGCTTTTGAGGCATCTATTTGTTTGCTATGGTAAAAAGCACTACTTTTGTTCAAGGGGGCTCCATTGCCAAAACAAATGTTCAAATTGAAATTCGACCTGTCGTTTTAAACTACACTAGTGTGGACACTGGGCGGCACGGTGGTGTAGTGGTTAGCACTGTCACCGCACAGCAAGAAGGCACCAGGTTCGAATCCCGGGCCCGGGGCCTTTCTGTGTGGAGTTTGCATGTTCTCCACGTGTCTGCGTGGGTTCTCTACGGGTACTCCGGCTTCCTCCCACCATCCAAAAACATGCATGGGGATTAGGTTAATTGGCTAATTTAAATTGACCGTAGGTGTGAATGTGAGTGTGAGTGGTTGTCTGTCTCTATGTGTCCTGTGATGAACTGGACACTTGTCCAGGGTGTACCCTGTCTTTCACCCTAAGACAGCTGGGATAGGCTCCAGCCCCCCGGCGACCCTATGAGGATAAGCGGTAGATAATGGATGGATGGATAGTGTGGACACTAGGGATGGGAACGACACAGGATTTTGTATGTCGATTGTCGAGGCCCATGTGTCGAATTTTGTCGAATTGTCTGCCTTTTTTTTTTTTTTTTTTTAACTGTAGTGGCAGCAACAATGCAGAGGGTGGAAAATATTCTACACTGTACTACATCATTTTAGGCTTACAGACATGGCTGTAATGTCCAATATTGACAATCAACGCAGTGATAATAAAAATGACAGACTTTTGCAAACTTAAAATGTTTATTCAACGTCTCTCTTAATTACCACCGGACCTGTCTGCGCAGCATTCAGTTGAACAATTCAGTCTTTCTTAATTTTTCTTTCAAGTACGAGTGCCACATTTGCACAACACAAAAATGGACGTGCAAATGGTGATTTTATTCGTCTGTTTTTTTCTTTTTTTCTGAGTTTTTAAGTCCACATCTGGCAACCCGTTCAGCCACGGCTCCATTGTTTACAGCCGTGAACAGCTGTTAGCGCTGAGCCAGGCCAGACCACCGTCATGGCAGAGACCGGACATCCCCGAGGACCTCCGCAGGAAGAAGAGGGGATGCAGGGCAGGAGTGAAGCGTCGGGAGAAGAGGAGACGCTACAAGCCGTCCATCCCGTCTGTCATCATGGGAAACGTGAGGTCTCTGCCGAATAAGATGGAGGAGCTGGCAGCGCTGACCCGGCTGCAGTGGGAGTATCGGGAGAGCAGCCTGCTGATGTTCACTGAGTCATGGCTGAATGAACTCACTCCGGACTCGCTCGTAACTCTGGACGGATTTCACCTCGTCAGAGCGGACCGGAGTGCGAGGGAGAGTGGTAAGAAGAAGGGAGGAGGGATTGCGATCTACGTTAATGAGAGGTGGTGTAACGCTGGACATGTGAGCGTTAAACAACAGCGCTGCACTAAGGATGTTGAACTGCTGGCTGTTAGTCTGCGGCCATATTATCTGCCGAGGGAGTTTTCACACGTGATCGCGATCACCGTTTACATCCCCCCCTCGGCTGATGCTGCTGCAGCCTGTGAGCTCATCCACAGTGAAGTGTCCCAGCTTCAAACAGCTCACCCTCAGTCTCTGATCATCATCTCAGGAGACTTTAACCACACATCGCTCTCCACCACTCTCCCCACATTCTGCCAGTATGTGGACTGCCCAACAAGAGACAATAAAACTCTGGACTTACTGTATGCAAACACCAAGGACGCATACAGCTCATCACCCCTCCCCCCGCTGGGTCGCTCAGATCACAACCTGGTGAGACTGCAGCCCATTTACATACCTATGGTGAAGACGCAACCCCCCACCATAAGGTGTGTAAAGCTGTGGTCAGAGGAAGCCACTGAGGCCCTGCAGGACTGCTTCAGGACCACACACTGGGATGTGCTGTGTGACCCCCACGGTGAGGACATCGACACCATGACCCACTGTGTAACGGACTATATAAACTTCTGTGTGGAGAACACTGTACCCACCAGGAAAGTACGGTGCTTCTCCAACAGTAAACCCTGGGTGACCCCTGAGCTGAAGGCCCTGCTGAAGGAGAAGAGGAGGGCCTTTGGATCTGGGGACAAAGAGGAGCTGAGGAGGGTACAGAGAGAGCTGAAGAAGAAGATCAAGGAGGGCAAGGCCAGCTACAGGACCAGGATGGAAAGTAACTTGCAACAGAACAACGCAAGGGAGGTCTGGAGAGGCCTAAAAACCATCTCTGGTCACAGCAGAGGCCATGAGAGGGGAGCTGAAGGAGACCAAGAGTGGGCCAACCAACTAAATCTGTTTTTCAACAGGTTTGACTGTGCCCCCACTCCTCCACCCCCTCATCAAAGCACCAGCCAGCCAGCTCTTTCTTCACAACACCTCAGCCCTCTGCCACCCCCACCATCACCACCACCCCTCCCCACCTCATCCTCATCCAGCACCAACACCCCACCACCACCACCATCCATCCTCACCTCATCCTCCTCCACCACCACCACCACCAAAACCATCTCCATCACAGCTGACCAGGTGAGAAGTGAACTGAAGAGGATGAAGGCAAGGAAGGCCACAGGCCCCGACGGCATCAGCTCCAGACTCCTTAAGGACTGTGCAGACCAGCTCTGTCAGGTGCTGCTGCACATTTTCAACCTGAGCCTGAGTCTGGAGAGAGTCCCACAGCTGTGGAAGACTTCCTGTGTGGTTCCTGTCCCAAAGACGACGCACCCCAGGGAGCCCAACCACTTCAGGCCTGTGGTCCTCACTTCTCATCTGATGAAGACCCTGGAGAGGATCGTGTTGAGAAACCTCCGCCCCATGGTGAGCTCACATCTGGACCCACTGCAGTTTGCCTACCAACCAAACATCGGAGTGGATGATGCAGTAATCTACCTGCTGCACAGATCACTGACTCACCTGGAGAACACTGGCAGCACTGTGAGGATCATGTTCTTTGATTTCTCCAGTGCTTTCAACACGATCCAGCCTTCTCTGCTCAGGGGGAAGCTTGAAAGTGTGGGAGTAGACTGTCACCTGGCTGCATGGACCATAGACTACCTCACCAACAGACCACAGTACGTGAGGCTTCAGAACTGTGTGTCGGACATGGTAGTCTGCAGTACGGGGGCCCCACAGGGGACAGTGCTCTCCCCCTTTCTCTTCACCCTGTACACATCGGACTTCAGATACAACTCTGGGAGCTGTCACCTCCAGAAGTTCTCCGACGACACAGCTATTATTGGATGTGTGTCTGAGGGGGACGATCGGGAGTACAGGACCGTCATCACTGGCTTTGTCGACTGGTGTGAGCATAACCACCTTCAGCTCAACGCCAGTAAGACCAAGGAGATGGTCATTGACTTCCGCAGGAGGAAGACACCCCAGACAGCACCAGTGAACATCCAGGGCCTGGACATAGAAATGGTGGAGAGCTATAGGTACCTGGGTGTTCACCTCAACAATAAACTGGACTGGACTCACAACACAGATGTCCTGTACAAGAAGGGCCAAAGTCGTCTCCACCTGCTGAGGAGACTGAGGTCCTTTGGAGTTTGCAGGACTCTGCTCAGGACCTTTTATGACACTGTGGTAGCGTCTGCAGTCTTTTATGCAGTGGTCTGCTGGGGAGCAGGGAGCACAGAGAGAAACAGGAAGAGACTGAACAGGCTGGTCAGGAGGGCCAGCTCTGTCCTGGACTGCTCCCTGGACTCCATAGAGGAGGTGGGTGAGAGGAGGATGTTAGCTAAGCTCACCTCCATCATGGACAACCCCTCTCACCCTCTACATGGGACTGTGGAGGCTTTAAGCAGCTCCTTCAGCTGCAGACTGAGACTTCCACCCTGCAAGAAGGAGCGCTACCGCAGGTCATTCATACCATCAGCAATAAAACTTTACAACATCAGCATCACTGGCTGATGTAAACACAATCTGGACTCATCTCCATCTCCATCACTGTCATTGTTATTGTCATTGTCATCACACTACCACTTTGCACAAAAAAATAGAAAATTGCACTGCCACAATAATAATTGTGTTTTAAACAGTTTCATCTGTACAAGTATATATATCGATATATTTTTCCATTGTATTTTAGTTCATTGTAAATATGTAAATATTTTTATTCTATTCTATTCTATTTTATTATTATTACTATTGTGTCTGTGTTTTTGTCTTTGTTGCTGTGGCAGGTAAATTTCCCCCCAAGGGGGATGAATAAAAAAACTATTCTATTCTATTCTAACATATATATATATATATATATATATATATATATATATATATATATATAGATATATATATATATAGATAGTCTTGGTCAAAAGTTTACACAGTTTAAATTAGCATTACCCAATTAACCTGATCCCCATGCATGTTTTTGGATGGTGGGAGGAAGCCAGAGTACCAGAGAGAACCCACACAGACATGAGGAGAACATGCAAACTCCACACAGAAAGGGCCCGGGAATTGAACCTGGTACCTTCTTGCTGTGAGGCGACAGTGCTAACCACTACACCACCTGTGTTTAACATTTCATTTGCAATTAAAAATATATTTCTCCTCCATTGTTATTTAGTACATAATGTAAATATGTAAATATTTACTATGTTATTATTATTATTATTATTATCACTTATTCTTTTATGTCTTTGCTGTTGTTTATTGTTTTTTGTTATCACTGTGTCTTGCTTATGCTGATGTGACGGGTGAATTTCCCCCAAAAGGGGATAAAAAAATATTCTATTCTATTATATTTCGATAATAGTAATAATACCCTTTGTAAATTCCCAAAAAATAATTTAGAAATTGATCTAGCCATTTGGTAGTACTGGTCCACCAGGTCAAGAAACATCACTGTACATCAGTTACTCACCTTGTTACTTTGAATTTGTGATGCAGCAGTGATTTAAATAGTGAAATTGCATGTGTATACTTCCACTGTGGCCAAACACAACATTCATTTACTTGAATTCATCAAGTATTTATTTTTCATTATTTTTTTATTCTTTGCTCACAGTGGAGATATACAAGGAAAACATATTCACAAGTTGAGTGAGTGATATGCAGATGGTCATTTGTGGGTGAAGTAAAGTATTGTAACAGATATTGTTTTGATATCAAAAATGAAATGTCAGTACTCGTAGTGAGAGACTTCAGATGAGGCTGAACCTTTTGTGACAGTGCTGATGCTTCCTGCCCACAGGCCCAGCAGCTCCCAGCATCTATAACAAGTGTGTCCAGGCTGCAGTCCCAGAGACACCAGCTCTATCTACTGAAGGACGGAGAGAGAAATGGGTACATGTCACGCACTTACCCCAGTTTTTTTTTGGTTTTGGACTGACTGATCTCGTACAGTCACAATGCATGTGCTGTAGTGTTGTACTGAAGTACTCATGGCAGCAGCTCTCCCTAAATAGAAAACTAGGTTGCTACTTGTGATGTGAAAAGTCTTTCAGAGTACAGTCTTACTCATTACATCACTCTACACCTCCACCTCCAACACTCCTCTCCCTCCACACAGAGGACGGGGTGCAGCTGTGGGATTTCTGAAGGTTGGCTACAAAAAGTTATTTCTACTTGTGAGTCACTATTTTGTTTAATTCTCTTCATTTCTTCATGACTTCTTAGCACAGCTGTACTGATTGTATGAAGTCAGTGTATCAGCTGCACAATAATGCTGCTTGTAATTCCTCCACAGGACCGTCAGGGGGTGCACGTAGAGGCAGAGCCACTTTGTGTTCTGGATTTCTACATAGCAGAAAACTTGCAGCGGCATGGCTACGGTCTGGAGCTGTTTGATTTCATGTTGCAGGTGAAACATGTTTCTTTCTAGGGCAAATAACTAGAAACCAGGTTCAAAGCACTACCATGTCTAATCTCTATAAAAAAAGATTACACATACAGACATCTGGAGGTAACCTCATTGCTTCACAGGTCAGTCTTCTCTTTGGTTCCGCATGCACACACACAACTGTCTGCAACTACTTGTTTGGTAAAAACAATATAGCACTTGTTCAGCGTAAAGTGATTAGTTGGGGTGATTTGAAGTGAGGTTGTTTGAGATTCCATCATATTGTAGGTGTTTTAATGAGCAGTGGCATCATTAGGCGGCAGTAGCTCAGGTGTGGCAGTAGTTCAGTCTGTAGTGACTTGGCCTGGGAGGGTCGCTGGTTCAAGTCCAGCTCGGACCACTGGTGGCTGGAGAGGTGCCAGTTTATCCTCCTGGGCTCTGCCGAGGTGCCCTTGAGTAAGGCACCGAACCCCCAGCTCCCTAGGACATGGCAGCCCACTGCTCCCTGAAGGGATGTGTTAAGCAGTCCACTGCTCCGTGAAGGGATGGGTTAAATGCAGAGGACAAATGTAGCGATATATCTGTGACAAAGTTAATAAATAAATAAATAAATAAATAGGGGGGAACCCCCTGAAAACATTCAGGTTCAGGGGGACTGAAGCTGAAATGTTGTTTTATTTATTGATTCACACACACACACACACACATTATTTTATGGTCATGTGCTACATTCGCTCACACCCTGTGCATCTTGTGCATCCCATGTGCTGTTTATCAGTGACTGTATGTTTTTTCTTTCTTTACCATAGCACAAGAATTTAGATCCAGTTCTGATGGCTTATGACAGGCCCTCACCAAAATTCCTGTCTTTCCTGGCAAAGCATTACTGCCTGACACCAAGTGTTCCTCAGGTACAGTTTGAACTTTTCTATCACTGTGCTTATTATTCCACCTCAGAGCGTAAGGTGTTTGCCTCCGCTGCTGATAACCATTATGTGCAAGGTCATATTTGGGTCTTAAAAGGTGAATTCAGTTTTAATTCACAGGGGACTCAGTGTTTTCTTGTTTTTAAGACAGGAGGTCTAATACATTTGCTCAGCACTGTATGTATGAATTAGGGCTGGGCGACATCGTCAAAAATTTATACTGCGGTATAATTTGAACCATAGACAGTAGTCGTATATATCACAGTATACTTTGGTATGTAAATTACAGCATATCAGTTGGTGGTTACCATAGCACATGGTAAAAGCATAACAACAATATTACTTCAAGAAAATGTGTTGTGCAAATCTGTAATTGTAGAAAACAAAGCAAGTAACTTCACACTGTTAACACTTCAGTACTGCCCTCAGTATTAGCTCTACACAAAGTCCGCTAGCCTAATGCCAACACATAATGGAAAACAGCATAGAAGGGCTAATGTAAATTAGCATCGTGACTGCGATCATTTTAACTTGTTAAACAAATGGCTATATTCAACACAAACAGTGCAGCAGCACACAGAGTAGAACATATGATAGGCTGACCAAATGTCCTTTATTTACATCCCGTCGGGGGCGTCCAGGGAGTTCTCTAATTGATGATAATGTCCGGTTTTCCTTATGTGTGTGTATTAGTGTGTGCACCCCTCCCCCGGTGGTCAGTTTACTGTTGTGGAAACATTTCTCAACACCCTCCCCCTCTCTATTTACGTAAAATGGTTCAGTCCAGCTGCTGTGTCAGACAGCCTGCACAGCGCAACAGACAGTGCGACTTAACGAGTGGAGGAGATGGCAGGATGTCTCAAAAGTCAGAGTTACAAAAGCAAAGAAGTCTGTCTCTGTGCTTGCAGCCATTCTCACTCTGAGGCAGGTGTGATGACCTCATCGACAGTAGGAGGGTACTGTGCAAATCTCTGACGTGGGCCAAATTTTCTACCGTCTACCGCAAATACCGCAAATACAGCGTATACCGGGCAGCCCTAGTATGAATGTGTGTATTATGTATGTATGAGCTTGTGGTAATCATCCCTTAAAGGGATATTGCACCCCATGTGAAATTTAGTCATTCCTCATAGTCCCCAGCGTTAAATAAGTGAGCAAAAGCGCTTTGTAGCCGGCTCAGCCATTGCCGTAAACTGGCAACTCTGCCATTAGCTTAGCTTTGCCTTGGTGATGTAATGTAGAGTTGCCAGCTAATTTTTTTTACTTCTCGTGACCTACATTCACAACGAGTAAACAATGCAAATTAACATGAATGTATTGACTTCTAGGGCAATGTTGACTTATATTCCGGCAAAGCATTGCTGCCAGGCGCAAAGACACCACGCAACTTCCACAACTTCCGTCAATAAATAGAGTGCACAGAGTTGTTGTTAGTCGTTAGAAATCTGTTTCAAGTGGAATAAGGAAAAATGGTTATTAGCTGTGTTGCAAAGGGCTGCAAAAACAAGTAGAGGAAATAAAACACAAACACAATGTTTCACAGAAGAAGTAGTGGACCGAAGAAAGCTTTGGCTTGCTGCGCTCTGCATTCCTTCAATAACACCGGTGGAGAAAATAAATCAATATTGTGTTTGCAAAGAAAATTTCACACCGGGGTTCTACGAAGAGAAGATGCAGGATGCTACAGGAAAGACGTTAGAAAGTCTGAAGAATACAGCAGTCCCATCGATTTTCAGAACAGAGCCAGTTTTGTTATGCGGTCCACTCCGTGGTTGCCTACTGTTCCAGAGTCAACAGAACCTTTACATGCTAACTGTAGCCAAGCCCCTTGGTTTCATGCCACAGGTAATGGTAACAGGTACATTCGTTGTTTATGGTAAATAGGATGAACCGGTACAATAAACTCATACAATAAACGGGCCGACAATGTGAGCCAGACTACACTGCAGTTACTAACGTTAGGGATAAAAGTTATAACCCAAAGAAGGATAGAAATTATACTTGCAGGCACTTCGTTCTGCCTCTGTTCTGTAAATCGACGGGACTGCCGTATTCTTCAGACTCTGTAACGTCTTTCCTCTAGCACACTGCATCTTCTCATCATAATCCCCCGGTGTGAAATGCTTCTCGATATTGATTTATTTTCTCCACCGGTGTTGTTGAAGGAATCCCGAACGCAGCAAGCCAAAGATTTCTTTGTTCCACTACTGCAACACAGCTAATACCATCCATCATCGTGGGGGGGCTGGAGCCTATCCCAGCTGTCTTAGGGCAGAAGGCAGGCTACAACCTGGACAAGCCTCCAGTTCATCGCAGGGCACATTGAGACAGACAACCACTCACACTCACATTCACACCTACGGTCAATTTAAATTAGCCAATTAACCTAAACCCCATGCATGTTTTTGGATGGTGGGAGGAAGCGGGAGTACCCGGAGAGAACCCACACAGACACGGGGAGAACATGCAAACTCCACACAGAAAGGCCGGGATTCGAACCCGGTAACTTCTTGCTGTGAGGCGACAGCGCTAACCACTACACCACCGTGCCCGCCCCTACAGCTAATAATGATTTTCCCTTATTCTACTTGAAACAGACTTCTAACTACAACAACTCTGTGCACGTCTCTCTATTTTTTTGATTGAGGTTGTGAGTGCTGCGTGGTGTCTTGGCACCTGGCAACGGTGCTTTGCTGGTGCTTTGCTGGTGCTTTGCCGGAATATAGTCCCAAGTCAAAATCGGCCTAGTAATCAATACATTTGTGTTAATGTGCATTGTCATTTGTACTCATTGTGAATCTAGGTCACAAGAAGTAATTACAAAAGTAAATAGTTATTTGGAATAACTTTTGCAATGGTGTGTTAGCTGGCAGCTCTAAATTTCACATTTACCCCTTTTCCACCAAAAGGAACCTGGTGCTAGTTCAGTGCTATGCTAGTGCTGGTTCTTAGTTGGTTCAACTTGCGTTCCTCCTTAGCGCCAGTCGTTTTTCCACTGGCAAGGAGACCAGTCAGAGCCATCATTGTGTCACTGCAAAACGTCAGTACGTTACTGCATTTTTGTTTTCACCTGGCAAAGCTTGTGCGGTGCAAAATCAAAACAAGGCCTACCGTCGTAATCGCTTTGAGCAGTGGCTCCGTTTGAGAACAGATTGTATTGCGGCTGCCAGCGAGACTGAGGTCGTCTATTGTGGTGTAATGGAATAATATTGTTCTGGATTTCACTGAGCTAAACTTTGTGCAAAATGTCCCGGGAGTGTGTTTAATATATTTATTTGATATATCAAATATTTATATTTGATTTGCAATCTAACCAGGCAGTATTTACTCCAGTCTTGTTGGTTGCAATAACCCCCGCCCAAAACACCCGACGTAACCAGTGCTTAGCTCTGGACCAGTAAAGACTTGGTGCTCGTCTGGCTCCAGCTTTAAGCAAAAGGGGCCGGTGCTTATGCGGTGGAAACACAAAGAACTGGTGCTAAGTCAGGCTCCAAACCAGCCCTGGGACCACCCCAGTGGAAAAAGGGTAATATCCCTTGAATCATTCCTTTAGTTAATGGTAGTTTAGTTCACTTAATGCTTCCCTTAAAATGAATGATACACAGCATAAAAATGATCAAAGACATGATTTTTTTAACATGTTCTTATGTTTTTATAGCTGTGTGTTCATTCATGAATCTGTCAAGTGTCTTTGAGTTTTTAGAATAGTACTTAATAAATAGAATGTATTATTATTATTATTATTATTATTGTCATTATTATACATGTCTATCAGTTTGCCTGAGTTGTTGTCTCTGAGTGACTGTGAGTTAAGCTACAGCTAACATTTTCTCATCTTTCTCCTTTACGCGGTTAAAATATTGAATAAAAATGTGGCTTAAAACTGAATAAAAAGTCAATTTAATTCCGCTTTTGGCAGAAAACCACAATGCTAGTGCATGCTTGACACAGACGTCAACGACAATGTCACAAAATATAATAGAATCACTTTATTGATCCCAACCATGGAAATTACAGTCATGGAAAAAATTATTAGACCACCCTTGTTTTCTTCAATTTCTTGTTCATTCTAATATCTGGTACCACTAAACGTATAATACAATGAACACAACAAAAAATGCAGCTGGTCACATAATACTTTATGTCCTATTTGACATTCTTAAGCTTAATTGATTCCCAGGGTATATAAGAGGCCATTTCATGTCACAAGCAGCACTGCACATGCAAAGGCCTAGAGTGGTTTCCTGCTTACATTCAAGCCGTAGCACAACTCAGAAGTTGTCAGCTCTCACATAATGCCTAAAACAAAAGAATTATGTGAAGCAACAAAGGCAGCCATCTTGGCACTGCTGGAAATTGGCATGAGTGAGAGACAGGTAGCGAAAAAACTGAAGATCTCCAAGACAGCTGTTCATTCCAACAAAAAAAAACAAGCTGAACATGGCACTACCAAATTGCTACCTGGCCATGGCAGGAAACGTCTTTCTACCCCACGAGATGACCGTGCACTCATCCGTTCCTGTGTCAGGAATCGTCGTCAGACCTCCAGGGACCTTAAAAATGAGTGGGCACTGTCGAGAAATGTGACTTGCTCGGCAAGGACAGTTCGAAACCGACTTGTTGAAGCTGGTTTGAAGTCACACAGAGCACGCAAGAAGCCCTTCATCAATGAAAGGCAGAGGAAGGCCCGGTTACTCTTTGCTCGAGACCACAAGGATTGGACTGTTGATGATTGGGCTAAGGTTCTCTTCAGTGATGAATCCAATTTTGAATTGATGCCCACTCCAGCCAACTTACTGGTTAGGAGGAAGCCTGGAGAAGCTTACAACCCAGACTGTCTTGCCCCTACAGTAAAACATGGGGGTGGATCAGTCATGATCTGGGGTTGTTTCAGTCTGAGTGGAACAGGGCAAATGCAGTTGTGTGAAGGCCGAATGAACCAGGTCAAGTACAGGACTACCCTTGAAAACAGTCTTCTTCCATCAGCTGGAAAACTCTTTCCTGCCTCGAATGACTGGATTTTCCAACAAGACAATGCCCCTTGCCACACGGCAAGGTCAGTTAAAGCCTGGATGGAGAACCACAACATTCGCACCATGCCTTGGCCTGCTCAATCACCAGATCGTAATCCAATTGAAAACCTGTGGAAAATCATCAAACTCAAAATGGAGAACCACAAGCCCAAAAACAAAGAAAATTTGTTTGAATTTGTCCAACAGGAATGGGCTGCTGTGACAGCAGAACAATGTCAGAAGCTGGTGGAGAGCATGCCAAGACGCATGGCTGCATTCATCAAAAACAATGGTTATGCAATCAAGTATTAACTCTTGTGTGTATCATGTGTTTAAAGCAAACAGAAAAGAAAACATGGAATGCTTAAAAGTAGTGTTTTTGGCGGTACAATGCCATAGCTATTGATGTAAGAATTTAAGTAATTTTGGTTATTATGGAAAATGAATAATCCTTAGTTCTTAAATTAAACTCTCATGAGCTATTTTTGTTGTTATCATTATAATTGTCCAAACAAATGTTTAGTTGAGCCAGGCATTAAAATTAACAAGAAATTGAAGAAAACAAGGGTGGTCTAATAATTTTTTCCATGACTGTATTTTGTAGAAACAGCGAGAAGCAATATGAAAACCAGAAAAACAGAAAAATTAAAAAAAAAAAATATTTACAATATAATATATAAGAGAGCAATATAAAAAATATCAAAATGTATATACAGATGAAGGGCGGCACGGTGGTGTAGTCGTTAGCACTGTCGCCTCACAGCAAGAAGGTACCGGGTTCGAATCCCGGGCCCGGCACCTTTCTGTGTGGAGTTTGCATGTTCTCCCCGTGTCTGCGTGGGTTCTCTCCGGGTACTCCGGCTTCCTCCCACCATCCAAAAACATGCATGGGGATTAGGTTAATTGGCTAATTTAAATTGACTGTAGGTGTGAATGTGAGTGTGAATGGTTGTCTGTCTCAATGTGCCCTGCGATGAGGTGGCGACTTGTCCAGGGTGTACCCTGCCTTCCGCCCTAAGACAGCTGGGATAGGCTCCAGCCCCCCCGCGACCCTATGAGGATGAGCGGTAGATAATGGGTGGATGGATATACAGATGAATAATTCTGACCTGTGGTAAAATGTAAATGCAAATAAAACAGTAAGGTTTAGTGAACTGTAGCTGTATAATATGTTATAACATCAGGATAAGATTGTACCGTGTTCAGAAATATTTATCTGTCCCTTGGACACGTGATCTGTAACAAATTACAAATTTGTCTCAGAGAGCTTTACAATGCTGTGATCCCCTCGCTTTGTTTTTTGTTGTTATGTAAGAGTTATGTTTTTTTGTGTGAGGGCTCCATTCTAGGGAGAGCTGGAGACGAGAGACAGGCTCTGGTGATGAGGGACAGCCTCTGGAGACGAGGGACAGCCTCTGGAGACGAGGGACAGCCTCTGGAGACGAGGGACAAGAGCTGGAGACGAGGGACAGGCTCTGGAGACGAGGGACAGCCTCTGGAGACGAGGGACAGCCTCTGGAGACGAGGGACAGGCTCTGGGGATGAGGGAGAGTCTCTGGAGACGAGGGACAGGCTCTGGAGACGAGGGACAGGCTCTGGAGATGAGGGACAGGGTCTGGAGCTGAAGCAAACTCTAGGAACCAGGGACAGGTCACGACAAGACGATCTCGCAACGATCTGTGGTAATATGAGCACTGAGGTGTGGGTAATAGATGATCCTGTGTTGATTGTCATTCTTCAATCCAGATCAGCTTACTCAGTTTAACCCTTTCTACTGGCCTTAAGTAAGGGCAGCATTGTCATCACTTGATGGCACACTAGCCAGCTCTGTTTTTTGAAGGAATATTGTGAGATGTCTTCCCAAAAGTCAGGACTAAACTTCTATGCCCAAAGTTCTGCCTTGATCATGTTGATAGCCACAGGAAGCTCACTGCTGTCCACACCTGTATAACAAGCTCAATGAATTGTAGACTCGCAAAAACGTCCCAAAAAACACAAAGTGACGATAAACTGATGGTGTTATACCCTCTACATCTATAGCCTACTGAAACATGACTCACTGTAACCTTTATCTTTGATTCTGCCCAGGCCAATAACTTTGTGGTGTTTGATGGCTTCTTCCTCAACAGATCAGGTAACTTTTTCAACACTCTGCTCCTATCGCTTTGCTTTTTGTTGCTGTGCATCCTCCTCTCCTCTGACGGATCGGGGGATGCACAGCTTTTTATAAGGACTTTTCTATCTCTTCCCCTGCATCCTGTCTTTCTCCATTTGTCCCATAATTACGTCCATGTTATACAGTTAGGCCCAAAAATGTTTGGACAGTGACCCAATCTTCATGATTTGGGCTCTGCATGCCACCACATTGGATTTGAACGGAAACAACTACAACGGAATTGAAGTGCAGACTTTAAGGTTTAATTCAATGGTTTGAACAAAATATATGCTTAAACATAGGGCTGGGCGATATGGCTAAAATCTGTATCACGATATAAGTGTTTCATATCAGTCGATATAGATAATTATTGATTTTTTTCATAACCTATTTTAAAATAAAGGACATGGGAAAAATCTTACATTAAACCCTTTTATTATAAACTTAACCTTCCTGAGGTATCAATCTGTACAAACAGGGAAAAGAAATGTCATCACAAACATGAAAAACACTCAAATGTACACTTAAATCTTAATGAAAATTTAAATTACAATGGATACTTAATTGTCTTCACATTAAGGTGCAAAAATAAACAAAGAAATGTTTAACAAAAGGTGCATATATGTTTTAACGTCTGTGAGACTACAGTGGTCTGTCTAAGAGCCTCAGAGCCGTTTCAGTGATCACTGTAAGCAGCGATCATTTGCAGCAATGCGGTAGTCAGACACGCCTGTAGTGTGAACAGCACAGTGAGTCAGGTCGGACTTACTGGCGAACTTTCCTTTGTTTTTTGTCCACAATTTAATCGCTCTCTGCTTCACTCACTGCACACCGTATTTGTTTTCAGCCAGACACGAGGTGATGAGCTGATGCGACTGAACTTAAACTGTCACGTGTTCGCTGACAGCGAATCGCTGTAGAGTCACATGTTACTACCAGGGAAGAGTGAGTTTGTTCATGCAACCGACCTTGCTTCGTTTGCATGTGATTGGATAAACCACTTGTCCGTCATCTTTAATGACGTGCTACTTCAACCTCTCACATTAAAACCAACCCGTGACACTGATGAGAGTGACGCACGCAAGGAAAACCAAACAGCTGACATCCACATCACTTCACATCTATGAAAATCCCGCCCGGCGATCCTGAGTGGCTCAGTCATTTTTTTTACTCCCTTTAAGTCCTTCCCATCGAGTGTGAGTTCAGATGTGTGGAGCTAGGCAGAATGACATCCAGCTGACGAGAGTCAGATTAGTTTCTTGCAGTGAAGTTGTGAAATTATTGGCCGTTATATCGAACGTATTTTTTATTGATATTGACGATGTGTCTGTCGCGATATATATTGCTATCGTTTTATTGCCCACCCCTACTTAAACATGTAGGAATTGTAGCTATTTTTATACAAACGCTCCTCATTTCAGGGGCTCAAAAGTAATTGAACAAATAAACATAACCCTAAGTAAAATGTTACTTTTCAATATTTTGTAGAGAATCCTTTGCAGGCAATGACTGTCTGAAGTCTGGAACCCATGGACCACACCAAACGCTGGGTTTCCTCCTTTGTGATGCTTTGCCAGGCCTTTACTGCAGCTGTCTTCAGTTGTTGATTGTTTGTGGGTCTTTCTGCCTCAAGTTTTGTCTTGAGCAAGTGAAATGCATGCTTGATTGGGCTGAGATCTGGTGATTGGCTCGGCCATTGCAGAATATTCCATTTGTTTGCTTTAAAAAACTCCTTGGTTGCTTTTGCAGTATGTTTTGGATCATTGTCCATCTGTACTGTAAAGCACCGTCCAATCAACTTTGCTGCATTTGGCTGAATCTGAGCAGAAACTATATTCCTATACACTTCAGAATTTATCCGGCTGCTTCTGTCTTGTGTCACATCATCAATAAACACAAGTGACCCAATGCCGTTTATGATAGCGTAGCAACAGAGCTAACTAAGAAGCTACAGGTTAAAATTACGATATAATCAACAGAGGCATCGTACGGCACAGCTCTACCATTGGAAGCCTTGCATGGCCATGCTATTGCACTTCCTGCACCATGTTTTACAGAAGATGTGGTGTGCTTTGGATCATGAGCTTTTCCAATTCTTCTCCAAACTTTCTTCTTCCCATTATTCTGATACAGGTTGATCTTAGACTCATCTGTCCAAAGAATGCTGTTCCAGAACTGGGCTGGCTTCATCAGGTGTTTTTTGGCAAAGTCAATTCTGGTCTTTCTATTTTTGAGGCTGATTAATGGTTTGCACCTTGTGCTGAATCCTTTGTGTTTACTCTCATGAAGTCTTCTCATTATGGTAGACTTAGATACTGATACACCTACTTCCTGGAGAGTGTTCTTCACTTGAGTGGATGTTGTGAACGAGTTTTTCTTCACCATGGAAAGGATTCTGCAGTCATCCACCATTGTTGTCTTCCCTGGACGTCCAGGCCTTTTTGAGTTCCCAAGCTCACCAGTGCACTCTTTTTTTTCTCAGAACGTACCAAACTGTTGATTTGGCCACTCCTAACATTTCTGCTATCTCTGATGGATTTCTCCAGCTCCTGTGACCGCATGTTGTGTGTTCACAGCAACGGCTTCCAAATGCAGACACCATTCCTGGAATCAACTCCAGACCTTTTAACTGCTTGATTGATGACAGGTTAACAAAGGAAGAACCTTCTGATTCAATTGTCCAATTACTTTTGGTTTCTTGAAAAAGAGGCGGCTACATATTAAAGAGCTGTAATTCCTAAAGTCTTGCTCCAACTTGGATGTGGATACTCTCAAATTACAACTGAGAGTCTGCACTCTAAGCCCATATTGATTATATAATTGTATCCTGAATCTGTTTTTGTAAACAGCTAAAATAACCAAACTTGTGTCACTGTCCATATAATTTTGGGCCTAACTGTATGTATAATGCTCTTGCGTTCTCATTTTCTTCCTCATAATTTCTTTGCCAGTGTCAGTTTGTAGTTTTTCCCCATCACCTGCATTTATCTACCTATACAGGTTCAATATATGTTATGTATTATGTATCATGGCATACTATATATTGAACTCCACAGAACCCTGACTGACATAAGAATAGCTGCCTGGTTCCTGATCCCCCAATGTTTCTGAATATTTGTGAGTTTGCAAAAAGCCAGTTAAATTTGTGATCCCTGCAATCATTAAGCCACATTAATGTAATCACTGTGAACTAGAAGAGCGCTGTCACCAAGATAGGAAGACTCGTAACCAGCCTGAAACAGGAAGAGTCTCGGAGGGTCTACTCTGTCATAGAGCTGGCATGTAACTTGTATATTAAGCAGTGTTGTGCTAGTTACTGAAAATGGTAACTAGTTACTTACTAGTTACTTCATTCAAAAAGTAACTCAATTACTTTGCCGATTGCTCTCACCAAAAAGTAACGCATTACTGTTAAAAGTAACTTTTTAGTTCCTGTTTAGGACCCTGGGGAGTGAGAGATTGCATCATGGTGTGTTCACTGGAAGTCTGAACCTGGAGTTCAGATCAACGCAACCTCAAAGTTTACTGCTCCCAGCGCTTCCAGCCTTATGCATATTTTACATAAGAAGCAGACAGCATGAATTTCTACGTTAGGCTGGTGGGATTAATCCGGCTTTACAAGTTGGAGCTCTGAATTCGACGGAGGGGGGTTCTGATTTAAAGTTTAACTCGGAGCTTGGAGATTCTTGTACAACTTGAACGATAAATGAATGATAAATAGACAAATACTTCAGTGTACGGTGTAAATTTATTTCTGCTAACACAAAAAATGAGTGAACATCTTAGTGCCCTCCTTTATTCATACAAATCTGACATCACGCTAATCAAAAAAAATAAATGATAATGATGGATAAAGCTGGGGAAGAGGGATAGTGAGTTTCATTAGAGACTGGAACTTTGGACTGTTTTGATGTGCCTTGACGAAATGTTAGCAATTTAGCTTTTGCTAACGTTACCTTCTTCATATAGATCTTGTTGTTAGGTTACTATGAAGATTAGTCACAAAATATTCCAAATGTTGGGAATGATTTGCATACTACCTGTGTTGCAACATATTATTTCTCGTATCCAAAATATTTCAAAATAAGAGAATTGTTCTTTTTGGCCAGGGCATCTAGGGCAGTAGAGATCCATCTGATTGGCCAGTGATAATGACCTGCAGAGCGTCAATGCCTGATTCAAACAGTCTTTTACACTATGTATATCACACACATTGATATCATGATGACTGTGAATTTTAGATTTATTGTGTAGCCCTTATATCAATATATTATATTTTCACAGCCATTTGTCAAGTCAGAACTTTATTTATACAACACATTAAGAAAACAACTGCAGTTGTATAGAATACAAATGAATCCAAAGCAAGCATTGAGAACAGAGGAAATAAGCAGCATGTCGATATTGTAGCAGTAAAAGAGTTAGATTAGACTAATCAAGTGAAAGCAAGCATGGTTTCAGCTGTTCTTTTCATAAAGGTGATCTGTTCCAGAGGTTAGGAGCAGTCATGACTGAGACTCTGTCTAGTTTAGGGGGTTTGACCTCAGTGTCCAAACTGGAGTAAGGTGTAAGATGGGGCCAACCCATTTAAAACCTAAATAATAAGCAATACAATCTTCAAACCAAGCCAACCAATATGGACAGGAAGCCAGTGGAGGGAGGCCCGAACAGGTGATATGTGATCATTATTTTTTTTTTTTTGTCTTCCCATAACTGTTGAACTGATCGCATCCTTTTTAAGACTTATTTTCCATTGTTGAAGATCTCAGGGCCGACTTTTACAGCCAGCATCCCAGCTTTCACCATGACGTCCTATATAGTACTGGGGGAAGTGCTATACAGTATGTAGGATGAACACATCATGTTCTGTTCATGGACCTGTCTTGAATGTGTGTTCTCCTCCACAGCGGTCCAGCTGAGAAAGGTTCCCCTAAAAAAGCCGGACGGAGAGATCAAACCCTACTCTTTAATGGAGAGAGAAGGTAAACAATTCAGACACTTTGAACACTTGTATGATGAGATTGTTTGTTGCTGACTGCTAAGGACCAGTTATGTGCGAGCAATAGAAGGATGCACAGTTAGATACTTTAATAATCTGATGGAAATTCAAGATATAAAACCCTAAGATGTAAAATATTCTGCCAGAGCAGATTAGTCAATCATTAATTAATATCAAATTCTGTTTTATGAGCAATAACTTTTAAGTTATTGCTCATAAAACATAAATGGTCATAAAATGTGACGCAGAGTGATGAAACTCAGCTTCAGGTATATAATTCACTATTACTTTTAATAGTGCAAATTATCAGGGCGCCACCCAGTTTTGCTCATTCTGGAGAGGCTGTTCCATGATGTGCGGCGCTGGGCCCTGAGGAGGCCATTCAGAGGCAGGATAGCATGTCTCTGTCAGTGGGTCCACTCCTCCTTCCCATGTGGGAGAGGGAAGACAGAGAAGCAGTTGAGAGGAGGGAGACCAGAACAATACTGACCGAAGGACTCTGAAGAAGAGTAGAGAGGGTGCTCAGACCAGCTGAAGGTTGAAGGTCCAGTGTGGTGTGACCACTGGTCCCTCCCCTCCAACAAGTTAGCTGAGATGATATTCTTTTAACTTATTTAATGTTAATACTGCTGTGTTTTACTTTATGAAAGTTTCTCTTCGTAAAAGCTCCCTCTCTCAGCTGTAAAACGACACCAAACACCCTATAGTAGGAAACCAAAGTAAACAACACAGATGAACCATAAACCATAGCATGTAGTTGGGTGTTCTACAACAGGCAGGTCCATGCAGGTCCATGCATGCATATATATATATATATATATATATATATATATGTGTGTGTGTGTGTGTGTATATATATATATGTACGCCTATTCCAAAATAAATTTTATTGGTCTGTACCAGAGCCTAAGCAGTGTTTGTGTGTGGACTGACTTTTGATATGGTCAAAGTGATACTTATATGACAGAAGCTGAAGAATTCAAGCATAGTTGAATTATAGTTCAAAAATAGTTGGCTGTTAAAACTTCATGTGATGTTCTGTTCTAAGCAGGGAGAAAGGAAGAAGGCCACATTAAGCTTTGGATGTGTCTGTCAGGAGGAATGCGTAGTGCAGCCATAAAACTTCTTCCCCCAACCTCATATGTGTTCTGGAGTTCTTTGAGTCATGCTGGGGGTGGAAGATGGTCCTCTCCCTTGTTTATTCAAGCAGGTCATAAAACACACTTATGGAGCATTTGGTGTCAGGTAGTGTCAGGGTCCTGGAAAAACACTGAGAAAACCACAGAATGTCTTCATTATAAGATAAGTCCATTATTTTATGCTCTTTCTTATGCTACCACACACCGTCCATCCATCCATCCTCTTGCGCTTATTCGGGGTTGGGTCACGGGGCAGCAGCTTGAGCAGGGAAGCCCAGACTTCCCTCTCCCCAGCCACTTCGTCCAGCTCTTCTGGAGGGATCCTGAGGTGTTCCCAGGCCAGCCGGGAGACATGTCAAGTCAAGTCAATTTGTATAGCCCAATATCACAAATTATGAATTTGCCCCATAGTCTCTCCAGCGTATCCTGGGTCGTCCCCAGGGTCTCCTGCCGGTGGGACGTGCCAGGGAGGCGTCCAGGAGGCATCCTTACCAGATGCCCGAGCCACCTCATCATCGAACCACACACCTTTATTTTTTTTATTAATTTTATTTAATTTATTAATAAATAAATTATCGATTAGGGCTGCAGCCATCAAATATTTTAGTCAACGAGGATTCTCCCGAATATTCCAGCGATTAATCGAGTATTCGGATAAATCAGACTTTTGGTTAGTTAAAGAGCAACTATAAATACATAAGAGAAAATAACACATTCCTCTTAATAATGAACAGCCAGCTGGTTTCCGGTTTTTAGAAAATTCACAAAGTGAGCAGGACTGGGGTCAGACAGACTGTTAGTTCGAAGTTCAGTTCACATATATGAAAATGAACTAGTCGCCTGTGGCTGCCTGGAGAAGCAGCTCAGGCCCATCATCTTCAACCACGCTGGTATGCCAACAGTTGACGGCAATCCACTGAGCTAAGAGATTAGTTAGCTTAGCTGATTGTGATATGCTGATGGGCTTGCCTCTGTTGCACTAGAACATTGTTGTTTGATGAACATGTGCTCCGTCAGTGCTTGGCCTGGCATCTTCCTTGCTAACATCAACTGAGGGGTGCTTTGCATCCAGGTGGTAGACTCGAGGAACTCCTACAGTAAAGTAATTCCGCTTTGCACAAGGTGAAGACAGCCTTGGTTTTGTTGAGGTTTCCACTGGGAAGCATCTTGAAAACAAATTTGCCCTGAAGCAATCCCAGCTTCACTGCATCCATGTCAGCTGAGTTTCACACGTTCTGTTCTCGTCCCCTCATGGTGTAATTTGGCCAGGTATACATCCGCGCTGAACCATTAAAGTGAAATTCATAGCTTGCACACCATGTTGTCCCAGCTCCCAGACCCAACATTGAGAATAGATTAACCGCGAACCAGAATTCATCAATTTTAATTTAGGCCACTTCTGACCAATCCTGAAAATTTTGTCAAAATTCGTCCATAACTTTTTGAGTTATTGCTATTGCGTGACCTTTCATTTGACCTTGATGACCTTGAATCAGATCCTATCACCAAAAATTAATCAGTTTTAACTTAGGCCACTTCTGACCAATCCTGAACATTTCATCAAAAAAAAGTTACTTTGCAAACCGCCAAACAAACAAACAAACAAGACCCGGTGAAAACATAACCTCCTTGTGGTGGGGGTAACTTTAAATAAAAAGTCACTGCTGCCACCTTGAGTGCTCTTCTAGTTACCTCTGCCAAGGAGGTTATGTGATCACCAAGGTTTATTTTTTGTTTGTTGGTTTGCAAAATAACTCAAAAAGTTATGGACAGATTTTGACGAAATTTTCAGTTGGTCAGGAGTGGCCTAACTGATTCATTTTTGGTGGTGATTGTATCCGATTCAACGTCAGAGTAACTTTTTGAGTTATTTTGCAAAGCGACAAACCAACAAACATGCATATAAATAAATAAATAAACAAAACAAATATTATCTCCTTGGCAGTGGGGGTAATTTTAAATAAAAAAGTCGCCGCTGCTGCTGTCTTGGCAGAGGTCTGCGCTTTCTGACTGCTTTTCTAGTTATTGTTGTTTTCAAGAGACAACTATCAGGACCTTTGTTCCATTATTCATTTGATGCATTATTTGCCTGGCACACTTGCATGTTGAGTATCAGGTGTCCTGTAGGTTTGTTTTCTTGTCCTTTGATTAACCCAAGGGTCTCCTGAGTTAGGGCTCCAGGTCTGGAAAAAGAGGAGGAAAAGCTGCTGAAGTCTGGCGCCGTTAACTGTCACTTTGTAGATTTAAATTAGTTAAAATATTCTTGCAAAGGTTTGTCATCCTGACCTCGTCCTGCAAATGGCAAGGGTCGTGCAGTTGGTAACAGGCTGCTTGTACCTTTGACAAAAACAAAACTGTAAATCCTGGATCATCACAGCATATCCGCTAAAGTTTGAATAAGTAAGAAGACAGGGTGAAGAATGAAACATGATGGACAGTTTTATTATGATGTATGATGTGTTTATTCTCTGCATCCCCCACACTACAATTCACTATGAAAGCTAAATCCCAGACACTGGCACATAACTGGCTGTTTTTGTTTCCCGCTGTACTGACTTATGGATTTATGTCAATTGATTTCTTCAGTTATTTCTCTGTTATAAATATTATTATTATTATTATTATAAATTTATTAATTATGTCCTACCCTTGGTCGAGATTATTATGAAATGCTGATTGGCAGGTGTATTTACAGGTGTATTTATCTATAAGATGGTTATCCTTAAATAATCATCTTATCCTTAAATATTATATAAATATTATATAATGTACAGAGGCTAACAAATGTATTAGCCAGTGTAAGCTGTTTGTCACCGCTGCACTAAATAAACAGTAGCGCTAATTACCAAAATATCTTCTAATCCACCAGTATGTGTAAGCTCTTCAATCAATATATCTTGCATGCTAAAATATAATTACCTCCACCAAGGAGGTTATGTTTTCACTGGGATTTGTTTATTTGTATGTTGGTTTGCAAAATAGCTCAAAAAGTCATGGATGGATTTTGACAAAATTTTCAGTATTGGCCAGAAGTGGCCTAACTTAAAACTGATTCATTTTTGTTGGTGCCATTGAATCGGATCCGATCACCACCAAAAATTAATCAGGTTTAAGTTAGGCCACTCCTGACCAACCCTGTCACAAGCCAACAAACAAGCAAATGAGCCTCGGTGAAATCATAACCTCCTTGGTGGCAGGAGTAACTTTAAATAAATTTAAAAAAAGCCGCTGCCACCTTGGCGGAGGTCTGTGCTCTCTGAGTGCTTTTCTAGTTATTGTTGTTATCCATGGATTTTAACATTTACTGTTTTATAAATAAGCAGAAAAAATATTAAAGCTCAATTTTTATTGTTGTTATTTGATTGAGATATTTCCTGTCATTCCTGAACAGAAAAATGTGTTTCCGTGCTTGTTTGCTTTTCTAGATTCAATTCTGACTTCTCAGAGAATTCCAGTGAGAAAGAAAGCTGCTTCAATACATCTGCATCTAAGCAAGCATCTAAGCCTTATCAGTTACGAGTAACATTTTACTCAGTTCACAGTTCTCTCAAGTTTGCTTATAATTACTCCATATTTTTCCTGTCCAGTGGTACGTCAGGAGCAGAGGGCTCATCCCTGGCCGTTCGCTCCTCCTCACTCCCCCCAGCAGTCGGTATCCTCCCAGTTCTCCCACTCCGTCAGCGTGGGCTCGTCCCCCAGCAGGGCAACCCCACAGGCCAGCCCAGTTTCTGCTCCTGGGAGAAACACGAACCAGAGCCCACAGTCCCATCTGCTGGATCGGTGCAGAGCAAGACGCACCAGGTAAGAAACAGCACACATAATCAATCTTTACAGTTAGGTCATTTTTTTCAAAACATTGCATTGAACTGCAAATGGAAAATGCACATTTTACACAATTTGACGGGATCGGTGCGAAATGCAATCTGAGAGAGGCCTGCCCTGAGGGCACAACTTGACAATTATTGCAGCCAGATGTGTTGTTATTACACCTCCAGATGTCATCACACTGTCATGATTAGTTGAGGCTGTACCTGTAATCCTTTGGGGCAAGTAACAGTGGTGTCAGGGAGAGTGTACATGGAGCTGCTGTTTGCATCACCAGTTACCCCAAATACAGTACGCATGTATTGTTGCACTGGTAAATCTTCACAAGGTTACACAGTCAAGTCAAGTCAAGTCAAGTCAGCTTTATTTGTACATCCCAGTATCACAAACCATAAGTTTACCTCAGGGGGATTTACAATCTGTACAGGATACAACGTCCTTTACAAACAACCCTCACATCCTGCCTGTCTGCCTACTTACCCATCTTCATGTCTCCCTACCTACTTACCTGTCTGTCTACCTACCTGTCTGTCTGTCTACCCACCTACCTGTCTACCTACCTACCTGCCTGTCTACCTACCTGTCTGTCTACCTGCCTGTCTACTTACTTACTTACTTGTCTACCTACCTACCTGCCTGCCTGTCTACCTACATGTCTGTCTGCCTCACTGCCTGTCTCTCTACATACCTCGCTGCCTGTACTCGCTTGTCTGTCTGCCTACGAGGGATGCAACGTTTTTCGGTAAAATATTGAACCATTCGGTCCTCTCTGCACAGAGCAATACACCTTTATGGACCACAGGTTTTTGGATTTGTTCTTCCTTTTGCATTGATGCTTCAAAGGCCACTGTAGATGTGTGTGTGCAGGTGAAAAGCACTCCCCACGAGTTAATGTCCAATCACTGTTGTGTCTCCACCCACACAGCCCCTCTCATACTGGAGGCGGGTTAAAAAGTGCACCATGGCATGGCCAGCACCAGCAGAGGAGCTGAGAGACAAAAGTTTGAAGAAGCACCCGTTTTAATTCAAATCTCCAGTGTAGGCTAATATCGAGGGAGTGAAAGCTGTTGACAGAAATTTTACTGTCTGCAAACATTACTTGAAAGAAAACACAAGCAATATGACCGAGCATCTCCAACGTAAGCATCCTGATGTAACGCTTCCCAAACACAGGACAGTGGAGCGACTCGAAGGTAACACGAACGAAACAGCAACTGTCTATCCAGACTGCTTTTGAATAGACCCACTGTGCCACTTCAGATAAACATAAAAAAATAACCTGTGCAGTGGGAGCATTTATGGCTAAGTATTTGCAGCCCTTTTCTGTGGTCGAAGATGTGGGGTTTCGCCACTTAATGAAGACACTCGACCCATGTATGTTGTGCCCTGCCGTACGCATTTCAGCGACGCTGTAATTCCCAACCTGTATGACAAAGCATGCAAAGCCATTGAAGATGATTTGGCTCAAACACAAAGCCTTGGTGAGACCACAGATGGGACCTCTCGTGCAACAGAGTTACTATATGTCAGATCGGTAGATGAAGAGTGCAGTACGGCAGACTCGGCCCCTATATGAAAGGCACACAGGTGCACACTTGGCAGAGAAATTGAGAAATGCAGTGACTGAGTGGAAGTTGGAGCGACCAAATACGACCATACCAGTCGCTACAGATAACACAACAAATATTGTGAATGCAGTCAATGAAACAGACGGACTCGGACCGCAGATAGGCTGCTTTGCTCATACTGAAAACCTTGCAGCCCAGAAGCCTGTGTCAAGCAACGGGGTGTCCCGCCTCCATGGGAAAGTTAAGAAAGTTGCCACCTTTTTCCACAAAAGTACCACCGCCCACTATGCACTGACTGTGAAGCAAGAGATGTCAAAAGTACCTAAGCACTAGTTTATCCATGTCACAACTCGGCGGATCACGGCTCATGCAGCAGCTTGCCATCTACTCTGCAGTCATATCGTATTCCCGATTCCAGTCCCTATACAATCCTTAGCCTGTGCACATGAATTTGATAGTTTTTGATGCCTTTATTATATGAATAAGCTTGTCCATGTGCGCACAGTGAATGTTGACAGGCTTATCTTCTTGCAAAAAAATCTCACAACAGCAGAGGAATAAATAGCTAATTCCCATACTGGGTAATTGATATTGCATTTTACATCCCAAATATAGCCTCCACTGACGTATTCTTATGTTCAGTTTGTCAAGGATAAAAGTGCACTTTTTCTCTTGAAAGTGTTTACCTCTCTTTTTATGCTACTGTAGTGCATACAAGTAGTCAAGGCAAAGGAGCACTTTAAAATTTGAAAGTGTTTTTTGTTTATATTTTTGTTTGTTCTAAACCTATTTGATAATACTGTGTGGTGTATACAAGTAGTCAAGGAATAAGAGGCAGTTTACCATTTGAGAATGCTGTGTTTAGTAAATGTTAACTTGAAGGTAAAATTATATTATTCAGTATACCAGTGATACTGTAAATTTGTTTACCGCAAAATGCAGTTTTTGCTGACATGCGAAATAAAGAGATACTTTTGGGAGAAAAAAGTTGTTCTCTTCATGCACAAAACACTATACCAAAAGTGAACTGAAACTGTGGCCCAAAAGCCAAGGTGTGGACCGTATCGTGGTTTACAGTACCTGTACCGTTGCACCCCTACTGCCTACCTGCCTATCTCTCTGCCTGCCTGCCTGCCTGTCTGCCTCTCTGTCTGCCTACCTGCCTGTCTATCTACCTACCTATCTGTCTACCTACCTGATATTTACTGTCTACCTACCTGTCTACCTGTCCACCTACCTGATATTTACTGTCTACCTGTCCACCTACCTGATATTTACTGTCTACCTACCTGTCTACCTGTCCACCTACCTGATGTTTACTGTCTACCTATTTGATTGATCTTATCAGTGTCTGGCAACATGGAAGAACCTTGTAAATAATCACAACCCTTTTCTTAACTTTAACTTGATCTAGTCATTTTTTTATTGTGTCTAACCAAGTTTCACTTGTTGTGGTGCAGCTTAGTGTCAGTGTATCTGTGTCTGTATATGTCCAGCACTAGGAGTCCTCACTCGCTCCTGTTTGTTCTTTCTAAACACTCTCTCTTTCTTTCTCCTTCCCTCCCCCTCCATTTCTTTTTTTTGTTCTCCCATTACCCATTTGATGTTCTCTGCCTCCTCTGTTCACTGTCACTATTTTCTGGTAATACTTCAATAGTTCCCTTAATAGATCGCATTTGGGCTTCCATTGACTAGTCTCTTCCCTTTAAAGGAATGCCTGTTCTCTTTTAGATGATTCTGTGACATGGAGTCTGTTTAAATGTACACTAGTATGCTCGTTTTGTTTTCAGGTTTCCAATCACATACCACTATGTTCTTTTAAAACAAATAAAGGATTAAGTCAGTGATCCTGGTTTATCCTCTTGGTATCCAGTTTTTTTACTTCTGGGATAAATTAATCAAATGCACAGAACATAACTGGGAAGCTTCAAAAACCTACTCATATCCAGGATACTAGTGCACACATGAATGCACTCATGAAGAAGGAGAGGCCTTTTAAAATCCAGGGAGGGGAACTTGCTGGCTCTGTCTTACCTGCCTGCCTTTTTGTAGACACCATTAAAGAATCTGCCACAAACTCCACATGTGACATTGTCTTTGTCATACAGCTGTCGCACTTTAATTAGTATGAACCAAACAGTCAAGTCAATTTTATTTGTATAGCCCAATATCACAAATTACGAATTTGCCTCAGAGGGCTGTCCTTTACATTGACCCTCACAGCAGCTAAGGAAAAACTCCCCCCAAAGAAAACTTTAAACAGAAAAAGAAATGGAAGAAACCTCAGGAAGAGCAAAAGAGGAGGTATCCCTCTTCAGGATAGACAGACATGCAATAGATGTAGATGCAATAGACATCCATTTGTACGAGTAACAACAATGAAAAACACATTAACACTCCATATAACAACAGTTAATACATACAGAATTGTATGAAAGTGTCCAAGGGGATGAAAAGCATCATCAAGCTGTTGGCAATGGATGAGCAACACATCTCAGAATCCACCACATTGCATGTCCTCCTCTCCACCACGCCAACCAGAGGAAGCCTGGGCAGCATGTATTCCTCTGCACCATGCCAACAGATGAAGCCTGGATAACATGGCCTCCTCTCCACTATACCAAACAGGAGAGGCCTCAGCAAGATGTCCTCGTCATCACCACGTACGTCACTCAGTACCAGAAGATGAAGATGAAGCCTGGTCTGTCCAACTTCTACTCCACCAGGTAGACTGGACCGACAAAACTAATCTGCAACATGTGTTAAATGAAGCGAGAGGAAACACATCCTCTTCTCCACTACTGTAACAGATACAACCTGAGCAGCATCGCCTCTTCTCCAGCCTGAATGACACCACCTCCTTCCCACCAAGTAGCCTCAGCTCGCGGACACCTGGGAGGTGAAAAGCACAGGGACTCCAGGGAAGAAGATGAGTTCGTAAAATGACTTAATGGAGGCATCCAAATAAAGAAGAAGAGAAGCTCACTGTGTCAGAGGAAGTCCCCCAGCAGTCTAGACCTATAGCAGCTTATAGTTAGGACTGATCCAAGGCTGACTCAGGCTGCCTTGGATCAGTCCTAACTATAAGCACTATCAAAAAGTCTTAAATCTACTCTTGAATAAGGGGATGATGTCTACCTCCAGGACTGAAAGAGGGAGGTGGTTCCACAGAAGAGGAGCTTGATAACTGAAAGCTCTAGCTCCCATTCTACTTTTATAAACCCTAGGAACCACTAATAGCCCTGCATTCTGAGAGCACAGAGATCTAGCAGGATTATAGGGCACTATCAGCTCTTTAAGATAAGATGGTGCCTGACCATTCAGTGCCTTATAGGTGAGGAGGAGGATTTTAAATTCTACTCTAGATTTTACAGGGAGCCAGTGCAGAGAGGCTAACACAGGAGAAATATGGTCTCTTCTCCTGATTCTGGTCAGAACACGTGCTGCAGCGTTCTGGACCAGCTGGAGAGTCTTGATAGACTTATTAGGGCAGCCTGATAATAACGAGTTACAATAGTCCAGCCCAGAAGTAACAAATGCATGGACTAATTTTTCTGCATTGTTTTGAGAAAGAATATGCCTGATTTTTGCAATGTTACACTGCAATGGAAAAAAACAGTTCTAGCTGTATGTTTCATGTGGACGTTGAAGGACATATCTTGGTCAAAAATTACCCCTAGATTCCTTACAGTGCTGCTGGAGGCAGGTGAAATGTCATCTAGAATAAGTCATTAGATAATTTATTTATGAGATTTTCAGGGTCAATTAGAATAACTTCGGTTTTGTCTGAATTTAACAACAGGAAATTGTCTGTCATCCAGGTTTTTATTTTTTCTCTTCTTCCTCGCTCGCCTTCTTCCCCATTTTTCGTCCATTGCCGAGAGCTTGATGATGTTCTTCTCCTTGGACACTTTCAATTATACATAAACACACACATATATATATATATATATATATATATATATATATATATATATATTATATATATACGTATATATATATATATATATATATATATATATATATATATATATATATATATATATATATATATATATATATATATATATATATATATACACACACACACATACTGTATGTATATTAGCTGTTGTCATATGGAGTTGGACTGTCGTTATATGGAGTGTTAATGTGTTTTTCATTGTTGTTATTCTGTACACATGGCATCTATTGCATGTCTGTCCATCCTGGAAGAGGGATCCCTCCTCTGTTGCTCTTCCTGAGGTTTCTCCTCTTTCTTTTTCCCTGTTAAAAGGGTTTTTTGGGGAGTTTTTCCTTAGTTGATGTGAGGGTCGTTTGTAAAGGACAGTGTCATATCCTGTACAGATTGTAAAGCCCTCTGAGGCAAATTGGTAATATGTGATGTTCAGCTATACAAATAAAATTGACTTGACTTGAGGACTAGCCTGTTGACTGGTCTGCTAGGCTTGTGACTTCCTTTGGACTAGAAGAAACAGTCTATGGAGTGATAACAGTTGGCCGGGAAATCACTCCTGTACTTTTAGCTGATAGGGTGTCTTGGGCAGGTTGTGAAGACAGATCTGCCCGGAGATGATGGCGGTTCTGCCACAACACTGCTCCTTGTGGTGTGTTGATGATGTATGTCCTTGGAGTCACACACTCTTTTGAAATGAACTGCTGGTATCACCCAGGCCTTTTTCCCGATCCAACCTGGACTGTCTTCAGGTTGTACTGGTGGAAGAGGTCTGGCTCCATGTCTGCAATTATAGGTTAATGATTCTTCTCTAATGTGGGGAGTGTTGTTCTGATCCTTCTCCTCATTAATAATTCTGCTGGACTGACTCCTGTGGGGACACAGGGAGTTGATCTGTAGCACATGAGGGCAATTACTAGATCTTCTTGTCAGAGGATTCTCTTCGCAGTCTGTACTGCTCTCTCCGCATGGCCATTTCCTTGAGGATGGTGAGGACTAGACGTGATGTGCTTGAAGTCTAGCTGTCTTGCCAGCTCCTGGAATTCTGCGCTGGAGAATTGAGATCATTGTCACTCACCACCTCATCTGAGATCCCAAACCTTGCAAAGGTTGGTTTAAGTCTCTGAATGACTTGAGTACTTGTAATGGATGATAGGTACAGCACCTCGGGGAACTGTGAATAATAATTTGATATTACTAGGTAGTTGTCTTTGTTGTGCTCACAGAGGTCAAGAGCTATACTTTTCCATGAACGGTCAGGCAGAGGAGTAGAGATGAGTGGCTCTTTTTGTTCATAAGCTGCATTAGGAGACGCTGACATCTCAAGGGAACATTATCGAGGCTCTGGCTGTTGATGAGTGGCACCAATTTCTTATGATCAGTCTCAAGCCTGAATTCATCTAGGCCACACTGATACTTATCAAACTTTACGCAAGCCCACATGCCAGCCCGACACTCCTTTTCTATCTGGCTATAGCATGTTTCAGCTTCTGAGAGACGTCTGGAGCAGTAGGCTCCTGGTTTCCACTCTTCTCCGTGGAGCTGAAGCAGCATAGCTCCTAGTCCATAATTACTGGCATCTGCAAATACAGCTGTAGGCCTTGTGACATCATAAAAGGAAAGAAAAGTCAGCATTCTTTTAATGTCCTCAAAAGCTGACTGCTGCAAGTGTCCCCAGGTCCTGATGTTCTTGCTCTTTCTCAACTCATACAACAGCTGTTCCACCACTGTAAAAGCTGGGATGAACCTTCCCAGGTAATTCAGCATGCCGAGGACTCTTTTTACTCACTTTGTCAGGGTCGGGTCTGACCCCTGACTGGTCAATGAGATGACCCAGGAAGTGTAGCTTGCTCCGCCGAAGGGAGCATTTCCCCTTGTTGAGTTTCAACCCTGCCAACTCAACACGCTGCAGCACCTTCTCGATCGGGCGTCATGTTGCTCCATCGTGGTCCCATAGATTAGGATGTCATGTCTCTAGAAGGACTGCCACACCTTCCAGTCCTTCTAGAGTCTCCAGCATCTTCTGCTGGAAGATCTCTGGTGCACTTGTTATGCCAAAAAATTAATCTTTTGAAACAGTTTCTGTCAAATGATGTTATGAATGTTGTCAGCTTGCATCCACTGGCAGCATCAAGGGAAGAAAACACAGTTGCACCGCTCAGCTTGACTGTTTCTCGTCTGAGGTGGGTAGAATGTAGCGTTCTCTTTTGACTGACTAATTTAGTTTTGTCAGGTCAGTTCATCCTTACTGACAGGGCCCGGCTGAGGAGATTGCTGACTCTACATCGACATACTACCAAGGCTGTGAATGGATAATCTTTTCCTCCTCCTCTGACTGACTGACGGTCTGCATTGTGTGCATCAGCATCAGGTCCGCCATCAGCTGCAGCCTGCGGGAGAGAGCCATTATCCCGACGACAATGCGGTTGCCGATATTTTCCTCTCGAGTTGCTCCAAACTCACAGTGCTCTGAGAGATCATAGAGGGCTCTGATGAATCACTCTGCTTTATCACCCGGCCATTCGTCTCGTTGATAAAAACATGCCCGTTTTTGGACAATATTCCTCCTTGGAAAAAAGTAATCATTAAACTTCGTAACGATGACAAAGTCATTGTGGCCTTCCTCTTGAGCAAATGTAAATAACTTGAAAATGTTTTCTGCCTCATTGCCCATGGGGTAAATCAGGCAGCTCACTTGTACTTGTCCCTCGTCCTTGTGAAGTTTTGTTGTGCCTCTGTATCGCTCGAACCATTGCTTCCACTCGGGCCACTCCGTTGGCTTGTCAAACATGAAGATTACCGGAGGGTTAAACTTAGCTATGTCTTTTCTTCTTGCCATCTGTCTACTTAATTTTTCTCTTGGTCATTCATTGTACTACTTCTGACACCATGTAAAATAATCGAGGGTCGGCTTGATATGACAGCGCATAAGAAAAGCATCTTCTGTAACCCAGGCAACAGCCCTGCTCAGCAAAAAATCACATTACAGTTGCTGTGGCAACATTAATTCCATTATATAAACTATATTTGACACTAGGAACCTCTAATAGTCCTGCATTCTGAGAGTGCAGAGTTCTAGCAGAGTTATAGGGCACTGTCAGCTCTTTATAAGATGGAGCCTGACCATTCAGTGCCTTGTAGGTGAGGAGGAGGATTTTAAATTCTATTCTAGATTTCACAGGGAGCCAGTGCAGAGACGCTACACGGGAGAAATATGGTCTGTATGTCTATATATGGTTGTAATAAGATAAGACTGCACTTTCACAGTGTTATGTCCCTTCTGTCTTGTTTTATTTTTATTCATATACCATGTTTGCATGTTTCTCTCAGTTCGGTTGTGTTACATTTTGGTTTTGCTCAGATTTGTGATTGTGTCCTTTTTTTCCTTTTGCTCCCCTTTGTGCTTTGAATTGCACTTCCATCCCGTACTCTACTTCTGTCTCTTCTCTTTTTTACCCTGCTCTGTATGTTTTCGCATTTCTTTCCATCCTCTTTGCTGGCTGTTACCATTTCTCTGGCAGCCAACAGGGTCTAGTTGCCAGACGCAGCCTGTACAGTCGGCACATGGACAGCAGAGCTGCTGGACTGCTGAACAGACCCTCACCAGGTAAGCTTTAGTGAGGACACATCAGTTGGGAAAGATGTTTGATTACGTTTCAATATTATTACATGGTCAAAATGCAAAATTGACCTTTTTGTGCTCCATTTCCATGCCCAGATTAAAACTAAAAATAAATATTATGTGTTTGTGCAGATACGTGCATTCTGTTGAGCTTCCATACACACTTTATTAGCATATGAATTTGACTATAAAATCTGATTGATAAAGACATTTTAAATATTGGACAGAGTGCAGCACTCTTTGGCCTCTTAATAAGACTTTATGGTGTGAACTTTGCCATAATTATTACATTAGTGTGTTTTGTCAACCGGGGGGCACTTAAGCATGCGTTTTGCCTCCAACAAGAGCACGTTAGCATGCATTTTTGTCTCCAAAGAGGGCACTTTAGCATGTATTTTTGCCGCCAAAGAGGGCACTTTGGTGCACACTTTTGCCTCCAAAAAGGCACTTGGGTGCATGTTTTTTGGGGGCACTTTATCAAGCATTTTTGCCTCCGAAGAGGGCACTTTGTCATGCATTTTTGCTCTTTCAACAGAAAAACTGGATACTGAAATATTTGTTTACTTATTGCAAGTAATGTCGTCATTGCAGAATCCAACATTGTTATCGCATGTTTTCATGATACTATGCAGCCCTAATGTAGAACACGTGGGCCAGTTTCTTTCACACAGTGGGACGTGGTTGAAAACCCTGAAAATACAGGTGTGTGGATATTGTGTGAAAATTATTTTCCTAAACAATTTGTGGCATGGCAAAATAATGAAAATACAAGTCATTAATGTTTTTTCGTAGAACAGTTGAGCTGTAAAGATGATGATTGTTGCACTCAGAGCCATTAAAAGCTCCCAGTAAAGCTGGGGAGCTCCATTCTGCTTCGATCCTCATGTGATAGAACCTTGTGCCTCCTCAGGTCTGAGAGCAGTGAGGGATCAGTCACTGGGATACACAGACACACACAGATTGGCCAGTATTCACACACCACAAAGCAGGTATTTGCACCACGGCACTAGACAGCATACACAGCACTCAAATGACAAGCTTCAGTACGACTGCAAGCAATGCTCTCAGTGTTTTAGCTTTTTTGTCTCATAGTCAGTGTTGGAGGTAACTACGACGGGGTATTAGGGCCACGTTAAGAATTTTTTTTACAGACTTTGAGAATGAAGTAATCGTTTACGAGAATAAAGTCATTATTTATGAGGAAAAAGTCATTATTTACGAGAAAAAAAGTCATTAGTTACGAGAAAAAAAGTCATTATTTATGAGATTAACATTGAAAATTTACGAGATTAAAGTAATTTACAAGAAAAAAGTCATTATTCATGAGATTAAAATCGTAATATTCTAAGGTAGAATAAGATAGAGGAGGAGTTGTTAAAAACTTTGTTAAAGTTACAAAGATATGGGCAAATTCCAACTTCCTGGATCAATATTTCAAATACAGTCTGATCTAAAGAGGTAAACTGCATTTCGGCAGTGTTGTGATGCACATAATGGGCTACAACTGTAGTTTTACCGGAACGATGATCCCAGTGCTCCAGGGAAAACATATTGTAACATATTGTTATGCTCCTAATGAGCACCGGCCGTTGAGGAGACAATCCAGTGACTGTCTACAAAGTGCAACACCACAAATATTCAATAAGTTCTACATTATAGCTGTAGCTATAGCATTACCACATTCAGCTCAGACACATCTCACCTCATGCTGCTGATATTACACCTGGTTCACACAGGACGTGCCATGCACCGAGTTTCGGATCGGCGCCCATATTAACTTATGTGACGGTTCATACAACACGCGTGGGGGACAGTGCGAGCCGCTCCGCTTCTCTCTATTTTTTGCGCGAGCCGCAAGCGCCTCAAGTGCCAGTTGTCAAGCTGGACAGAGCAGATCAGACCAGACATGAAGTCGGGATCAGGAGATGTGAGAGAATCTGGTCAATTTTCAAAATAAAATACATTAAATGAAGATTGTCCATAGTTGGGTCTAAACACAAGAGAGATAAACAGACGCGCGTCCAGAAAAACAGATAAAAATATGGTTGTGTCTCATCATGTGCATCATCAACACTGCAGAAATCATGCATCATTCACGTCTTCAGATCATGCTGTATTTGACTTATTGATCCAGGAGTGTCCATATCTTTCTAACTTTAATAAGTTTTTAACAACTTCCTCCTTTACAAAATCATGATTATTATAGAATATCAGAATATTACGACTTAAACCTCGAACATTTACAACTTTTTTCTCATAAATAATGACTTTATTTTCATAAATAATGACTTTATTCTTGCAAATACTTTTTTTCTCGTAAATAATTACCATAATCTTGTAAATTTACGACTCTTTTCTCGTAAATAATGACTAAGTTCTCGTAAATAATGACTTTTTTTTTCTCGTAAATAATGACTTTATTCTGGAAATCTATAAAAAACAGTTTGTTCTTAATGTGGCCCTAACACTGTTAGAGCCCTAATCCTAACACACTGCTGTAATTAGACTCTATCTGTGTGTAATGCAGTAATGTAACATGTTTGTCATTACATGACTTTGACTTTAGTGCTTCTCATGCAGGAGAAGACGTCTTTTGAGGGGTGGAAATATGAACATTACTGAGAAATTGTCACACGTTTATCTGTTTGGTGCAATTTGACAACTTGACAGTCAGGATAGAGCAGAAAAGAGAGGTCAGTCACTCTGTCCTCCATTTATGCCAACAAGGATTTGAGAAATGGAACAAGAAGTGTAACTACTTCCAGCAGTGAATAATTTAGTAAAAGAAGACATTTGACATTAAAAAAAGTAACTTGTGATGTGTAATCCATCCATCCATTTTTCTGAGTAATAGTGACAGAAGACAACAGACCACATGCTAATATTATTTCTGACTGCATAAAGGGATCACTATATATGATTTCAATGGTTGAGTTGCCCAAACCATGGAGGTGGCATATCAGAAAAAAAATCGTATAAATCATTTATATGTGGCTCTATAAATCTTTCTGGAAAGCACAGGCAGCTTATTCCTTTTTCGTTATTTAGGTAGGAATGCTTGTTTCATGTGTGCACATGTTGCTATGCAGTGATAACACGGCTGACCCTGTGCTACCTTTAACCCAGATCCCAGCCTCATTCACCTCCACCTCTGTTTGCATCTAAGAAGGATGACATCTGCAGCATAGAGACACACCTGCACTCAGGTGCTGAAGAGGACATCAGGGTGTTGGACGGCCTGCAGCATCCAGCCCAAGGCCTGGTGGTCAACCAGAGACACATTTTGGAGAGGGAGAGCAACTGCTCGTGGACCGTAGGAGAGAATCGCTTCACTACCCAGTGGGTGAAGCAACAGCAAGAACACAGGAGCACCCGGCCGTGGTGACCTGGAACTAGTCCTTATAGAGACTGAGACATTATTTTAATCGTGCAAAACATATCATTCTGTATGGAGTTCAGGATTTATTCAAGACTTTAAGAACACAAATATGTGTGGAAGCAGAAATTCATTGTCAACTTCAGAAGAAGACATACTATATTAATCTCAGAGGGGAAATCTCAGGTGTGAAATGCTCATACAACTTAAAATAAGACCTATATACCATCATTAATGGAGAGCTGTTGGAATGAGGGGGCTGCTATATGCAGGCGCTCCAAGTATCATGAGTTCAGTGTCATTGATAATCAGTCTAAAGCAGAAGACACTTAATGTGTGGTTATTTGAACAAATAAAACCAAATGACTTCCAAGTTGAGGGTCATCAGTCATTGTTCATCACAGGTGTAGCTTTCTGAACTGTGTATACACAAAGATTGAAATGTGCTAATGCAAATGCCATCACGTTTATGAAGCCATGTCCATACCAACGACTGTGCCAACATGATCATAGATGATAATGGAAGACAGCGCTATACAACAACGGGATGTCATGTACACAGGTAAACTGTAGGACTGTATTACATGTAGCCAGTACAGTCCCAGTCCTTCTACAGTCTCTATACAGGCCAGAGTATCTGAGAGTGGTGCCTTGTTGCTGTAAACTCTCAAGACCCACTGTTTTTTTTTTGTCTTTTTTTTTTTTTTTAAGTAACCCTAAGCCCATCATTCAACATATATTTTCAGCCCACACCCTGCCACTATCTTGCCAGTGGAGAGGTGGACCTTAAGGTATTTTTGCTTTTTTTCATTAGACTCTGCACCACCCATCGAGAAGTTGGAAGTTTAGTCTTGATAAAGGTAAAGAATGTTAAATTCCCTACTGGAGAGGAAATTTAACATCCTCTCAGTCCAGTAGTCAGGCTCGGTACTCCCTGCCCCCGTCAGGCTAGAGGTTATCTAGTAGATTTGAGACTGTAGGAGTCTTTAATTTCTCTTTTATCATTGTCCGTTATAAACACAACTACTACTGCCAGGTGCCACAACATAAATGTCTCAGTGTGACCTTGTTCATTTAATTTGTACTGAGATCTTTAACTGGAGTGAAAGCTGTGAAGCTGAGGTTATAAACAAAAGTGATGAGACTCAATCACATCCTCAATGACTGTGTTCTAGATTAGTCTACATTACAGAATACACATTAGCTGTTATTCCATGCTGATATTATGCTAAAAATCAGCATTAAAGTTGATCTTCTGTGATTGGAGAACCCCAGCAGAGAGACAAAGGATGGAGACTTGACTGAGATTGAGTCAGCTGATGGAGTGATGGGTTTCTGCAGAATTACTGGAATGCACAACATTTTGGAACTTTGGGAAACCACAGATGGCAGGAAGGAAACAAAAGCAAGACACTGCTGTCACTAAGTTAGCCAGTTTATTATTTATTTTGATATGACACATCCTCATTAAACCTGGACTTCCTGCATCAACTGTTCCTGAGAAACACTTATTATAATAATGCATTTTTATTTGTAAAGCACTTTAGAAGACACCTTACAGTGGGCACAACCAAATAAAGCAATCATAAAGATTTTTTTCCTTGAGTGTTTTGAAGGTGGGGGAAATCAGTGCAGTCCCAGTGGATAGAAGTATGTCCCCCCAGGTCAGGAGGGAGTCTGGTGGTGGAGGGCTATGGGTGAGGTGGATTATCTTGAACTGAATGTGTTGTTTGACAAGAAGCCAGTGAATCAGCAGGGGACCATCATTGTGGCTGTGGCCAGTGGGAGACAAAGTACTCAGCTCCAGTGAGTCAAAGTATTGATACTCCTGGTCAAATCTTACTCAACTACAAATCAAAGTCTCTTGGTCAAAGATTTACTCAAACTGAAGTACTTTTAGTAGTAAAATATTTACTTTCAAAGATACTTAGATATTCAAAAGTACATTTTCTAATATCAGTACATTGCTGTATCTCAGGTTGGACGGTGAGTTCTTGAAAAACACATTTGAAATTATCGAATTTTTTTTCTCATTTCCTAAATATTTGACATGGGGTTTAAAGGAGAACTTAAGCCAATTTCAGCATGCAGTTTTATTGCTCAAGCTACCCTAGGAGGAATGCTGTGAGAGTAAAGGCCTTAAAATCAAAATGTAGGAATGTAGGAAAGCAGAGTGTAAATGGAGAAAAACTAAACTCCAAATT
This sequence comes from Synanceia verrucosa, assembly GCA_029721515.1. Lineage (NCBI taxonomy): Eukaryota > Metazoa > Chordata > Actinopteri > Perciformes > Synanceiidae > Synanceia > Synanceia verrucosa. The sequence goes on from CM056567.1 coordinate 23,554,920, forward strand.
CACTATGACTACTACAGACAAAGCATTTGTAATTTTAACCAAGCATTAGCCAGGGCTAGACAGCAACACTTTTCTGAAATCATAAATAAAAACCTCAACAATATTTGGATTCTGTTTGCTGTGGTCGATCAGCTCACTAATCCTCCTAATGAGATAGCTCCAGAACTCATCATAACAGATAAATGCAATGAATTTGCTTGCTATTTTAGTGAAAAAAATAAAATCCATCAGGTCAAACAACACAAATAAGCAAAATGATAAAGTGACGCTACTCCTAAAACCACCCAGGAATAACTAAATTACCATTTCAGAATATGACACAAAAAACTGTTGAGGAAACGGTTCAGCAGCTTAAACCATCAACCAGCTGTCTTGACCCAATACCATCTGACTTCTTCAAAACTATTGTCAAATCTGTACTGATTTACAGCAATTAATCAATTGCTCCCTTCAGTCAGGTGAGTTTCCTAAACCCCTGAAAGTAGCTGCCATTAAGCCACTTCTAAAAAAGAGAACACTGGATGCTTCCATGATGGAGAACTACAGACCCATCTCAAACCTGCCCTTCATCGCCAAGATTGTTGAGAAAGTGTTTTTTAATCAACTCAGCAATTTTGTGAACACAAATGGACTTCTTGACAAATTTCAATCAGGTTTCTGACCTCATCACAGTACAGAATCGGCTCTTATCAGAGTGCTAAATGATATAAGGTTGAACATTGACTTGGGAAAGGTGTCAGTTCTGTTCCTATTGGATCCTAGTGCGGCGTTTGATACTGTAGATCATAATACAGTATATTGTTGAACAGGTTGGAAACCTGGGTAGCACTCAGTGGAACATTACTAGAACGGTTCAGGTTCAGCCTTGACTAATGTAATGGTCTTCTGACTGGACTCCCCAAAAGAGCTTTAAACAGCTGCAGCTCATTCAAAATGCAGCAGATCAGGTTCTGACTAGAACAAAAAGATCAGAGCACATTACTCCAGTCCTAAAGTCTTTACACCAGCTCGCAGTAAGCTGTAGAATAGACTAAGTAGTAGAAGTTCTGCTACTGCTACTGGTCTATAAATCACTGAAAGGTTTAGGACCAGAATACATGAAAGACATGCTAACGGACGATAAACCCAATATAGCTCTGAGATCTACAGACTAAGGTCAGATAGTGGAGCCCAGAGTTCAAACCAAACATGGTGAAGCAGCATTTAGCTGTTATGCTGCACAGAAACGGAATAAGCTGGGCGGGGCCAAATGGCTCCACAGCGCCACCCTTTACGTTTACATGTACTGACACTACATAGTTGACTCCATCAACTTCATTCTACTTCTAAAATATCCAGAACAAGTTGGTTACATATCGAACGCCGTGAGGCTATGAGTAACGGTGTTCGCGTGGCGGCGCCGCGTCTTTCAATTTTTCGCCAAGAAAATATGTTTGGCTTTTAGACGGCTTTAATAGTCGTATCATCATGAAATTTGACACACAGGTTAAGGGTGGCGACCTCTAACATCTAATGTGGTCCACACCAATGGGCGGGGCAAAATGGCCCTATAGCGCACCCTTGAAATTTTCAAAAACCCCTCCTCATAGGGGTTTTTATGGAGTTGGAACATGAAAATCGGTACACACGTGTAACTTGACCAGACGCACAAAAAATCTCTTGCACCGTCTATTCCAAACTGGAAGTCGGCCATTTTGTTTCAACACTTGATTTTGGCGTGATTTCCACATCGAACCATCGAATGGCTTTAAATCCCTTGTGTATTGTCCGAATCGCTTACCGTATATTGCCCCCTGCTTGCACTGCCATCCCCATCTGATACCCAACCGCGACATACCGCAAGGGCCCTACATAACCGCTTGTGGTTTTCTAGTTTATATTTGAAACCTACCCTGAAAGAGAAATGCAGGAAAAGTCCAAACTGAGATTTAACAAAAGCTGAGTGGCTGTTAATTAATGGTCCAGATGGAAATACATAGTGGAGATAGAAACTTTTTAACCTTTTTAAGAGTTTTAACAGTTGGAAAAAATAATACTGTGTGATTTATCTTTAAACACATCTGGAGTGTCTATAAAATATCATAAAGCTATTGATGAAAAGCCAACCATAACGGCTCATCAGCCCACAGTGCAGAATAAAAAAAAGAGATTCAGATGACTGTTACTGCAAACCGTTAAACTGCTATAGAGTCCATTATCTGTGCATATCTGAATAATGTAGCTGTTTACAATTACTGAGGGTAATTATATTAATTTCATGGAGAGATATCAAGACTTTCACTTTCACACACCAACATTTAGTCTCTTTAATTAGGGCTGTCAAAATTAGCTTATTAACATGATTGATCACGTTACTGTGCTAACTTGCATAACGGTAACTCTACATAGACAAATGCCTGAAATGTTGCTGTCAGAGACATGCTGTCAGGTCATGAAGCAGAACTCCATTCAAAAAATCAAGGAAACAAGCAACACAATCATAACTAACGATCAAACATGCTGATAAAATTATATTAACCATCTTTTCTGAATCTGTCTGAGCTTCTCCTGAAATTCGGCAAAAAAATAATCCACCAAAGAGCATCGTTAAAGTATTAATTTGAAACGTGAAACGGACGAAAAGGAAAAGAGAAAGAGATGCTCTTTTCATAAACACAGAGCTTATTAGAGCTAATGTGGAGTCTGTCTTAGCAGCTTATATATATATATATATATATGTATATATATATATATATATATTAGGGCTGTTAAAATTAGCATTTCTCTAGCAACGCGTTTCAGGCAGTTTCTCCAAGCAGAGTCAACGTCAGGCCAACTCGTTAACATGGATTAATTGCGTTAAGGAGTTAACTTCCACGGCCCCAGTTTTAATCTAACTCTCTGGTGTCATTTGTTTGTGAACTCAGTGATTAAACGATGGTGCAGTTTCCAAGTGAACACAAGAAGTAAAGGGCTGTTTGCCTGACATATGGGCTGATCAGAGCATACAGAAAACACTAAATTAAGTCGACAAAAACAATAGGATTCGTGCTCACAGCCATTGTTCTCCCTCAGTAAAATGATAAATAGGCACTGTCCAGCTTGTTCAATCAGTGAGAAATACCAGGAGAGTTTAAATGTATCATTAATTTGTAGCAGAAAATTCATCTCAACTGCTGCAAAGGGCCAAAGGCTCGAGGCATTTTACTGCTGTAATACTGAGCTCACAATAAATACAAGTCATGTGGTAAATTGTTCAGGACAGACAGGATGGCAAAGAGAGCTACTACTATTGATAAAAAAAACACACACTGTAAAATCCATTACTTCAGTTTGGAGTGAAATATCATAACAACTATAATTAGATAATCACAACAAAGAGTCATGTTCCCCTCAGGGTGAAATACCTTTCAGTGCTTTTTACTGCCACCAGCCTCAGCTGTACTTTGAGTTTAATGCTACTGAGCAAATGTTAGAACATGGTCGACAAACGTTACACCAGCATGCAAGCTTGCTAATTATGTGAGCAATTATTTTTTGGTGATGAAGAGTTTTTACTTTTAAGCACATCTAAAAAAAAGTGACATGTGACACAGAGAGGAGCGAACAGCAGGTGAGGAAACAAGGATTTTAGCTCCATATTTCTAACAAAGTGTCTCTGTGTGATCAGCCCCTTTGGCTGGTTTCCTATTTCTTACAGTGTCTTTTTACAGAGACTCACAATATGGACATGTGAGGACTGTAGTGAACAAAACTGAACACTGAATAAAGCCCACAGCAATCTTCTGAGACTTATCTTACCAGCTAATTACAAACATGCACATAGGAAACAGGTGATATCAAAGGTTAAACAGGAAACTATAAAGACTGGTCACCAGATGACTGATGATGACCAGATGGGATGTAACTAGTGATGGTGTCTGCAGCATCATCTCCTTTACTTTAACTTTCTTACTCACTGAGTTCTCTATACTCTTCGCCATTTTGAACAGGAGTGAGGAATTTGAACTGAATTCACCTTTTTAGACCCAAATTTGATCCAGAACACTGGAATTCACTGAGAAGTGAGAAATGAATCAAGAATAACAAACAACACATGTTTCTGTTCATGAAGGACAGGAAAAAATGCAATTTATCATCTCTATCAAATAAGAAAATTCCTGGATGGCAACAATAATTATAAATAATACAATCATTTTTTCATTAAAGATATAAGACAGGAGTTCGGTCGAAACTGTCATGCTGGCATGTTGGCATGCCATAAACTCCAGGATCAGGGACAGAAAGCAGAACTGCGCAATGCAGTAGCAGGAATATTGAAATCAGCAAAACTCCCCTCGAGTAACATCACGAAGGAAGAGGAAAAAGCAATAAAATCACTGAAAGGAGACAAAACCATCACTATTCTACCCGCCGACAAAGGAAGAACAACAGTCATTATGGACACGAACACATACGAAAAACAAATGGAAGGCATGTTAGGAGATGCAAACACATACGAAAAACAAATGGAAGCCATGTTAGGAGATGCAAACACATACGAAAAACAAATGGAAGCCATGTTAAGAGACGCAAACACATACGAAATACTCAAAAAAGACCCGACAGAGGAAAAGAAAAGAACACTGAAATCACTGCTAAAACCGTTACTGCAAGGTAATAAAATAACAAGGGACGCATATGAACACCTGATACCGACAGCCAGCGTCACCCCCCGTATATAAGGAACACCGAAAATACACAAAAAAGACATCCCACTACGCCCCATAGTAGACAGCATCGGCTCAGTCACGTACAACCTCTCCAAAGCTTTGGTAGAAATAATAAAACCCCTCCTTGGTAAAACAGAACATCATTGCAAAAACTCAAAACAACTGGCAAAAGATCTCAACAGGATAACAGCCGATAAGGACGAGATTTTCATTTCACACGACGTGGTGTCATTATTCACAAAAACCCCCGTCGACGTCACATTACACATCGTACAGGAAAGGCTCAGGGAAGACCGGACGCTTAAAAAACGCACAAACCTCTCAGTTGAAGACATCTGCACACTCTTGCATTTCGTATCAAAATCCACCTATTTTCAGTTTAAAGGGACAATATACAGACAGACAGAAGGAGACCCACTATCAGCGATTATGAGCAGTTTTTTCATGGAGGACCTGGAGAGGAGAGCCAGCCATACAGCACCCGCACACTGCAGACCCACACTCTGGAAGAGATACGTCGACGACATCCTGGAGAAGATAAAAATCGGACACACAAGGTCTCACAGACCATCTGAACACCATGGACACTACAGGCAACATACAATTCACGCATGAGGAAGAAACAAACCAGACCATATCATTCCTGGACATGAATATTCACCACGGGGGAAGACGGCAACATAAAAATCGCAGTCTACAGAAAAGCCACTCACACGGACCAGTACCTCCTCTGGACATCAGAACACCCCATATCACATAAACTGTCAGTAGTCAGAACACTTTACGAACGGGCCAGCATCATAACAGAAGAGAAAGACAGACAGGAGGAGGAAAAACATATCCAGCATGCACTCACTCTCTGCCAATATCCAAGCTGGGCCATCAACTAAGGAAAGCAACAGGTGAAAAACAAGAAGAGGGAAAAAGAAGGGTGAAAAAAACACACACCAACAACTGCTGAAAAATACACAGATATCATAACCATTCCATACATATGGGGGATAACAGAACAAATACAACGGGTTATGAAAAAACACCAGATCAATATAGCAATAAAGCCACATACAAAACTCCGTCAGCTCCTGGTCCATCCAAAGGATAAAATAGGGCAAGATCAGAAATGTAAGGTAATATACGAAATACCCTGCAAAACATGCGACAAAACATACACTGGGGAAACTGGACCACAATTTGGTACGAGAAAGACAGAACATCAAAAAGAGTGCGAACGGGAGACAGGGGGGAGATTTACCAGGACTCAGAAAGAAAAGGCAGAACAGGAAAACTTAAAATCGGCCATCACAGATCACTGCAGGAGGAATAACCATATCATGGACTGGGACAAGGGCAGGACTATCTCATCAGAATGTAATAAATTCAAACGTTGGATCAAGGAGGCAATAGAAATCAGGAGGCGGGCGGACGGGACCATCAACCGGGACGAGGGGGCGTACACCCTCTTGCATACCTGGGATTCCCTTCTTCATCGGACGGCGGGGACACACCGCCGTCTCACGGACTCTGATAGGTCCGTGATTCGGCCAATTATTAAATGACACGTCAGCAGCACGTCGGATGACGCTTCTGAGGAAGACCGGAGTTCGGTCGAATCTGTCAAGCAGGTAAATGAACTTCTCCTAAAATTTTTATGTCTGAAGAAACAAAAAAATAGCATAAACATCCATTAACCTGTACAGCATGGATAGTCAGTACACAGCCTGACCTCAGTGTGCACGTTTGGCTGGCATTCATCACGCTGTTTGCACCTCGAGCTGGAAATACTGCAGCACACAGGGAGATCAAGCTTTGTGCTTTTTCTTCTTCCAGCTCTAACTTCCACACACAAACACACATTTTCACAGTTTTTCCTTTAACAACATTTTCCCTTTGATATGATTGGGGGTCAGGCCCCTGTTGCTATTAAGACCCTATAAAGCAGTGATGCTGGCACCAATTTGACATGCCATATCCCCCTGAAACCAAAGCCTAAGCTCTGTAGCCTCAGTTGGCGTGATGCTCACTTGTGAACCGCATGATTATGCAAACCGGACTGTTTACCTTGGATTACAATCAATATCTAGGTGCCCTGTGAGATTTGTATTAAAGCAAGTGGCAGCAGGCGGCTTTACCCTGTGAAGTGGGCAATGGCTGTGTGGAACAGCGAGCAGTACGGTGAGTGGCAGACAAAAGATGAATTATAGATATCCAGCCCCAGGGCTAAACGTGGAGGTGGGTGGGGTGGGGAGGCAGTGCATGTCTTGAGTAATGACTCTCAGTGGTGGTGCTCGAAAAGGTGGGCATATTTGTAGAAAGAAGATAAATTCCAGGATGTATTTTGGAGGTAAGAGGGAGAGATGCAGGCATATGGCTCACTTATCATTCTGTGAATTATAAAATAAATGGTTCAAGAGACTGTTAAAGATGTGTCAGGGACAAGGATTTTCTCCGGTAGAACAGAATTACAGTTTGGAGCTGCTCAACTTAAAACACATCGCAATACCTCCAGAGAGTGACGGACATGTAATTTCAACACTGTGTTAGATGTGCTGGCTCCAACTCTGATGCTGCAGCAGTGCAAAAGTTGTTAAACGTATACCAGCTATTAGAATGACATGAGTTTCAGTGAGCGCCGCACAGGATGGTGCAGTCCCACCAACCAAATTCCCAGGTGAACTTCCATTGCTCCTCTATGAGTCTTTGATTTTTCAGCAGCCTCATGTAAGACACTGCAATTTAGTAAAAGTAGTCAGAAAGCCTTGGCACAGATGTCACCACTACAGTGTTAAATTTTATGCCATAATACTACAGAAAATGGTTGTTTTGTGTACTTCTGATGTTCACTTACATGATAACATAGCACAGTCAACATAGCATCTTTATTACAGATATACAAAAATAGCAAAATTGAACTGAAGTCATATCAACATACACCTTCACATGCATTTATTAATCTGTGATCAGATAAAACATGGAGCATAAAAGGGTCTGTGGTGATCTTTGCATATTAAACCTGATCCTATTTTAAATATGGTGCTACTGGAGATATGAGGGTTGTGACAGTAGATGAGATAACTCATCATAACCTTCTGCTTTGAGCCCTTCTTCACTGTGACCCAGTCCTCCCCACTAGAGCTCAGGTCCACTTTGTATGAGCGAACACAGTAGTGCTTCTTGGTCTCTTTTGAGATGGCTCCCTGTGTCCCGATGGCTGTGACAAATCGGAAAAATCCCAAGTCCACCTGGAAACACAGAGAGCACAGTTCAGTGGAAAAATTCAGAAATGACTGCAGGCAACGTTCCCCTGGAGGTGTTTCTTTGAGGTTACTAAATATTACTTAGTGTTAATGTATATGAACAAGAATTGTCCTCCATGAAAGCATATGGTCTCATTAATTTTACTCAACAGTGGAGAGATGGGCCATTTTGTTAAACCTCTCTACTACAAAACAAAGACATTCACAGGATCATTATACAGCCAGTATATCCCACTGCTGAACTGCTCATAAGTCATGAATACTCTCCTTAATCACTTTCTTCCTCAAATATTCACTCAGCTGAAACAGCTTTTAAAGTCCCTTTTAGTTCCCATTGACATTTGTAATTGACAGTAAAAAATGAAAACAGTGTATAAATGGGCTATCCTTGTGCTTCCGACTTTATTATCAACAAAACAATCTTGTCCAAGAAATGGATAAACATGATTTAGGTCATGTGTTCAGTTCAGGCCTGTTGAGTCAATCACAGAGTGAGGGTTAAGCCTCAGGCTGCTGATCCACAGGACGTCCACAAGAGTCTGTATGCTGAGATATATACATATGTATATATACACGTGTATATATACATATGTATATATACACGTGTATATATACATATGTATATATATACACGTGGGAATTTGAACTGGAGGATTTTGATGAGGGGGATGCCAAGTCTTTGCTGATGCTGGTAAGACAAGAATCCTGAGAAGATCAACAGCAGTTTATGGGGAAATGTGATGATTTCTGATGATGATTGATGATGATTTCATGTATAATTCCATCTTCCAGGTGATGGCAGGAAATGTCAGCAACAAAAAGAGGGACATTGAGTTTGAAGCCAAGGTGCTCCTCAAGTCCCCAGAGGCCTTACCTCTTAGTTTTCAGTGAGTTATTAGACACATGTTTATTTACAGTTAAACTGCTGTGCTTTGAACATCTCTGTGATAATCTGAAGGGTTTTAAAATCTATTTTCAATGCCTCTAACCGACAGACACCCTAAAGTTCTCAAGCTGACCAAAGACTATGCCAGGAAGCTGAGACAGAGGCAGAAGGAGACTCCCACCTCCCAACAGCTCACTCCAAGAGAGGTGGTGTTGGAGGCTGTCCCCAGAGTCCTGCAGGGCTTCTGAACTCTTCCTCCTCGCTCTCTCTTAAACATGGCCTCCCAGAAGCTCAGCCAGATGTTCCACGACATGGTCCTGTCGATCCTGACAGAGATCGGGCAGATGTACCCACAAGACGTCCTGGTAGAAAAACTGAAGAGCTTTGCGTCTGAGCTGCTGACGGAGATAGTTCACGTTGCAGCAGTCTCGGACACGGACCAGTACCTCCTCTGGACATCAGAACACCCCATATCACATAAACTGTCAGTAGTCAGAACACTTTACGAACGGGCCAGCATCATAACAGAAGAGAAAGACAGACAGGAGGAGGAAAAACATATCCAGCATGCACTCACTCTCTGCCAATATCCAAGCTGGGCCATCAACTAAGGAAAGCAACAGGTGAAAAACAAGAAGAGGGAAAAAGAAGGGTGAAAAAAACACACACCAACAACTGCTGAAAAATACACAGATATCATAACCATTCCATACATATGGGGGATAACAGAACAAATACAACGGGTTATGAAAAAACACCAGATCAATATAGCAATAAAGCCACATACAAAACTCCGTCAGCTCCTGGTCCATCCAAAGGATAAAATAGGGCAAGATCAGAAATGTAAGGTAATATACGAAATACCCTGCAAAACATGCGACAAAACATACACTGGGGAAACTGGACCACAATTTGGTACGAGAAAGACAGAACATCAAAAAGAGTGCGAACGGGAGACAGGGGGGAGATTTACCAGGACTCAGAAAGAAAAGGCAGAACAGGAAAACTTAAAATCGGCCATCACAGATCACTGCAGGAGGAATAACCATATCATGGACTGGGACAAGGGCAGGACTATCTCATCAGAATGTAATAAATTCAAACGTTGGATCAAGGAGGCAATAGAAATCAGGAGGCGGGCGGACGGGACCATCAACCGGGACGAGGGGGCGTACACCCTCTTGCATACCTGGGATTCCCTTCTTCATCGGACGGCCAATTATTAAATGACACGTCAGCAGCACGTCGGATGACGCTTCTGAGGAAGACCGGAGTTCGGTCGAATCTGTCAAGCAGGTAAATGAACTTCTCCTAAAATTTTTATGTCTGAAGAAACAAAAAAATAGCATAAACATCCATTAACCTGTACAGCATGGATAGTCAGTACACAGCCTGACCTCAGTGTGCACGTTTGGCTGGCATTCATCACACTGTTTGCACCTCGAGCTGGAAATACTGCAGCACACAGGGAGATCAAGCTTTGTGCTTTTTCTTCTTCCAGCTCTAACTTCCACACACAAACACACATTTTCACAGTTTTTCCTTTAACAACATTTTCCCTTTGATATGATTGGGGGTCAGGCCCCTGTTGCTATTAAGACCCTATAAAGCAGTGATGCTGGCACCAATTTGACATGCCATATCCCCCTGAAACCAAAGCCTAAGCTCTGTAGCCTCAGTTGGCGTGATGCTCACTTGTGAACCGCATGATTATGCAAACCGGACTGTTTACCTTGGATTACAATCAATATCTAGGTGCCCTGTGAGATTTGTATTAAAGCAAGTGGCAGCAGGCGGCTTTACCCTGTGAAGTGGGCAATGGCTGTGTGGAACAGCGAGCAGTACGGTGAGTGGCAGACAAAAGATGAATTATAGATATCCAGCCCCAGGGCTAAACGTGGAGGTGGGTGGGGTGGGGAGGCAGTGCATGTCTTGAGTAATGACTCTCAGTGGTGGTGCTCGAAAAGGTGGGCATATTTGTAGAAAGAAGATAAATTCCAGGATGTATTTTGGAGGTAAGAGGGAGAGATGCAGGCATATGGCTCACTTATCATTCTGTGAATTATAAAATAAATGGTTCAAGAGACTGTTAAAGATGTGTCAGGGACAAGGATTTTCTCCGGTAGAACAGAATTACAGTTTGGAGCTGCTCAACTTAAAACACATCGCAATACCTCCAGAGAGTGACGGACATGTAATTTCAACACTGTGTTAGATGTGCTGGCTCCAACTCTGATGCTGCAGCAGTGCAAAAGTTGTTAAACGTATACCAGCTATTAGAATGACATGAGTTTCAGTGAGCGCCGCACAGGATGGTGCAGTCCCACCAACCAAATTCCCAGGTGAACTTCCATTGCTCCTCTATGAGTCTTTGATTTTTCAGCAGCCTCATGTAAGACACTGCAATTTAGTAAAAGTAGTCAGAAAGCCTTGGCACAGATGTCACCACTACAGTGTTAAATTTTATGCCATAATACTACAGAAAATGGTTGTTTTGTGTACTTCTGATGTTCACTTACATGATAACATAGCACAGTCAACATAGCATCTTTATTACAGATATACAAAAATAGCAAAATTGAACTGAAGTCATATCAACATACACCTTCACATGCATTTATTAATCTGTGATCAGATAAAACATGGAGCATAAAAGTGTCTGTGGTGATCTTTGCATATTAAACCTGATCCTATTTTAAATATGGTGCTACTGGAGATATGAGGGTTGTGACAGTAGATGAGATAACTCATCATAACCTTCTGCTTTGAGCCCTTCTTCACTGTGACCCAGTCCTCCCCACTAGAGCTCAGGTCCACTTTGTATGAGCGAACACAGTAGTGCTTCTTGGTCTCTTTTGAGATGGCTCCCTGTGTCCCGATGGCTGTGACAAATCGGAAAAATCCCAAGTCCACCTGGAAACACAGAGAGCACAAGTCAGTGGAAAAATTCAGAAATGACTGCAGGCAACGTTCCCCTGGAGGTGTTTCTTTGAGGTTACTAAATATTACTTAGTGTTAATGTATATGAACAAGAATTGTCCTCCATGAAAGCATATGGTCTCATTAATTTTACTCAACAGTGGAGAGATGGGCCATTTTGTTAAACCTCTCTACTACAAAACAAAGACATTCACAGGATCATTATACAGCCAGTATATCCCACTGCTGAACTGCTCATAAGTCATGAATACTCTCCTTAATCACTTTCTTCCTCAAATATTCACTCAGCTGAAACAGCTTTTAAAGTCCCTTTTAGTTCCCATTGACATTTGTAATTGACAGTAAAAAATGAAAACAGTGTATAAATGGGCTATCCTTGTGCTTCCGACTTTATTATCAACAAAACAATCTTGTCCAAGAAATGGATAAACATGATTTAGGTCATGTGTTCAGTTCAGGCCTGTTGAGTCAATCACAGAGTGAGGGTTAAGCCTCAGGCTGCTGATCCACAGGACGTCCACAAGAGTCTGTATGCTGAGATATATACATATGTATATATACATGTGTATATATACATATGTATATATATATATATATATATATATATATATATATATATATATATATATATATATATATATATATATATATATGTATATATATATATATATATATATATATATATATATGTATACATATGTATACATATATATATGTATACATATATATATGTATACATATGTATATATATATATATATACATATGTATATGTAGCTCTGCAGATCTGCTGGCATGAGAGCAGCTACAAGACTCAGGTAAGACCTACTTTCACTTCAAGCCTACACTAGTGCACTATGCAAGGTAAATTATAATAAAGTAAGTAAAGTCTTGTCGTGCTTAAACACCAGATCCCACCTCAGATTGACTTCATTTTCCAGGAGAGCCAAAGCACTGTGAGAGAACAGTGAGTCCACCTCTACACCTTGACCTCTGCTCATGTCCCACTAATATTACTCTGATGGCGTAGAGAGTAAGAGTAAAAATTAATCTTCTGTTTTGTCCATGTTTACAGTCTTTGGGAATTTGAACTGGAGGATTTTGATGAGGGGGATGCCAAGTCTTTGCTGATGCTGGTAAGACAAGAATCCTGAGAAGATCAACAGCAGTTTATGGGGAAATGTGATGATTTCTGATGATGATTGATGATGATTTCATGTATAATTCCATCTTCCAGGTGATGGCAGGAAATGTCAGCAACAAAAAGAGGGACATTGAGTTTGAAGCCAAGGTGCTCCTCAAGTCCCCAGAGGCCTTACCTCTTAGTTTTCAGTGAGTTATTAGACACATGTTTATTTACAGTTAAACTGCTGTGCTTTGAACATCTCTGTGATAATCTGAAGGGTTTTAAAATCTATTTTCAATGCCTCTAACCGACAGACACCCTAAAGTTCTCAAGCTGACCAAAGACTATGCCAGGAAGCTGAGACAGAGGCAGAAGGAGACTCCCACCTCCCAACAGCTCACTCCAAGAGAGGTGGTGTTGGAGGCTGTCCCCAGAGTCCTGCAGGGCTTCTGAACTCTTCCTCCTCGCTCTCTCTTAAACATGGCCTCCCAGAAGCTCAGCCAGATGTTCCACGACATGGACGATGTTCCTGACAGAGATCGGGCAGATGTACCCACAAGACGTCCTGGTAGAAAAACTGAAGAGCTTTGCGTCTGAGCTGCTGACGGAGATAGTTCACGTTGCAGCAGGACAGATTTGTGATCTTCCCACCCCAGAGCCCAAAAGTTGAACCTCATTCGCCAGCTGTTGAAGCTCCAGTCCAGAATGATTCAAACCTGGCTGCAACAACGTCACCTCCTCCAGTTTCTCCAACACCACCTGCTGAACCTCTGTCTATTACTGACGTTGAGGCCAAAGAAGATGAAGACGACGAACCCCACGGGATTGACCAGGAACCAAAGCGAGAACCAGACTCTTATAATGTTCCAGTTTCTCCAACATCCTCTGCTGAGCCTCCATCCATCACTGATGTTGAGGCCACAGAGGATGAACGTGACGAACCCCACCGGATTGACCAGGAACCAAAGGGAGAACCAGACTCGTACATTGTTCCAGCTTCGCCTACACCCACTGCTGGGCCTCCATCCATCACTGATGTTGAGGCCACAGAGGATGAATACCTGAAACCAGCCACAGAGCCAGACTCTGCTGTCACTCTGACCCCATTGACCCCTCCTGAACCTCTTTGCGGTATTGAAGTCCCAGACTGGGAGGACACACAGGAAAAGACAAATGTGAAAGAGGACCCAGAGCCCAGAGGAGAAGGAGACCCTGCTGTGGCTCCAGTTTCTTCAGCTCCTCTGACTCCTCCTGTTGAACGAGTGGTCATTGTTACCTTATCAGAGGAAGAAGAGACGACCAATAACATTCAAGGCTTCTTCTCCTGGCTCTTTAAACTACTGTGTTGTTGTTTTTAATGATTGCCTTTACTGGCAATAAATAAATTAAACTTCAAAAATAAAATGAATTATGCTCTATCATTGAAATGTAAAAACAATTTGAATATTCAATTTGGGAACTTTTTTATCATGAGGTGTAAATTAATAATTTTACAGAATATACAGTACATTTACAGGTTTTTGTTATACAGTATATGACTAACGTCATGTCTCTGGTTTGAATTATTTCCAAGTGTGTCCTACGGATGGTAAATGTGCCATCACACATCCCTTTACAGGTTTTACTTGGAGTATTAGTCATATGAAAGAACAGAGTGGATTGAGCCCAGTTTATAATTTAATGACTGTATTATTTGGTCAGTTATCAGATAAGATGAAACTTAATTCATTCTGAAGGAAATTCTTTCACTACAGTTGCCATACACAGTAGGACAAAGTAAGGAGATTTAAACAATTTGAAAAGTATATACAGTTCTGAATAGTGCAAAACCAACAATATAAACAATATAATAACAGCATTAAAAAACTATAACAACATAAGAATATGTTCAGAATCATTCAGAATATTACCATTCAGTTTCCTAGTCAGTAAAATGATGCACTTCAAAAATGGCTGCTTTCCATAACTCAAGTTACATTTATGAATGCATCCAGTAGGATATCACCATAAAATGAGTCTAATAATCTGTTAATTCCACAACAGCAAATATAGTTTTGGTGTAAAAACAAAAAAAAAAAAAAACTCTGCACATATCAGTATCGGTTAATACTGGAATTGGAAAAGAAGAGTTGGACAATATTAGGAATATCAGATATCAACAAAAAAAGTCAATATGGAGCATCCCTTCTTCATAGATTATGTCAGTTTTCTGCTGAAACAAGGTGATGAAGTGTCACAGCTTGCAACAGTCAACATCTCTCTGGTGGCTGAGGGGAGTTTCCTGGTTGGATTGTAAATGAGTAAAGTTATTGTCTGAGTTAGAACAACTGTCCTGTCAATCTGACAATTTTTTTTTTCAGATACACCAATGTAATCAAGATGGCTGAATGGCGCTCCCTACAAAGTTGAAAAATTCCCATAGGGAAAGCCACCAACTTTGGCGTACCCCAACGAAAATTGGTACACGTTAAGCATACCCAGACGAACAAAATTATCTCTTGGCAGGAAGCTGAAATTCCAACAGGAAGTCTGCCATTTTGAATTTTCTATTTTTTGATGAAAACAAACTCGTCCTAGTATTTTCATCCGATCAACTTGAAATTTGGTACAGATCATCTCCAGCCCTAGCTGAGTAAAAGTTGTGCTCTGCGCGTAATTAGGTAACATTAACTGATGCCACATAGTAGACTCCATCAACTTCATTCCACTTCCAAAACATAAAGAACAAGTGAAGCTTCATTCTGAACGCCGTGAAGCTACGACTAATGGCGCCCGTATGGCGACGTTGTGATTTTTTGATCACTCGCCATGAAAATACATTTGCCTTTTTGACGGCTTTAATGAAGTCGTATCATCATGAAAATTTATATTTTGCATAAGCAGGTATCTCCGTCACGTGAAGTAGGTGTCACAACCCAAAATGGACGGTTTTTGTAAAACTCTGTATATCACAGCTTCAACAGTGGACTTTCCATCTTGAACTTCAGATAAAGATTGTGAAGTGCGTCATTTAGATGCTTCTTAACGCGTCTTTTTCACCTTCTGCTGGGTGAATGGCTCCCTTTTTCCAGTTGTTTCATTTCAAGAATATCTTGATTTTCTCAGTGATATCTACAGTGATTATGTTTTTGTAGGGTTTCCTATGAAAGTGAAGATCAGCAGGCCATTCGCTGTTTTCCGCATCATCTTGGCTGAGAAACCAAGTTGGTTTTGTTCTTCTTTCACCATCTTCAAAGCCAGAATCTTTGATACCACTTGTTTCTCTTTTGTGCCAGACTCCTTATATTTTTTTCCAGCTGAGAAAGCACTACATTCTGAAACAGGGCCTTCGGTTTTAGCTGCATTTGTTGCTTTAATTTCATTTTGGGGGATTCTGAAGTTTTCAGCTTCTCTTAGAGCCTTTGATATCTCTTTTTATACTGCTCCATCTTTCTCAGAGCATGTTCAAGCTTCAGATGGTACTCAGCAAAATCACGGTAAGCTTTTGCCCTATTTGCTCTCACAGTTTTCCATCCTCTCATACGACTTGGGGTTTTATGATGAGAACTGTCAGAAATATCAGGTGAAGCTTCAAGAATGGGCACTCCATTCTCATGTTCTTCCTGACCTACAGGAGCTATGGGAGATGTGTTTCCAGCCATATAACTTTGTCTCGTCTCTCTGTTCTTATCACTGGCCCTTGTGTTTCTTTGGTTAACTTTCTACTGTCGTCTCCTGCATCTTTGTTCCTCCTGATGATGCCGGTGTACACAGGAACTCTTTGGCCAGCAGGAAGAGGTTGGGACAGGCAGTCCGCTGGCTCTTCCAGTATACCAGAGGATCTTGAGTCCATCCAATATTCCCCTCTGCTAAGTATCGCTGCACTTCAGAGATTGCATCTGCAGTTGCACTTCTTCCAAGTCTCCCCACTTTATCTTCCAAGTGCTGCCACAGATCATCTAAAAAAATAAATAAAAAAAATTGGCATTTTAGTACAATTTCCAACAAATAATGATGAATAACATGCCTGATGTGGTTGCAGAAAGCTGTGATGATGGTCCAGGCTGGGCCTCGTTTGTGCGCCCGATGACACGTGCACACTCAGACCGCAGTCTGGTTATGGCCTCAGTGCACCTGGAGGAACTGCGAAACCCAAAAGATTTGAATCTGGGGTCTAGAAGTGTTGCTAAGGTTAACACACTCTTAGACTCCAGACTGGAAGCAGTGTCTGTGACTCAACGCTTCAGGTGTTCGTGTAGTTGTATGGCTGCCTGTGTGTGCAAGGTTGAAGCGTGACGCTCAAGTGCAAGATAGAGCATTTTCATCATCGGGATGACCTTTGAACCTCACTCGCCTGTCTTCAGACAACTCCACTGTAGCTTGATGGAATGGAGCAAGCACTAGGAGTGCTTCTCTTATGATAGTGAACTCATCAGCTGGCAGTGGAGTCAAATCCGTCTTTAGAGAGGCCAGAGATACCCACACTGGTTCCCTCTCATCATGCAGCCTTGACAGCATTTCATATGTACTGTTCCAGCGTGTTGGCACCTTATTGATGAGTTTCAGAGTTGGCCGTCCCATCTGTTGCTGCACCTGAGCGAGCTTCTCCTTGGCTGTAGTGCTTGAACGAAAATATGTGACAATGTGCCTAGCTTTGTGTCTGATGGCTGTAAGTGCGGGGACCTGATCGCATGATTTTCTAACTAATAAATTAAGACTATGGGCAATGCAAATTGAGTGGCGAATTTGGAGGTGTCTAGTGGATGCTGTCGTGTTTGCCGCTGCGTCGGTTACAAAACACTTCACTTTGTTGGTTATGGCCCAGTCCTCTATCATACCTCTTTTGACCTGGGCCAAATTGTCTGCAGTGTGACTCTGTGGAAAGTATGCACTCCCAACACTGATGAACACAACTGCAAATTCTCATTAGTGTAGTGACAGGTCAGAGCCAAGTAAGCCTCCATGTCAGCTGTTATGCTCACTGCCACAGCCTGCTGCACTTCCATTTTCACTTGTTCCTGTTCCTCCTGGTACTTGTTGGCCACCATTTGTTTGATGGTCTGAAAATTAAACCAAAAGCAAATCAATACATTTAAATTTCAGATGAAGTAAATTGGCTATGTCAACTACTACTTTATGTGACTTCCACACAAGCCTTTCTTGTTGGCAAAACATATGAGGGTTCAAGGACCTGAATCATTTCCTTGAACCCTTCACTCTCCACAATGCTGAGGGGCTGGTAGTCCTTGAGAATGAAGTTCAGCTGTGCCTTATCAAGCAACTGCTTCCTGGAAGCTTGATTGTTAAACATGAAGTGGAGAATAAATCAATAATAATTACTGATTCCTAATTAATGATCAACAAAGCAACTTCATTCTCATGCTTGGCCCAATAATGCCTTAGCATTGAGGAGGTGCTTTTGTTGGTATAAGACAGCTCTGAGGAACAAATGCAACATTTCACCTGCAAAAAAACAATGGGAATAGTAAACTAAGAGTTACCTTGAAATTAATTTGAATTAGAATGGAACAAGACAAGTCGAAAATCTGAGAGGAACTGGGTGAAACAAGGAGATTGAAATAAATATCTTATACCTTATAGGAGATCAAAATGGTCCCACACGGCAGACAACTTGCCTTTCCCCTGGAGCTGCTCCATAATCCACAAAGACATTCACAAGGAACCGTGAGATTTAGATTGTTTCAGCAGTTGACAGATGTGCTGGTTAGTTAGCATACAATATACACTGAATATATGTAAATAAAGTGAAATTTCCTATTGATGAATTAAAATACTCAAATAGTAACTTGTTTGGTAATGGCGCCTAATAAACATACTCTCAGATCAGGATGTATAAAACATCAAATTACTTACATATGTGGGCATCAAAAAATCAGGCTTCTGCCTCATGTCTGGGAATGTTCCTCTGGAGCATCTAATTTGCATGCAACAATGTAAACAACTGTTTGTAAAAACTTTATTGCTCTCTAAAATGTTGAGTGTGACGGTAATGACAGATGTATGAGGGACAGTGATATTTAACTAGAAACAAGTTGCAAATTGAACAATATAAACTATATGAATTTGAAAAAATGTCTCTTTAGGTTGTTATTAGGAAATGCAAAAGGAAGATTTAATGGATTTAGCACTTTTTATTGCTTTATTATAGAAGGGATGTCAAAAAGTCTGGATTGGGGACAAGCCCAAAACAGTGAAATTCTTGCACATCTGAATTTTCAACACACTGAAAAAGTATTAAAATGTCATCATTGAGACAGTTATTTTTTTCACAGCTACTACAACCTACCCTTAACAAATACAATAATTGTTTTTTCTAAAAAAAACATTTTTTTCTTGAAAATCTACCCTGAGGACAGAAAAAGAATCACCCATACATATATATAGAATTGTATGAAAGTGTCCATGAGCAACATGTCTTCCTCTCCACCACGCCAACCAGATGAAGCCTGGGCAGCACGTCTTCCTCCCCACCATAACAACGGATGAAGCATGGGCAGCACATCCTCCTCTCCACCATGCCAAGCAGGAGAAGCCTCAGCAAGATGTCCTTGTAATCCATGTAGTCCTTGTAATTCCATTCTACTTTTATAAACCCTAGGAACCACTAATAGTCCTGCATTCTGAGAGTGCAGAGTTCTAGCTGGATTATAAGGCACTATTAGCTCTTTAAGATAAGATGGTGCCTGACCATTCAGCCTTGTAGGTGAGGAGGGGGATTTTAAATTCTATTCTGGATTTTACAGGGGGCCAGTGCAGAGAGGCTGACACAGGAGAAATATGTTCACTATTCCTGGTCCCAGCTGGAGGGTCTTGATAGATCCACTCGCCTCCACGCGCACCTACACAACATCAGCTGAGTATCAGCTGTGCCCCACGTCATTGTGTTATTACACGTGACATCCGTGATCCAATCCTCATGGTCTCTTTTTTATTGATAAAACATGTACAGTATACAAAGTACAGAACTGTTCAGGATAAATTGTTGTAACAGAACTTACAAAACAGAAATATAACAGACAATAAAAAACAAAACAGAAGGGCCCGAGGTTGAGTAGAACTCAGATAATGTCATATTTTTCACACAAGTGCCTTGTTTTACATGCTCTGGGGTTTAGGCTTTTTCTAATATTTTCTATGATATGATAGTAAAATGACTTTAAAGATAATAACATTTGGTCGTTGGTTAGCAAATTTGGAAGAGTGCATATGAAATTTGGCTATAATTATGATAAGGTTGATTATATATGGAGTGGTTTGAGGTACCACTGCCATATTGCACTTCTTTGGCTGGCTGAGCCAATCATTGTTTAGGAGAGGGAATAAAGGTAGGCCCTGTACCAGCTCCTGGTCTCTCGCTTCCTGCCTCTTCGGCCTGCCCCCCCATTCCGGATCGTCGTGTCCGCTGCGTGCCTCAGAGCACAGGTAGGCATACCTTAGCGTGTTGTCCGTGTACATTTATTAGCATTCTTGTAACTCAAACCGTAACGCTTTCATAGTTCCGACGTCTCCATTGTGGCCGAGGTAATATATTGTGGTTGCTTACCGCCGTCCACCAGAGCATAGATGAATCATAGAGAGCTTCTGGCGTTAATTATTGTTAGCCAGGTGCTAAGCCCCCTTTTTGTTTTCTTTTGCTCCTCTCCTTCTAATAGTCTGCTGGTCGTGTGTTTCCCCCGCTGTGCTGTTCCTCTTCACCCCTCTCCCTCTTTGGAAGGAACGACAAGTAACCGGGCTGGGAAGTGAAGTTTATGGACGTTAACGTCAAGGGTATTGAACGATCACGGCTCTTTATCCACGGATACTTTGTTTAGCGGTTACTCTGCCACTGTTGCTGCTGCGCAGCCGGGAGCTTCGCTACTATTGCTGTGCGGCTGCTGGTCTGCTGCTGCTACTTTAATACAGTTACTCTATTATTGCTGCCACTCCAGTATTGCTGCTTCACTGCTCACTCTGGAATCTTGTCGGTGGCCTCTGGACGGCTTGCTTTCTGGTGCTGACCCTGTTTTTCGCTGCTGCTGCGTGTGTGTGTGCGTGTGAATGTTTTAAAGGCAATCTGTATGTGTAGTGTAGTTTTGTTTACTTATTTCATTTAGTGATAGGACTTCTTTTGGTAAATTTTGTTTGTATTTTGGTTGCTTATTGTTTTGTTTTGGCAATCTGTTTACTTTGGGGAGTTTATTTATAAACGTTTATTTTTCATTTTGGAGGGGAATTTCTCCATTTGAGCCCCCTGTATTTTTGTTTATAAGGGACTATGGTTAACTGTTGAGTTAATATCTCTGGCCAGAGTCTGTTTAATTTTCTTTTGTTAGGTTGATTTAAATTAATATTTTTCAGTTCATTGATTGTTTTTCTTTTTCTTTATTAGTTTGTTAATATTATAGGATATTGTTTGGTTGTATGTGATCGTGAGCCCTTTTAACTGTGTCCCTTATCTTTTCCAGTGCTAAAGGTCGCAGGTGGTGGTGATGGTTTCCTCTGGGTGGTGGTGATCCCCATGTGAGCGTGTTGTTCTTTCCAGATTTTCTTTGTGTGCACTTCACGTTCTCTTTTTGTTTTTGATGTCACCGTCCCCTGTCGACACCTCCCTCAGCCGGTAAACCTCAGCCTGTGCCCCTCATTCTTTTCCAGTTGGGCTCTTTTATTTTTTGTGCGTATTACATTGTGTCTTTAGTGAATAAAATGTGATCTATGATAATTGAACTCCGTCTCTTGCCCTCCCTGAGTGAACGAACCTGAGCGTCCTTTTGCTAATAACTGATTGACAGTACGGGTACTTGGGCCCTAACCTGAGGTGGCGTTGTCGGTAACCTTAACTTAGTATTAAACCTCGTATTGCCACATATACATTTTGTCTAAGCTTACTTTCCCATTTGCCGTCAAACCAAATAGTACATGTTGAATATTTAATTTAAATGAGGAATCAACTTTGGAATTCAAAAAAATATTAAGGTCTATCCAGCTGGATATCATCTATGAAGTACTTTAAAACTAACTTCTCTTACTTTATTTGTAATAATAAATTTTCTTGACAAGACCCATGTGCATTTCCAATCTACATCATTATATAAATTATTCCAATAGAAGACAGCTTAGAAACAATATCTCTGTGAATAATAGCTCTAATACAACGATTAGTGGGTTTATCACTTAGAAAAGGGCAGATATTTCCAATATATATGTCATCAGGAATCATCCAGGGAACAATACAATTTCTACCTTTAGGAGTAGACAACAATAACCTTCTAGCACCATCTGGAATTGCATCAAACACAACTGAATATTCTTTGATAGTAACAGGGAAACCATAGACTGAAAGAAATTCTTCGTAAGTGAATAGCTGACAATTGTCATTCAAGAGTTGACTAACCAACAAGATATTATCAACCCATCTTCTAAAATATAAAGATTTGTTTTTGAATTTAATATCCTGATTGTTCCAAATGAAACATTTGTGAGGAGAGAAATTGTGTGTACATCATTGACTAAGATAGTAGGAGTTGGCTAAGAAAATTAGAAAGTTTCACTGGTAATTTAGAAATATTGTAGTTACATCTTAACAAAAAAAATCAGCCCTCCTACTGAGTTAAGCACATGAGCAGTAATAAAGTTCCAAACAGAGTTATGATTTTTCAAAAAAAAATTTGATCCATTTGATTTTGAAGGAAGCATTTAGAGATGTGAAGTCTAAAGCATTAAGGCATAAATTGCATAAATTTAGCATAATTGTGTATCATCACATTCTTCTTAATATAATGTATTTTCTTTTTCCAGATAAAATCGAACAGAATTTTCTATTTTTGTGCATATATGTCGTTTGAAACATCAAGAGCCATAGCAGCATATATAAGTCTGGAGAGGCCTTCAACTTTAGCAACTAAAGATGTTCCCGTGATGGATAAATATCTTTGAAGCCAGAGATTAAATCTCTGTTTGACTGAAACAATAAGAGGGTCAAAACTTTCAGACAATCTAGAGCTTTGGTATTTTTCGATAATGATTCCAAGATATTTAACCTTATGCTTAACTGGTATGCCTGAAATACTGGTATCAAAACATGTGGAAGAAGTTTGCATTTTGAAATGTTCAATTTGAGGCCAGAGAAAATGTTTATAGCTTTGATTGCATCATCAACTTGAGATTTAGTTTTTAAAAAGAGTGCTGTGTCAGCTGCTAATTGACTAATGGACACTGTTCTACCAGCTATAGAGAGACCCATTATTCCACTATTTTTATCATGAATAGAGAGTAACTGCATGGGTAAAAGAAACAGATATGCCAAAAGCGGACAGCCTTGACGGATCCCACTGTGAATGTCAAATCTTTTGGTGGTGCCAAATGGAAGTTTAATTGAACTATTTGCATTTGCATATAATGTTTTAACCGATCTTTTAAATGTATTACCAAAACCGCATCAAGAGCTTCAATAAAATTGTGCTAAAGAAAGTTGAAAGCTTTGTAAAAAAAATCCAGACAAAGAATAAACCTTTCATCTTCAACTAGGTCTATCCAGTACTCACCTAATGTTGTTAGTGATATGTCTGCCAGTCATGAAACCAGATTGTGTTTCATCAATTATGTCATCAAAGGTTCCTTTCAAGTTTTTTGTCCTTTTGTGGTTTGGGGGTCAGAGTGATTAATCCTTGAGTCAATGCTTTCTATATAAATTTTATGCAAAAAGCATGAAAAATCGCTGGGGAATAATTTAAATAATTCAGATGTCAAACCATTGTTTCCTGGACTCTTGTTGAGTCTTTGATGTGATGGGAGATTCACATAGTTCTTTATTAGCATTACTAATATTGTTAATATCAATTTCTTCGCCGTTTTCCATAGGATGTCTCGGAAATGTCTCATGGTGAACTGCATTATTATGGCATGGAGGCAGTGGTGAAGGAGTCTTGTCATGTTTCTGTCCAAGCATGTGCACCAAGTCAACCACTTCTGGAAACTTCTCTGGGCAGACATGGAGCCATGTTTTGACAGATTTAAATCACCTTTTTGCGAACGTCTTCTCCGTGTTCCTCGGCAAGGCCATGGAGACGCAGGTTCCATCTTCTGTAGCGCGCTAGCTCCAGCACCTTGTTTTCCAGCTTTTGGATTTTCTCCTCTGTTTTGCCCACTCTTTTGTTGGTCTGAGCCACTTTCCTTTCAGCTATATGAGGATATAAAGTTTATCAAAACTTGTAGGTCACTAATGCTCTTGCCAATTTGAGCCCCTTGTTCTTCAACAGCCATTTTCAGCGAGGCAATGATGTTTTCTGCTGTGCTTGTTTCCATCACTTTATTCTTCCCAGAATGTTAGTTGGGGAAGAAATTGGACTCATAATGAAATGCTTGTTAGAGCCCAGCTTTTGTGCCATTACAAAGTTGCTTCTATCTTGACGGTATTTGTTGGTTTTGCTGCTTTAAAAAGTTTTAAGACAGAGCAAGCTCTGTAACCGACTGTTCTCTATGCCGCCATCTTGCCCCCCCCCAACCCTCACGCTCGTGTGACGTAGCCACCACAGTGTTCACCTGCTCCCCCTTCCATTCCTTTCCACCCAACCACACACACACACACACACACACACAGATAAATCCACACATGCTTGTTTGTTGTTTTGTACATATAGTGCTGATAGTTGCTTGTTTGTTTAGTTGTAGGATAGATTAATTCACTTAAGTATTGTTGGTCGTTGATCATTATTGTTTGGAATAAATAAAGTCTATTGTAGATTAACAAGCAGTTGTCTGTGATTGATTGTGTACCTGTGTTGTAATAACAGCTGGTTATGAAAGTCAGTGCTCGGATTCAACCCTTCACTATTTAACTCCTTAAATGTAAAATAGTGTTTAAATATTGACATTTATGGTTAAACTCTCTGTAATAACTAATTGATTATTATTCCCTGTTGACAGGGTGGTGCCCCGTTCTTCTATGTACATTAATAAGTCATAATTTTATTAATATCTATTAATTTTTGGTGGTGATCAGATCCAATTCAACGTCACCACCAAAAATGAATCAGTTTTTTATGTTAGGCCACTTCCGGGCCAATCCTGAAAATTTAGTCAAAAACCGTCCATAACTTTTGAGTTTCTTTGCAAACCAACAAACATACAAATAAATAAATAAACAAACCCCAGTGAAAACATAACCTCCTTTGTGGCGGAGGTAACTTTCAATAAACGAGAAAAGCACTCAGAGAGTGAAAGACTGATTGAACGAAATTGTGGTGGTTTTGGTTTTTCTGCTTTTATTTTGTTAACTTGGTTTCCTGTGTGTTGTTGAGATGGTTAACTTTATTTTGTCCCCTGAGGCACCCTCCCCCTACGGCGCTGAGGAGTAATTGGACTCAATTATTCCTGTTTTCCCATCAAGCCTGTCTACTTAAGATCTGCAGAGACACTCCTCAGCGCCAGAGTATCCAGTTTACCCCCGCAGTATCTACCAGGCTGTTTTGTCTCTAGCTTTGTACTTTAGCTCGGTTCTCGTGATCTCCTGTGACTTTGTGTGTGCTCACCTGTGTCTTCTTTCTCATTTTTTTCCAGTGCCTCCCGTCGCCCTCACAGCTCAGCACTCCCCAGTGTTTTTTCCTGGTCCCTTGGATTTCCTTTGTCTCTCTCCTGTTGTGAATAAAATGCTACTTGTTACCTGCACCTAATCCGCTGCTGGGTCCCTTTATTCCCCACATGCCACAGAAATAACTTCTAATACATGTTCATAACAATTTACAAAATAATAATTAATTCCAAGTCCAGGATCTCTCAGTTGAAAATATTTTACAAGATTACGGCTACGACAACCGCTTAATACATTCAACTTTGAACAATGAGGAAAATAAGAAAGAGGAAGACCAGTCCCATTTGTTTTTCTATTGTCCAGTATTGCACGGTTGTGGACCAGTATCCAAAATGGGCTGTTCAATATATATTTACGTTAACACCTTTAAACTTAACATTGGGGATTCCCAATGAAAACCTTCCCCAGATCATAAATACAAGTATTCTTTTGGGTAAAATATTATATTTCAAACTCAATTAAGAACTAAAGTTTCCTAAAAAATGGTCTTGTGTGGAACTATATGAGCTATAAATGTACCCTATCAATTATATGTAGAAATCATACGTCACTGAAAAAAACCTTGTAGATTAATGTGCATATGAGATGAGAGAGAGATGAGATGAGCTAGAACTTTAATAATCCCAAAGGAAATTAATTTTCAACATTTTCTATACACAGAAGGAAAGAGTAAGGAGATTTGATTTAAAAAAGAAAAAAAGCACAGTGCAGAATAATACCAAAAATGCAGTATTAGTGCAAAAACAATACAATAATACAATACAACATATACCAAAAACTACTAAATTAAAGAGCATAGATATGTAAACATACTGTAAGTATACTCACATAAGTAAGTAATATAAGTAATACTCTGAGGTAGAGAGAGAGAGAGAGAGACTCTCAGGTGGATGAGTTGTAGAGTGTGATGGCTGCAGGAAGGAAGGACTTCCTGGGGCATTCTGTTCCTCACCTTGGTGGAATCAGTCTGTGGCTGAAGGAGCTCCTGCAGGAGTCCAGGATGTGATGGAGAGGGTGAGAGACATTGTCCATGATGTTCTGCAACCTCCTCTCTGATGCCACCACCACAGAATCCAGTTCCACTCCCAGGACAGATCCAGCCTTCCTGATGATTTTATTAATCCTATTGGTGTAAGCTGTCCTCAGCCTGCTGCCCCAGCACACCACATAGAAAATGGTGCTGGCTACCACGGACCGGTACAACATCCTCAGGATGATGGTGCAGACGTTGAAAGACCGGAGCCTCCACAGGAAGTACAGCCAGCTCTGGCCCTTCTTGTACACTGCTTCAGTGTTCTTGGTCCAGTCCAGTTTATTGTCCAGTTGTATTTATAATCTTGAACAGTGTCAACGGCCACTCCCCGGATGGAGATAGGTGTGGGGGGTGTTTTCCTTTTACTGAAGTCCACCATTAGCTCCTTTGTCTTACTGGGGTTGAGCTGCAAGTGGTTTAGCTCACACCACTCAACAAAGGAGCCCACAATGTCCCTGTACTCAGCTTCCTTCCCCTCACTGTTAACAGCTGGGGGAGGGGTAGACTGGGGCCCTCATATTGAAAAACAGGTTCAACTTGTTTGCCTGGTCAACATATTAAGGGGGGACCTTAATAGCCAGTGATATCCCTCATGCCACTCCACACATCCCTTGTGTTGTTTTGCTGGAGTTTGTTTTCCAGCTTCCTCCTGTAGTTTTAGAAGTCTCCCCTTCTTCTCATTGAAAAGGACCTTGGTGTCTCTGGTAACCCATGGTTTGTTACTGGGAAAACAGTGCACAGTCTCTGTAGGAACAACATTATCCACACAGAATGTGATGTACTCTGTTATACAGTATGTGAGATCACCAATGTCCTCTCCATGTGAGTTGCAGAGTAAATCTCAGTCTGTGATCTCAAAGCAGCCCTGCAGAGCCTCATTGGCCTCCTGTGACCATCTCCTCACAGTCCTAGTTGTCACAGACTGCCACTGGACCAGAGGTTTATACAGGGGCTGCAGATGGATGAGGTTATAGTCAGATCTTCCTAATGGAGGGTGGGCTGTGGAGCTGTATGCTTCCTTAACATTAGCATACAGCAAGTCCAGTGTTTTGTTCTCTCTGGTTGGACAGTTCACAAACTGCTTGAAAGTGGGCAGGGTAGCAGCCAGAGAAACATGGTTAAAATCCCCAGATATCGCAATGAATGCATCTGGGTGCTGTGTCTGTCGTCTCGTGATGACTGAGTGGATGCATTAGCAGCCGGTTGAATGTAAACAACCAGGAAGATCACATGGGAAGATAGTATGGTTGTAGACTTACGGCAAGCAGCTCAATGTCTGGGCTACACACACGTTCACCTTCACGGTGATGTGTCCAGGGTTACATCATCTGTTATTAACAAGATATGAATGTGACATCAACCAGAGGGCCGGGTATAATCATGCCAATATCATACCTGAGATTTAGTACAAAAAACACAACTTTTTTGAGATAAAGTAATCCTGACTCTTGGTCCACTCTCTACCTTTCATATGGTGACAAATGAGCAAACTGCCCTGTGCCAGTTCTTCTTGTTTCATGCTGCATTCATGCCAACCATCTTATCTCTTTTAAATCTTCTTTGTTAATCTCCTTTTTTGCCACTTTTTTGTAGTTATGGAGTGACTTTATCAGTCAATTTTTTTTTGCAGAGCTTGCTTTGTACCCTCGGTTTTATCAAGTTACTCTGAAGATTTTTTTGTTATATTTCTTGTGAATCAATATTAAGACCATTTTGTCTTGCACTACCTCATTTGAAAAAAAGAGCCTTTTGTTTCCGACCAACTAAACTCTGATGAATGCATTTCTGTTTTGACAATACATATACCACTCACACTGATTGTGATATATCGTGCAGCCCTAAAATGAGCAGGGGCCTCATTTATCAAAAAGTGTGTAAATCTGTGACTAAATCTGAAGTAGACAGAAAATCCAACCTTGGGTGCACACGCTAAAAATATATACCCTTTTCAGATCTATCAAACTGTGAGTATACACAGGTAACCACAATTTCCACTGATTAATCACAGCATAGTGGAGAAAGGCGTGGAAATGAACACGCCTCATATCCCGCCCTCTACAAGCCCAAACACAACCATATATGATCTTTACCCAGCATTTTCCTCGCTAATGTCCGGTCACTGGCGAACAAGATGGACGAACTACGACTCTGCATTATCAACAACAAATGGATTACGGATGCTAACTTCATGGTTTTTACAGAGACATGGCTAAACAGCAGTTTTCTGGACAGTGCTATTGAGTTAGCAGGACACCACACTCATCATACAGACAGGACTGCAGAGGGCTCTGGTAAAACTAGAGGTGGAGGCTTGGGCATTTATATAAACAAAGCTTGGTGCATAAAATCTGTTATCACTGAGAGACACTGCTCACCCAATGTGAAGTTTCTCATAGTTAGATGTAGACCTTATTATCTCCCGAGAGAACTCACATCAGTTATAGTTACTGCTTGGGCGGCTGAGGCTCAGTGGAATGTGTGAGTGAATGGGTGAATGGGGCATGTAGTCTAAAGCGCTTTGAGCTGTTGGTAGACTGGAAATGTGTTATACAAATGCAACACCATTTACCATTTACCATGCTGTATACACATCACTGGACGCTAATGCTAAGCTTGCAATGAGGCAGCTGTTATTGTTGCGGGTGACTTAAATCACTCAAATTTAAGGTCAGTCCTTCCCAGATTTCATCAACGTTTCCTACCACACGAGAGGAAACAAGACACTGGACCATGTTTACTCAAACATAGCTGGACACCCCTCCCCCACATAACACAGTCAGACCACCTTTCTCTGTTTCTCACCCCTAAATACTCTCCACTTATCCAATGTGTGAAACCGACAGTGAGGACAATAAAAGTGTGGCCAGAAGGAACAAACTCTGTGCTGCAGGACCGGTTCAGACACACTGAATGGAATGTTTGCCAACCAGGCAACCCATCATCCCCACACAGACATTGAGAGCTATGCTTCCTCTGTACTGGATTATATCTCCACCACAATAGACAGTGTCACCACCCAGAAACAGATCACCATGTACCCCAATCAGAAACCCTGAATGAAGAGGGATGTCCACCTCCTGCTGAAGGCCTGCAACACCACCTTCAGATAAGGAGATGCACAGGCCTATAGTACAGCCAGGGCTAACCTGAAGTGGGGCATCAAGAAGGCCAAGCATTGCTACAAGCTGAAGGTTGAGGAGCACTTCTCCAACTCCAACTCCCGACGTATGTGGCGAGGCATTCAGGTCATCAGTGGCTACAAGCCCATCTACCCCTCCCCCCATCCTCTGATATCTCCTTCCTCAATGAAATTAACAACCTCTACACTTGTTTGGAGAGGGACAACCAGGAGTGTGCTACTAATGGCGCTTTTCCACTACACAGTAACGGCACGGCACGGTACGGCACGGCATGGTATGGGCCAGTTATGTTGCTTTTCCATTACAACTGAGTACCTCCTTGGTGTGGGCGGGATCGTCAAATGGCAAAGCGAAACTGCCGTAACTTCATTTGCATCCGACACAGAAAACCGGGAAGAAGAACAACAACACCACAAACAATGGAGGACAAGGAAGCAATCATGTATTTGTTGCTCACTCTGTGACTTTTTGTCACACACAAAGTGAAAGAAGAGAGACAAAGAAGACCCCAGGAAGTGTAAAAATAGCGACGCAGTTGCTGCTTTTAAAAATGGCGGAGTCGAGTTGCTTGTGGCTTTTACAGTCTAATCAGATGTCCCGCATCCAATGACGCTTCCAATGACGACACTCGTTGGCCAGTCAGAGGAAGGCAGTTGGCTGACGTCGCTTGGAACCAGGGCTGAGGAGGTACGAAAAAGTACCTAGTACCAGGTACCAGGTACTAGTGGAAAAGCGCCACAACTGTGTAGAGCTGTGCCGTACCATACCCTGCTTGTGGAAAAGCGCCATAAGATGGAGCTGACTGTGGACCACCAACCCCTCTCCCCCACTGATGTCAGAACCGTGCTGAGTAGGATCAACGCACGCAAAGCTGCAGGCCCCGATGGCATCCCTGGATGTGTGCTTAGAGCATGTGATGAGGAGCTGGCAGGGGTCCTGACAGATTTATTCAATCTGTCTTTCACCCAGGCTGTTGTGCCGACCTGCTTTAAGACCACCTCCATCGTGTCGGTACCAAAACAGTCCACTCCATCATGTCTCAACGACTACCGCCCAGTAGCACATACCCCCATCATCACTAATGGCGCTTTTCCACAGGCGCGGTACGGTACGGTACGGCACGGCTCTATCGGTTGTGGCGCTTTTCCACTAGTACCTGGTACTAGGTACTTTTTCCGTACCTCTTCAGCCCTGGTTCCAAGCAAGCCAAAGCAATACTAAAAGGCGCTTTGGCCTTCCACTGATTGGCCAACGAGTGTCGTCAT
Organism: Synanceia verrucosa; assembly: GCA_029721515.1. Taxonomy (NCBI): domain Eukaryota; kingdom Metazoa; phylum Chordata; class Actinopteri; order Perciformes; family Synanceiidae; genus Synanceia; species Synanceia verrucosa. The sequence goes on from CM056567.1 coordinate 23,585,818, forward strand.
TGGAAGCGTCATTGGATGCGGGACATCTGATTGGACTGTAAAAGCCAAAAACACCTCGACTCCGCCATTTTTAAAAGCGACAACTGCTTTGCTATTTTTACACTTCCTGGAGTCTTCTCTGTCTCTCTTCTTTTGCTTTGTTCACAGAGCGAGCAACAAATACATGATCACTTCCTTGTCCTTCATTGTTTGTGTTGTTGTTCTTCTTCTTCACGGTTTTCTGTGTCGCATGCAATGATGTTACGGCAGTTTCATGCTGACGAATGACGACACCGCCCACGCCGAGGAGGTACTCAGTTGCAATGGAAAAGCAACAAAACTGGGCCGTACCATGCAGTGCCGTTACTGTGTAGTGGCAAAGCGCCATAAGTGGTTTGAGCAACTAGTTCTGACATACTTCAAATCCTGTCTACCCCTCACCCTAGACCCCCACCAATTTGCCTACTGCAGAAACAGGAGCACAGAAGATCCAGTCTCCCTAGCGCTGCACTCTGTCCTCTCACACCTGGACAATGTCAATACATAGGCCAGAATGCTATTTATAGACTTCAGTTCAGCATTTAACACTGTCATCCCTTCTAAACTAATCACCAAACTCACAGATCTGGGCATCAGTGCTTCCATCTGCAACTGGTTGCTGGACTTTCTGACCAACAGACCCCAACATAAATTAGGCCACCACTGCTCCTACAACGTCACAGTAAACACTGGCGTACCACAAGTCTGTGTGGATGAGTCCATTCCTCTACTCACTCTTCACTCACGACTGCAGTCTTGTATATGTTTCCAACACCATTATCAAGTTTGCAGATGACACCACAGTGATTGGCCTCATCAAAGACAATGATGAGTCGGCCTACAGGGAAGAGGTGGACCGCCGAGCCGCATGGGGCGACAACAACAACCTGCTGCTCAACACCACAAAGACCAAAGAGGTCATCGTGGACTTCAGGAGGAATGATGACACATGCACACCCATCCATATCAACAGTGCAGCAGTGGAGCGTGTGTCCAGCTTCAAATTCTTGGGGATCCACATCTCTGATGACCTCACATGGACAACTACCTGCTCCAACTTGGTCAAGAAGGCTCACCAGCACCTCTTCTTCCTCAGACATCCGGGTGAACTTTCACCGTTGCACCATCAAGAGCATCCTGACCAGCTGCATTACAGCTTGGAAGCACTGCAGAAGGTGGTGAAAACTGCCCAATGCATTGCTGGAGCCTCACTTATTAAAGACATCTACTGGAAGCATTGCCTCAGGAGAGCAATGTCCATCATTCTCCTGCCACCCAGCATATAAACTGTTGGCCCTCCTGCCCTCTGGGAGGCGCTACAGAAGCCTATGGCCAAAAACCACCAGATTTAGGAACAGTTTCTTTCCTACAGCTGTCTCCCTGCTGAACTCTGCCCCCTGGCACCCTCCTTCCCCTCCATACACACTCACTGCCCACCTCGACTGATTCTGCACTATTACCTGTATCATTTCTTTGCACCACTATACATATTCATACTGTACATATATAGTGACAATACATCATTGCACTACTGTTTAAGTCTTTATATACTTTGATTATTCCATTGCACTGCTGTAATTGTTGTAATCACTTTATGACAGGTGTCCATAGTAGGAAACCCAGACGCACGACTCACAGACAGAATTACAGTTCTCACAAGAGTCTTTATTTAAACAGGCAAGGTAATCGAACACGGTGTTCCAGCAGGGAGGTGGAGCACGGCCACGCGCCACCTGGCAGGTGGAGGCACGTGTCCAGGGAGTCCCTACTCTCTCTACAAACGGGGGAAAAAAAAAAAAAAATCAAAAGCCACTCTCAAATGCAAAGAGGGAAACCAGTTAACATTACCTATAAAATAAATGGGGAATGCTAACTAGGTTTGGCTATGAAAACTAATGCACTAAGCACACTGACAGGAAAAAGGAGGGAAACTAACGATGGGAGCTAAGAGGAGGGAGGAGGGAATTACAACAAGGCTAGGAGAAAAAGCTAACAAAAAAAAACAACACAAGGATCTACTCCGTGGAGGATTCTTCTTGTGGACTAAGGGATGTGGGGCCTAGAACAAAAAAGGAACAGACCAAGGGAAACACCTCGGATCAACTCCATAGAGGATTCGTGCAAACAAAAAAAAAAGTCATCAAAAGTACAAACAAAAAGTTACCACTGGAGGCACGAGGAAGCTGGAAACCGAGCAAGTCAAACAAGAGAGCAATGAACACACGGACCCAGGGAACACAACGATCACGCAACGAGACAGTGGAAGACAGGACTATTTATACAAGAGGTGATGGGGAACAGGTGGAGACAATCAGGGCTGGGTCAGACAATTACCAGAGCGGGAAAAGAGAGGAAGGGGAGGTGTGAATCTGAAACGAGAGGGAAAGCACAGTTACTTCAAAATAAAACAGGAAATGACATGACAACATGAAGGCACAAGACAAAAATGGGTAACTTAACTAGAACAGACGGATGGATCCTGACACTTTAATCATTTCAATTGCACTGCTGTAAATACATATACCTTAGTCATAGCCTGTACATACTGTCACAATAGAAACTGATATACATACATTTGTATATTTCCATTTCCTGCACTTTTGTACATAATTATATCATATATTTTATTTACTGCTTATGCACTTCTGGTTGGATGCAATCTGTATTTCGTTGCCTTGTACCTGTGACGTGCAATGACAGTAAAGTCAAATCTAATCTAATCTAGAAGTTTGTGTCTAGCAGACCTTTCTTTATAGTTTTCATTATACGCCAAGTATACCTCACTACTCTATTCTTAAGTACATAAAATATAATGTATACAAAAATAAACTTATAGTATAAACTATACTGCCTCAGTTTTAATATTGTAGTGGTTAATTTTCTGATTCTGATCTTATGTGATACACATTAAACATCTTATTGGATTGAATTAATTGGTTTGTCATAATTGGAAAGTTGTCACCACAGTATAAAAAAAATAAGTATACTTATTTATCCGGTGGTTCCTATAGGAACAACAACAGCGGTTATAACTAAGAACACGTAGAGAATCATAACACTGTATAATGTTGGAAATTAAAAAATATCTCATCTATCAGCCACAGAAGCGGCCTCAGTAACAAACGAAAAACCGCCAAGTGGATGGAGGTTACAGATGTGGTGAACGTGGTGGGTGCTCCTTTTCAGTGTTAGACCCTTCAGCAGCTCCAAGAGCACAGCTTTAGGGAGTCTAAATGCTGATTAGCCATTCATGTCATGACAGTGATCATAAATTATTACATCATCCATTTTTCATAGAGTTTATGGAGTACATATTTCCACTAACTGCTCTAAATCCATAACTGCATGACCAATGAATCACAAACACATAAAGTACAAAAACTGGATTGTATTTATTACTCATTAAAATGCTCATCTTACAAATAACTATGCTATTCTGTTTCTGTTCTGTTTCATTCAAGGAAATCATACAAAACATACTCATTACAAATAACCTACTTAAATTACTGAGTGTTTTCTGAAGTATGCAGTAGCATACAGAGTATCTCTCTCAGAGCTCTGTAGTCATTTTAGGTGTCAGGTTTCCCATCTTTGCCATTTGAGTACCTCACATAGTGCTGCAACCTTTATCAGCAAAGAGCTAATTCCTGCTAAACTTGTTATTCCTTTCTGTCAGCAGAAGAACAGACTGGGCTTACTGACCATGGGAACTGCTTAGCTGCTTACAAGGAACAGATTTAATGATTTAAATGAGAGCTGCATAGTTTCACGGTTCACGTAAATTAAGGGAAAAAACACTGCCCAGTCTTGCCGACAACAAGCCAAATAGCCTGAAAGGCTTGGTTACCACAGATGAGCACAGCATAAAGCGAGGGATAACACAGAGGTGTGAAATACTATATTAATCTGAACATCTCATATATTAATGCAACAGCCTACACACAGTGTATTCAGAGCAATAACATTTGCTTCAGACATAGTTTTACAAACTTCCTACACAGCAGCTCTAACTTTCGAGAACAACATCAACATGTGGCTTCTAGTCTGCCTCTTGGAGTAAGGAGAGGTAGATGTTGGACTGGAGGAAGCGGGGATAACAGTCTAGGTCCAGGAGTGAGTAGATGCGTTTCTGTGCATGAGACAGGGAGGTGTGAGAGGGTGCCTGCAGCAGCTGGATGGTCAGATCCCTGGTCTTACCGTCCAGGTTCACCTACAACAAAACAACACAGTAAACTGTAATTCAGGCTAGGGATCTGATATCTGTCCACACATTCAAAACATACCCTGTATACTGAGACCCAGTTCAGATTAGAACGTAAGACCCTCCAGCTGTGAGGCAACAGAGATGACCACTGCAGCACTGTGGTATCCTGAAAACATGTTTTATTTTTATATATATGTAAATAGTGAATAAGGACACAGCTCGGATCAGCATTTGGGCTCTTAAACAATGCCAGCTGACGCGGCTCTGACTTCCAGCTGTGAGAGCTGCATGCCTGTTTTTTCCTCCCTCCCATACGTCATCGCCTTGACAACGTCATCATTACAGATTTAAGAGCGCTGGAATACTACGAGGTAAACAATGGACAGCACGGACATGAGCACGTCACATGTTAACGTTGTTCCGTGCGTTACAATTTGTCTCTTTTGCAACGTGTACAAACCCAGCACAGTACTAATACTAATACTAGTACTAATGCGTACTGCCATGATCATTAAAAAAAGTGTATCAGATTGCTATACAAGCTGTATATAAACACGGTCGCGTAGTTTACAGCAGGATTCCCTGATCGGTGGAATTTCCCCAGAATGATGTAAGACTAAATATATTCCCACACATATGCGCTCCTATTAAAGATGATGTTGCTACACGTTTCATTTGTTTGATTAAATAAAATCGCTGTCCTTCAGAGCTCGGTCTCTGGAGATGAACAGATAGACTGATCTGATGAATGAGCAGCTCTGTAGCCCTGGAGCTTGAAGGATAAATAGCGAGTCGATGCGTGTTGAAACGGCTCTACTTTCACACTGTCGTTGACTCGTGTCAAAAAGCCGCGTTGACCCCTTTCACAGTGCAGTACAGTGTGAAAGGGGCAGGAGAGGGGCGTGGCTTTTTTTCTCCTTTTTTTGTCAGCACCCATTCCCATCATTAAACACCACAAGATGGGAGGTTCAACTATTTATAGAAGAAGAAGAAGAAGAAGAAGAATTCCTTTATTAATCCCTCAAGGGGAAATTACATTTTTTCACTCTGTTAGTAACTTTTTTTTTTTTTTTTTTTTTTTCAGTTGCACATTACACACACAAGTCATGAAACAAACACATGCACATGCATTGGAGGAGAGGTGTCAGAGTGAGGGGGCTGCCCCTTATCCAGGCGCCCCGAGCAGTTGGGGGTTCGGTGCCTTGCTCAAGGGCACCTCGGCAGTGCCCAGGAGGAGGAACTGGCACCTCTCCAGCTACTAGTCCACGCTCCACATTTGGTCCGCCCTGGACTTGAACTGGCGACCCTCCGATTCCCAGCCCAAGTCACTACAGACTGAGCTACTGCCGCCCCCATTTTTTCTTTTTTTTTTTTTTTTTCTCTTTTTTTATGAGATTAGTGCATATTTTAATCTTGCAGAAAAGTATAACAATATTTTTATATTATTATACTTTGCATGTGCATGACCGTCACCAGCCCTCTCTGGAAACCAATCTGTCATTCTTTCTTGAATTTTCTTATTAAGAGCTAGAGAGGTAAGTGCAGCTCCATTGTGAATTGAAGGGGAAATGATGACAGACAAGATGAGATATGATGGGTGGGGAAGGGTACAAACAGGCAGTGCCTTTAGAAATCAACAATGTGGGCTGCTGTGATAATCCCATCACCCAATATCCCTGAAAGAGAATTGTGCACCAAGGGACACATGTGAAGTGTAGAAATGCATAGAGAGCATGAATATAGTGTGAAGCCTGAAGAGTGATTTAGCCCATTCTAATGGGTCCCATTAGTACTCGTACATCCTGATCCAACATGCATGAGTGATTGACACCGAAACCCAGAGCAGCTAAGATGACTGAGCAGGGGCCCGCTGGCTGAGTGTCCGTCCTGCCCACGCAGCAGGAACACCCAGGAGGCATCGCCCAGAGAGCCGATCCAGGGCCACAGAGAAACACACAAATTCAGGGACCAAGAGGATGCACAGCCACATGCCCCCGCAGTGCCACGAATGAGCCCAGGGGGCCTGGGGCAAGAGGGCTCACTCGCCACCCAACGGCTGGCACTCAATGAATTAAGAAAGGACAAGGATGATGTAGATTTGCTAACACAAACTAATGAAATGATACCTGAAGTAATGCTACGATATTGAAAACTTACAGATACACATAATACTGATTTCAAAGCAAATGGTGCCAGTTTATTGTCAACTGTTGATTTCCGTGCTTCCATATTTCAACAGGCGTCAGCTACCATCTAAATATGGACAGAGATAAGCTGAACAATTGGTGTGCTTCAGTGATAATGATAATGAAGGATGACCTGTGTCTTTTCACCAAACTGCTGGGCCTAAATTTGTCAAATAGCTGACAAGATTATTTTTAAAAACAGTTGAGTTGTTAGAGGTATATTTGAACACATTTTTAGACTATACCAGGGTTGTGAGATGAATTCATAAAATAGTGCAGAAAATGGTTAATGGATAACAGTTTTTGCTTTTCTGTCGTGTCAATTATTAATCCTGTCTTGTGGAGTGTCATTTCCTGTTTTGTACTGACATAACCCCTCCCTCACTGTGTGTTTTCCTTCCACTGTGTTTGATAATTTTCACCTGTGTCCCCTTATTGGCTGTCTCTCCTTGTCTCACTTCAAGTCGACCAGTATTTTTTGATCGCGATTCCTGCATGTTTGTCTTAATTTTGGCTTTCCACAGCACCCTCTGTGTGAGTTTGTGTTGTGGTTCTTGCTTCTTGTGCTACCAAAGTCATTACAAAGCCCATGCTTTGCTTCTGGAAAAAACGAGGGAGTCGTGCTACATTTAGTCATTAGTTTTTTGAAAGATGCATCTAAAACAGTGACATAGTTTTATTAATAATTTGGTCTGTCACCTGAGAAATTAGCCATTTTTAATTAAGATTTTTAAAGATTATTACATGGTAGAAGGGACAGCAAAATTTACACTCCCTCCTCCTTGGACCAGATTCAAATTCAGACAGACAACATCATTCCTCCCAGAGTGCAACAGAATGGTACATTTTAAATTTTAAACTATGCACAGTGATATAACTGCAGTAAAAGTTCTTAAAAAGAACTTCAAATTAATGTTTAAGACAAAAATAATGGACGTTTGAGAGGCATTTGTTTTGTTTTTCAAGCAATTCTTACATTTTAAAGTTGCAAAATGTGTTTTTGTGAAAATTGAAGAAGAATACGATATGGCAATCCATTTTATGTCAGATCAAGAAGATGGAATAGGAAATTTCTCCAATTGATCCTTGTCCTCTCATGACTCTGTCTCTGGTTCACCACTGGTCCTTCCTTGGACCACTTTCGATAGATCCTGACCACTGCAGACCAGGAACACCCTGCCACCAGAGCTGCAGTGCTGGAGATGCTCCTAGTCCTCTCGTCCTCTATCACTGTTTGGTTCTTGTTATCAAACTCACTCAAATCCTGATGCTGGAATATTTTTCCTGTTTCTAACATGAACTCTGTGTGGTGGTTTGTTTGTCAGCTTTTATTTTGTTAACACGGTTTCCAGGTTATTGTGGATTTGGGGTAACAAACTTGTTTCTCCCTGAGGCACCCTTCCCTAGCGGTGTTGAGAAGTGACTGGACACACCTCTTTCTGCTTCAGCATCAAGCCTGCATACTTAAGATCAGCAGAGACACTCCTCGATGCCAGAGCATCCAGATAACCTCTGTGGTATCAGCTTGGCTCCTTTACTATGTTTGGTAACATTTAAACTATCACTTGTGATCACCAGAGATTTCTTACCTGTGTTTCTCCTCTTTTTTCTTCCTGTGCCTCCAATTGCCCTCACAGCTCAGCACTCACCTTTAGTTTTTTTGCCCCTGTGAATTTTTGTTGTGAACTCACCTGCTCTCGTTTAAATAAAAAAATTGTTCTTACCTGTACTGCTTCCACTCCTGGGTCCTTTAACTCTCCACTCGCCACACTCTGAGAACTAAATGTTCATTTGAGACCTTCTCCTCCCTTACAACCCCCCACCCATGCTCTACACTCCTCCTCAGCCGCCATTTTGTCTGTCTCCAACTTCAAACTGACCACTGTGGGTGGCAGAGCCTTCAGCTGCTCTGCACCCAGACTCTGGAACTCTCTGCCCCCCTATATCCGTCAGAGTGACTCCATTGGACAATATAAATCACAGCTTAAAACCCATCTGTTCAGATTTGCCTATCTAGTTTAATTTTCTGTCATGTATTTTGTTTTTATTGCTGTATTATTGGTAATAAAATGTTGTTATTACTATTATTATTACTATTGATGCCTTAAATATGAAGATATAATCAGTGTTATTCACCACCTGGCAGTGGTCAAAGTGTTATGCCTGATTGGTGTATTTAATCCAGCCCTCCTTCAACTACCGATGCAAAGTTATTCCTGTACTGATCATGTGGTATCTGTATTACACCAGTTGGTCCATGACGCTCAATTACATATGCTGACTTTATGCATTGTTTGCTTATCTTCATTGACCTTTGTTATTTACCTATATTCACATGTTTTTCCACTTATTCTACTTTTACTGATGTCGCTGGTTCTGAGTTTTAATATACTTTGCTGTAACACTGTGAATTTGATTGATGGATGAATGTAGGATTATTATTGTTTTACTGCTAAACTTAACTGAGGTTTCTGTTTAATCTCATTAGAAGGAGTAAAATGATTAAATTAAGAAATGTAATTATATTAACATAGTTGTACCATCAAACATGCCTCCCTCTCACAGGTTTGTAAATCACTACATGAATGCATCTATTGGTGCAATTCTGGGATGCAAAAAGTGAACTGCCTCCACAAGCTTCCAAAAGACACAGAGCACATTTTTTGGCACATTCTTAGATTACTAAAACCGCTGCAAGTGCACTGAGCAGAAAAAAAAGAAGTCACAGAGAGAGATGTGTCACAGCTTGAATTACACTTCCTGTTTCATGCAGCTAGATTAGGAAATAAAAGCAGGTGTGTACCTCCCGGGAAGCACCTGGCTGGATGTAGGTGGCGCAGATATCCTTAGCCCTCCTCTGCAGGCTGAAGTTGTTGGACGAGTGTCTGTACTGCTCACAGGCCAGGTAGAACTGCAGATTCTCCTCACTGAACTCAGAGCGCAGGAAAGCTCCAAATACTGAAACACCGGCTGAGAGGAGGAGAAGGAGGCAGAAGATAAGTGAGGCCTCTGGCCTCATGAGCACCCCACACACCAGAAATATTTTTTAAATTTCATCTTCATTTCACTAGATCAGAGCCATTACATCTATTTTGCGATGTTGATCTGGCCAGCAAAGTTAAACAATGAGAGCATATCAATTTCACACACAAACTAGAAAAAAATTATATATATACACATCCTGGAGGGATATGCCACTGGTGTGGGGGTCTTGTCCTGACTGTATCATGCTTTTTCGTAATTTTATATTTTTTAATTGTTAGCATGAGGCTATCCTCTAACAGCCCCTCAAGCCAAATGCATTTAAAACACCACTTTAAAACCAAGCATCTCAGACACCAAGTAACATACTACCACTTCAACCAGCTGGTGAGGCTTTGCCTCAAATCACCTATCTATGTAAATGGACTTGCATTTGAACTGTTTTATACTTCATATCAGCATTTTCCCAATCACACCCATTATAATGATGGCTGTCATATCAGCCCATCATGATGTCATTTGAACACTCATTTACACCCATGGTACAATCTTTGGAAGTGATTTCAGCTTTAGTATCTTGCCTAAGGAGAAATGAAAAAAATACAACAATAATACAATATTGACATACAGTGTACATTCATGTAAGCCTAATGTTGACACTCTGAAACGTACAGTGTTATCATACTTCTGATATATGACACAACCCTGAGCCATAAAGCACCTATGTGGACAGACATTTGCAGAGACTCTGTCATGGCAGTGAGTCATTAGTCTTGGTATCTGGTCTATTCATAGAAGAAACATGGTCAGCGGGTGTGCTGTTCTTAAAGCTTTACTGCACAGTACACAGTAACCAGTGATGTCAGCTTCAGATAAAAGCAGGGGAGCAAGAGGCAGGTTGATTTTAGTTGCACAAATGTCTCTCCCAGGCAGAAGTGGTGAGTCAAATAGATGTCAGGCTCTTGAGTTCAGGTCAGAACCTTGACGAGAAGTGCATGTGGTACCGTTCTAAAGATCTATTTGGTCGGGAGAACACAGAGCTGCTTGACTGGAATTTAAAGTTAAGATATGAACCTGAACACTCTCCATCAGGTCAGACACACATCTACCTGTACTATCAAAATGCGGAGTAGTGGATTTACATCATCTCTCTACTTGGAGACTGTGGATGGAGCAGATAGCTGCTTCCTTCAGACTGCTTTAAAGACAGTCTGCAGTGTAAAGGAAGGGCCTTCAGTAGGCTTCAGAGCAGGGGTCAACCTGCGGGCCAAAACTGGCCTATCAAAAATCATATCTGGCCAAGATCATTTGATTTATATATTTATTTATCTATTACCATATTAGACTGACACGCCCACACATAGCAATAATGTCCAAGAGATGTAACTTCATATGAAGAGTACTTTTATCTATGTTTATCCATGTTGAGAGTGATTGACAGACATGAACACTCAGGACAGAGAGCAGCTCCTCTCCTGCAATAGTAATACCATTTTACAAAAGGATTGTGTCTCTGAAATCAGCTGACACGTTGACCTCTGTTGGTCAGTGAAGATAAAACAGAAGCAGGACTTACTTTGGCTGTCCAGCAGGGCGTTCAGGGACTCTGCCCATTTTTCCAACTCTGGTCGACTGATCCTCTTTTTACTGTGGCCCACCTGACTCCACTGACGCATGAAGAGCAGACGAGACCTCCTCTCTGTAGCACTGTGAACCAGACATCACCAAAGGACAACATGTAGCTGGACAACAGTCTCACAAAGATAGCAGAAACAGCACTGGATCGAATAGATTAAATTTGAGATGAAATTTGAGGGTAATAGAGATAATAGTAATGAATGGCTCACTTAAAATAGAAAATAAACAGCACTCTTACCTGTCTTTCTGTTCTGCATTGGACAGGTTGGAGGTTGAGGAATGAAGACTCTGAAACAGAAAAAAAAAACTCTCTGAAACCCAATAAAGCACCTTTTAATGTCATGTTGCTGATGATAACCTGCAAACATAGATTAAGAATAAGTAACAACGAGCCGTGTCTTCAGTCTGCTGCGCCAAGCCTGTAATGGCCCATGCACTGAGACAGCCCTGGTGAAAGATTCTGATGGCAACCTTATAATAACTGAGGCCAACTGCCTCGAGCACTGGAAAAGCACTTCAGCCTCCTTTTGCAGCACGGTACCACCCCAGCTGATCCTACCATACTAGCGGCCGCAAATGCTGCAATCCCCTCTAGTGACACCTGGAGTACAGACCCTATCACACCTGAGGAAGTCAGAGCCGCTCTGAAAAAACTTAACGACAAGAAAGGCCCCAGCATCTGTGCAGTAACTGCTGAGAAGCTAAAATCAGGCGGTGATAGCATCGTCGAGTGGCTCACCCACATATTCAACCAGGTGTGGGAGACTAACCAGCGACTGGACCAGAGGAGTCTTCCTGCCCTTCTGGAAAGCAAGGGTGACAGGCTCGTCTGCGGCAACCATAGAGGCATCACCCTCTCCATCCCTGGCAAGCTCTTTACCAGGATCTTGCTCACTCGTGCTCTCCCAGCCATTAGAAGCAGCCGCCGTCCCCAGCAGGCTGGATTCATGCCTAACCACTCCACTACGGACCACTTCTCTGCCATTCATCTGCTGATAGAGAAGACCTATGAATTCCATAAAGACCAAAGTCTGCCTGTGACACCGTCTGCCATACCTCACTGTGGAATATTCTACAAGCCCTCGGACCACCACCTAAGATTGTTGCCCTGCTCAAGCTGCTTCACTGCAAAGCACAGAGTTGTGTCCGCATCAACGGCAGAGAGTCTGACTGGTTTCCTATCTCCAGTGGCGTTCGCCAGGGCTGTGTGGCTGCTCCTGACCTCTTCAACTGCATCATTAACTGCCTGATGTCCAGGGTTTGTGAGTGGGTACCTGGAGTGTCCTTCGGCAACTGCCACCTGACTGACCTGGAGTACACCGATGATACCATCCTGCTCAGCACATCCTACAACCAGCTGAGAGACGCTCTGGACATATACAGTGAAGAAGCAGAGAAATTTGGCCTCCGAGTGAGCTGGACAAAAACCAAGTTCATGTATGTCGGTGATGGACCCGTTCCACCTCCCCTGCAGCTTGACAATGACATCGTAGAGCTGGTCAATAACTTTGTGTATTTGGGGTCCATAGTGACAGATAAGAGCCTCGGCAGCATCGGCTCTGCAGACTCTCTGGAAACCACTCTGATGGCACCAGACCATCTCACGCAAGACGAAGCTTTGGATCTACAACTCAGCGGTACTCTCCATCCTTCTCTACGGCTCGGAAACTTGGCCTTTAACATCAGGTGGCCCCAGCTGATCTACAATGAAGCATTTAGAGCCTGCACCCGCCTGCCCAGAGCATCTTGCCTGGCCGCGCAGCGTCGCACCCACTGGCTTGGCCATGTCCTCCGCCTTCCTCCTGACCATCCAAAGAGAGCCATTCTCCAGTTTGACCCAAGGGCTGCAGGCTGGAGACGACCATTAGGCAAGCCCCGCTCCCGACGGCTCGACGTCATTGCGGGTGACCTCCAGCAACACTGAGTTGCTGTCAAGGATGTAGAAGAGCTGGCCCAAGACCACCAGTACTGGAAACAACTGGTTCATCGGATTGGCTCAACGCACAGGAACGGGATGCACCTCCCTTCACAAGAAGAAAGAAGAAGAAGCTCATCGATGCCCAAAATGTTACACACTGTTCCTTCATAGCAGCATAGCATGGCATCATTATATCAACCATTAGAACACATTTTCCTGTTCAGGAATAAGAGGAAATAACTGGAATTTAGCATCACAATCCAAAAAATAATGTGCTTTGATATTTTTTCTACTTTTATGTAAAACAGTAAATTTGGAAATTCATGGATAACAACAATAATTCTATTTTATCATTAAAGATATAATTTTGATTAAAGAGCTTGGCCATACTGGTGCATTAACCGTTAAATAGGGCTGTAACAATATGCGTGTGAAAACCGAAATTGCAATACTCAGAGCCACGGTCCCGTATCCCGATACAAGAAGGCAGAATCGCGATATTTATTTGACAATAACAATTTATTTTAAAATACGTAGGTCGGTCACTTCCCGTTCCATACCGGAAAGCTGATCTGAGTTGCCATGCGGCTGTAGACGCTGCCGCTCTGCAGCTGATAGGCTGCTGCTTTCGACGCATTTTGCACAAGCTCAGGCCTAAACCAGACAACTAGTTATGATAATAAACAGTAACTGACTTCAACGAAAACTCTACCACCAAGGAAAACGACCGGAATTTGCAGGTAACCTGCTCCGCCATGTCGGCAGTAGAGCGCTCTGCTTAAACTACTACCAGGGTTCTCGCTCCTTGCAGCCAAATGCCTATAAACCTTTCTCGGAGATATGATGGATAGCTGTTGTGCTCCGAGATGCCAGAACAGCTGAGGACGAGCAAAGGGATGATCATTTTACTGGATTACCAAAGATCCTGAACGAAGACTGATGACTGCCATAAAAAGAGCAGGAAGCGATCATAAGAAAACAGAGCGGTAGGAACCAGCAGCAACCAGGTACAGAATCCAACGTTCCCTAAATTTCAAATCGGATTTATTTTACATGCATTTATTACGATTCCTAATGGTTATACATTCATTAAACATACGTTAGACCAAGGTAGTATGGCATGGATTTTGCGGAGCTTCCCGTCGCTCACACAACAACAAGCAAACGCAATGTAAAAAATGTTTGTCTGCAGAGTCGTTTTCAGTCTTCCTTCAGATAAAACTCAGTGCATGTTATGGCTGCCAGTGTGCTGTTTGGATGTCTGTTCTTGTGATTACTGCAAAGAATATGGGAATAATTTTAACTGCAGCATCAAAAAAGGGGTGGATGAAAAATGACGTAGCGGGAGACAAAACGGTCTTTTTATCTTTTTACTTAACAGACCACTAGTTACGTCTTTGTTTTCTGACTTTATCTTTTCTTCTTCTGTACTACTACTAAAAAGAGTTTCTTCTTCTCACTCCTTTGAGAACATCAAGCGCCATCTATTGTCCATTCTGAGTAATAACACTTGCTTTTAACTGTATTTTTGAACTCTGTTTACTGTTTATCCAAATGATAATGAACAAATTTCTAAACAATGAACTTAATGTGTTTTTCACAAAAAAAGATAAAACATCCTCCCCCCCGATGAAGACAGTTCATAAGATTAAAGTTCTGGTCTTCTTAATATTGTCCCGTCAGATGTGCGCACAGCACATGCTCTCACAAGTCCATCTCATCCTGGAAAAAGCACCTTGACGATTCCAGTCTTCCAGATCTGGCGCGGCGTCCTGTCCTCTCCAACGAGCACCAGATCTCCCTCCTTGAGAGGGGTAGAGTGTGAGTTCTTACTGGCATGCGCAGATCTCAGCTCCAGTAAGTACTCCCTTTTCCATCGAGTCCAGAAGTCGGTCAGAATACGCTGGCGATATTTCCATCTCCGTGTTAGCTCCTCTCTGCTGGAGCTTAAGGTGCGGCTGGCAACATGAAAGGACTTGGGCGGTAATGACGTGATCCGCCTCCCAATCAGGAAGTGAGCCGGGGTGAGGGGCTGAGGCTCTTCAGGTTCATTGTAGACAAAGGTAAGTGGGCGTGAGTTTATCATTGCTTCTGCTTCTGCCAATAGAGATGTCATCTCCTCAAAACTCAGTGAAGCTCTGCCCATCACTTTCTTCAAACATGTTTTAACTGATCTAACCAGTCTCTCCCAGAAACCCCCCCACCAGGCAGCTCGCTCTGCAATGTACTTCCATGTGATGCCCTTTTCAGTGAAATACTTTAAGAGCTCAGGCTCCTTGATGCTCGCCCAGAGCTGTCTGAGGTCTTGATCCACTCGCTTGAAGGTTCTGGCATTATCTGAATACACAATCCTGCAGAGGCCTCGTCTGGATATGAATCTCTTAAATGCCAGGAGGAACGTCTCTGTTGACATGTCGGACACCAGCTCCAGATGAACTGCGTGTGTCACAGCACAGGTGAAAAGTGCTATGTATGTCTTTTCCACCTTGTCCCTTTTAGTCTTGACATACAGAGGGCCTGCAAAGTCCACTCCAACAGTCTCAAACGGAGGTGATTCTGTAATCCGATCCCTCGGCAGGGGCGCTGTTGTCTGCTGCATTGCCTTTACTCTGTATCTTTTGCATGTGGTGCAGGTTGCAATGATTGTCTTTGTTATTTGTCGAGCTCTTGGAATCCAATATGTATCTCTTAGTTGCATTAAAGTGTCTCTCGTACCTGAATGCATCACTTGGTCATGGCAGCGTTTGATCAACATTTCTGAGAGTCTGTGATCTGAAGGCAGGATGTATGGATGCCGCTCACTGAAGCTCATGTCTGAGTGCTGCAATCTTCCTCCCAGACGGATCAAACCATGGTCATCCAGAAACGGTTTCATGTCTCTGATTTTCGAGCCTCTGTGAATGTCTTTTCCTGCTTTTAATTCACCTTTCTCCCTATGGAAACCTTGATTTTGGGCCTCCAGAATCCAGTGTCTTTCAGCTACAGCCTACTCCTCGGCTGTCAGCTCTCCTTGCTTCCTTTCACTTGAGCGCAAGTTGTGTGTGAATCTTTTAATCCATGCTGTCACTCTGAGAACTGTCTTTAACTTACTGTAGTTTTCCAGCTTTAACAGTGGATCTGGTGATGTTGGCTCCATGTTGTTAAGCTGGACGATGACTTGACTTGGCCTGAGCTCAGTCTTTACCTCCTCTTCACAGAGCTTTTCATCAGGAAACTCTTGTTGCACTGCTGAGCTCAGGAACTGCAGCCCTGACCACCAGAGGCTGTCCTCCTTCAGCCTCGTGACTGACTGCCCCCTTGTAGTGAGATCTGCTGGATTGACTTTTCCACTACAGTGGGACCAGGTTTCTGGTGTGGTCAGGGACTGAATCTCCATCACTCTGTTAGCAATAAACTGTTTCCATCTGTGTGGTGAGCTGGAAATCCATTGAAGCACAATCATGGAGTCTGTCCACATTCTGATTTGACTTGGCTGCATGCTCAGTGCTTGAAGCAGATTGTTCCCCATCTTAGCAGCAATCAGAGCCCCCATTAGTTCAAGGCGTGGCAGTGTGAGTCTTTTTATGGGTGCAACTCTGGACTTAGACATGACCATTCTAGTCCTGGACTCTCCCTCAGCTGTCTGCCCTTGGAGATAAGCTGCTGCACCATACGCCATTTCACTTGCATCGCTGAAAACATGCAGAACTTGTGCTTGACTATTTTGCAGTGTCTCTGTTCCATACCACATGGGAATGACGATTTGATGGAGCTGGAGGAGCTCCATGCACCACTGCTGCCACCTTTGTGAGAGATCATCTGACAGCTCCTCGTCCCAGCTGATTCCTCTTTGCCACATGTCCTGAAAGAGACATTTTACTCTGATTGTGAATGGCGTCAGAAATCCCATGGGGTCGAACAATCTGGCTGAGGAGCGCAGGACACTCCTCTTTGTGTTTTCCCTGTCTTTGAAAATGTCCATGAGGTGCTGCAGGTTAAAAACAAAGTCATCAGTCTCTGGCCTCCACACAAGGCCGAGCACCTTTAACACACAGCCGCTTGTCTCAGGATCCATGGCGAAGTCAAAGTCACTTTGCTGCCACTTAGCTTTCAGTTCAGGGGAATTTGTAGTCCACTTACAGAGGTTCATGCTTGCATCAGACATTATTTTCTTTGCACTTGCTGTCAATGCATAAGCCTCTTCCACACTGCTTGAGCTCGCAATAAAGTCATCAACATACAGAGAGATTTTCAGAGTGTCAGTGAACTGTGTGTGGCTTGTTCGGTACCATTCCAGGTGATTTCTGATGGTGGCTGCCAGCAAAAACGGACTTGACGACACACCAAACACCACCCGTGTCATCCTCAGCACACGCAGTTTTGTGTCCTCAGCATCAGGGCGACCAGTAAGCCACAGGAACCTCAGCACATCTCTGTCCTCTTCTGCGATGGATATTTGTAGGAAAGCCTTTGTGATGTCTGCCATGAAGGCAATGGGACTCAGCCTGAACCTGACGAGGACGTTGAGGAGGTCTGGGTTCAGGTTTGGTCCTGTGAGTAGACAGTCATTAAGCGATGGACAGCCGTTCTCATGCGCAGAAGCATCAAAGACGACCCTCAGCGTGGTTGTTGCCTTGTCCTCCTTTATCAACGCATGGTGGGGCAAGTAGTATTGGATGTTATTTTCTGCTCCAACTATGCCCTTGGTCTGTGGGACGTCTTCACATATTCCTTGTTGCAGGTAATCATCTATTACATCGTCATATCTTTTGAACAGTGTCACATCAGCTTTCAGTTTTCCTTTCAGACCTTCAAATCTTTTCTGGGCAATTCTCAGGTTATCTGGAAGCTCTGTTCTGTTTGACGCCATGGCAACTTAACCTCATATCGCCCTTCCTTGTAGCTGACTGACCTGTTGAAGTGCTCTTGAGCCTCAGTGTCTGCTGCCCGTTCCTCATCTTTACAGGAGATGCCAAGAGACTCTATTTCCCAGAATGCACGCAGCTGGTTTGACACCTGCATGGTCTCTTCAGTGCAGATCTTCATGCATGACGCCTCACTCACGCTTGACATGGACACTGGGCCTTGTACTGTCCAGCCAAACATTGTCTCTATGGCAACCAAGGTGTCTGACAGTTTTTCAACTCTACCAGAAACCATTTTCCAGTAGAATTCGGCACCTATCAATACGGACAGCTCCAGCACCTGGTCAGTGCTGCCTGATACATCTGCTGATGCCAGTCCTCTTTTTTTCCAGCTGTTGCTTGATTTGCTCTCCTGGAACCTGCATGATGGCAGAGCTGACTTGTGGAGTTTCAACAGCCTCGATGACAAGGGTTTTCTCTTTGTGACAGATGTTTTGCAGAGTTAATTTCACAACATTTCGTTCAATTGTTACTGGGGGATCACTGCCAAAGGTGTGGAGCTTTAAAGTCTCCTTTCTCACAACAGGTAGTCCTAATGCCTTGACCTGCTTCTCCAGGATGAAGCTCCGCTGACTTCCACCATCCATCAGACAGCGTACCTTCCTCTTCCCCCTTGTTCCCTCTGCCAGTGCTGTTACTGTTTGCAGGAGGACTGTATTCGGCTTTGCTGTCCTTGTCTTTACTGTGTGTGGGGCAATAGATGAGATGACAGCTTCGGTTGTTTCTTGAGCACTGCTCTGTGTTTCACTGGACTCACCTTTGTCACACATTGTGGGGTGGTGCCTCCGCCCACACACACCACACGACACTCCCTTGGTCTTGCAGAACTTGGCCATGTGTCGCTGTCCTAAGCATATGAAACACCGTCCCATTTTCTTCAGCTTCTCTTTCCGCAGGTTAAGTGTGCTGTCTGCACACAGTTCAGATGTATGACTTGTACTGTCACAGAATACCCATCCAGGAGGGGGCTGTGAGCTGCTGGCGTAGAGCATGGCGGCTGATGTCAGACTTGGGTTCCTGAATTTTTCTCTTACTGCCTCAGGTTTGTATCTGTGCTGGCTGGGAGACTGTGATTCCTTGCTGTGGCTGCCTGCTTTGGTCAGGTGCATGGCACGCTCTCTGCTCTCAACCTCCTGCTGCAGAAAGGCCATGAGCTCTTTGACTTTAAGCTCGTGGTCTGTGCCTATTGTGCGTGTGTAATCAAGAGCAAGATCATCTGGAATCATCTGCAGTATGGGGCACAGCAATCCTCCATACGTGCTTGACACTACTCCCATAGCTTCCAAGCCTCTGATCTGGACTTCACACTCTTCACAGTCTTCTGAGAGCAACAATGTCTGAGGATCTTTTTACTGGTGTCAATGCCAACAATTTAGACATGTGCGCACTCACAATCAAGTCCTTTCTTCCAAATCTCTCTTTAAGCATGTCTATGGCATCGTCGTAGTTTCTCTCTGTTATCTTTAACCCTGCGATGGCTCTGGCTGCTGGACCCACCAAATAGGACTTCAGGTAAGTGAACCTTTCAGTTTTGCTTAGCTCATTATTCTCATGGACAGCAGTCTGAAACTGATCCCAGAATTCTTGCCACATCGATATTTCTCCGTCATATTTGTTTATGTACAATTTAAGCAACTTTAGCGTGGCTCTGCTGGGCATCCCGCTTGGTGTCGTACTCGAGGTCCGCTCGCCCGCAGCGGCGGCTGCTGCTCTGTCATTCAGTCTCGTGGCTCAGGACTTCCAGAGTGTAAGATGGTCCTAGTAATCTATTGCCTTGGTCATGTCCGCGTCCAGTTCGTCCATCGGTATCTCCTCTTCTATGTCTTTATCCAGCTCCCGGAGATTCTCTTCCTTCACCGATAACATGAACAATAGCTCCATGACTCACATGGTCCTTGCTGACTTCCTCCTCAATACTCTGCAATAGTTTCGTTGTGGAGGCTCTTACAACTCCGCGTCTTTGTTTGAGTCTCTGCAGCCGCTCCGCCATTGTTCCTATTCCTGTCGTAGTTGCAGCTATCGGCTAACTGTTCCCGTCGTCGTAGTCATCCCGTGTCCCGGGTTTCGGCACCAAAAGATATGGGAATAACTTTAACTGCAGCTTCGAAAAAGGGGTGGATGAAAAATGACGTCGCCAGAGACAGAACGGTCTTTTTATCTTTTTACTTTTAACAGACCACTAGTAACATCTTTGTTTTCTGACTTTTCCTTTTCTTCTTTTGTACTACTACTAAAAAGAGTTTCTTCTTCTCACTCCTTTGTGAACATCAAGCGCCATCTATTGTCCATTCTGAGTAATAACACTTAACATTAATTCAACAGTAATCACTTGCTTTTAACTGTATTTTTGAACTCTGTTTACTGTTTATCCAAATGATAATGAACAAATTTCTAAACAATGAACTTGTGTTTTTCACAAAAAAAGATACAACAAAGAACAGATCATTGTGTGATTTCTAGTGATATGATTCACGAGAGAAGAGACTTTAACACATCTACAACAACTACTAAACCTTTCCAAGATTTGTGAAAAGTATGAGGGGCATGATAAGGGTCAGAGACATTTATTCTTTAATATTTACTTGTGCATATAGTCATACAGTATCTTGTGAAAAAACTCAGAAGGCATAACTTGACTGCGATTTCACTGCCAAAATGGCAGTATAAACAAAGTCACATGGTATCTGGAGCTCTGTCGCTGCATCTTGACTGTTGTTGGATAACAGCTGACTTCACTGAAGACTACTCTGGTTTACTGTTTACCTGAGACATCAGTGACTGTAGTCACCCATGATCTCATACTCCGATTATAACATTGAACTCCTCGAGGAGCCAAATACCATATTCAAAGGTGATGACATTTTTTTTAGATTCGTGTTTTAAATAAAATGCTTTTTCAATTGAAAAAAAAATGTGGGGCCCTACTGCTAAACATTAAAATATTTTTGGAAATCAGTGGGTGCTAAAGACATGGTCCCTGTTGTTAAACACTGCATATATATTTATGTATGTCTTTGTATTTGTACATCTCTATTGTGAGGGCATTTTAACAGAAACGGGTGTAAATCCCACATTCTGAAATTAAGAGAAACCAATGGATGGTGGGAAAATAGAAAAAAGTTAGAATTCCAAAATCTACAACCTTACTGAAAGCTTAAAAAAATTCTAGGGGTGGGCAACATAGCGATTAAAAAAATATATTGATATTTTTTTTTAAAATATGTAAATTTTTTAAAAAATATATTGATATATTTTAATGTGATATGTAATTAGACCATATTGTATATATCGATATAATTCACATTTGCGTTGTGATGCTTGCTCCAGACAAGCAGCTGAAGCAAGTGGAAGCAAAACCAATCTTTTTCACCACCTAAAACAGTGGCACAAACTGCAAGAAGTGTGTGAAACTGCACACTTCAGAAGCCCCAGGTACAAGCCATCCACAACCCGCTCCAGTCCCGAAACAAAGCTCAAGCTTCCTTTTCCTGCAGTGTGCCTTATGAAAAAAATAGTGACAGGTGGCGTGCTATAACTAAAGCGGTGTCCTATCACATTGCTAAAGACATGGTCCCTGTTGCAACAACAACAGTCAGATTCAAAAAGCTACTGAAAACTATGAACCCGAGACATGAGCTTCCCAGTCGCAACTACTTTGAACGAGAAGCACTGCCACATATGTACACTGAGGTCAGACAGAGTCTTGCTGACCGGCTCGCCACCGTGACCTATTTTGTGTTGACCAGCGATATGTGGTCGAGCAGGACGTGTGAGCCGTACAAGAGCGTGACAGTTCACTTCAGTAAAGACTGGGAGATAAAAACAGTGTGTTTCCAAACAAGTTATTTCCCCGACGATCACACCGGTCAGCATAAAGCTGAGGCCCCTACAGGACACAATTGTAAACTGGAAACTACAAGAAAAGCATCTGGTTGCTATAACGACCGACAACGGGAGCAACATCGTCAGAGCAGTTGAGCTGAATGAGTGGCTGAGAATGCAGTGTTTTGGTCATAGATTACACTTGCTATTGGTAAGTGAAGTGTTGTAAGCAGTATTCCGATACAGTATTTCACTCTGACAAAAAAAAACCATATTAAAATGTTAGTTTTTTCCTCATTTTCCTTTGTGTGTCTGTCTGCAGCTTTGTGTTTTATGCTGTTGTCTTGGCCAGGTCTCCGTTGAAAAATTGATTGTTAAATAGAGGTTAAATAAATTCATAAAACACAAAACTAAAATGCTAGAAGTAAAATCACTTACAATTTACAAAAAAAGAAACTATGAAATGAAAAAATAATATCAATGTAGAATATTTCTAAAGCTTGATTTTGGAAAGCACTTGGTTGTATGAGTGAATGAAAGTGAAACCAGACTCAAATTTCTCACATTGGATTAGTAGTTTTTTTTATGATTCTGACAGGACATGGCATGAACGACAAGCGCATCACCCGGGCCATTTCTAAGTGCAAATTTATAAGCTGTTTTTCGTACAGCTGGAAGAAAAGGAGACATCTTGCTGAAGTACAGATTCAGCTGGGTCTACCAAGTCACCATCTCGTAACCGAGTCTGCCACACGCTGGGGATCGAGGCAGCAGCTGATAGAGAGTGTCCTAGAGCAGGAAGGAGCACTGGCCAAAGTCCTGTCTTGTGACAAAAAGACCAGGCACCTCGTCCCTTCCTGGCAGGACTTAGATGTCCTAGAAGCAGTCCAAAAGGTCCTGAAACCTCCACCAGGACTTTACTGATGCTTTGTCAGGTGAGGAGTACATTACTTACTCTATCATACGTGAAACCCGTGCTGCACCTTTTTAAAGAAAGCCTGCTGGCATGTGAAGAGGGTGATAGCGAGCTTTGCAAATCGATCAATTATTCTGAACCAGCCACTACTGATCTATTGGAGATAGATCCACGGTTCAGGGCCACCTACATCCCAAGTGAAAAAGTTGATGCATTGAAGCACAGAGCTGTCTTGGAGGTGGAAACACTACTGGCTTATCAGAGCAGCTGTCAGCCGCCTTACCTTTGTGTGCCCACTGTGCCTGACCCGGCAGATGGAGAAGCAGCAGTAGCACCAAAAGCTAAGAAGACACTGGCAAGCTTCTTCAAGCAGTGCACAGCCACCACTACTGCACCAACCAAGAGGGGGGCTATTGAAAATGAACTGTCAAGTTACTTGCAGTCACCAGTGTGGAGAGTGACACTGAGCCCCTCAAGTGGTGGAAGGATCATGCACCTGTCTTTCCAGCTCTGAGCCACTTGGCAAAAAGTATCACTTGGTACCAGCAACCAGTTCACCCTCAGAAAGGGTTTTCAGCTGCAGTGGCAATATCGTGACCTGCTACAGAGCATCTCTGAAGCCGGATACCATTGACAGGTTGGTGTTCCTAGCACAAAATCTTTAAACCAAAGAGGACACACTTGTCTGTCTTCTAATGTCCTCAAGTTTATCAAAGAAAAAGAGGGAGGGATGTTTATTGAGTTGATAGTCTGTTTCTTGTGCAACTGGTATGCACAACAGTTCAGATATGAAATTCATTAAGAAAAAGGAAAAGGTAATCTCAAACTGATGATTAAAAACATTTTCTTAAACTGAGCACTATTTTGTTATTTCTGTATATATAAATGCTGCCCTTATTAGGGTTTGTCATATTTAGTTCTTTAGTAATGTTTGGTATTATTTTCTCATATTTATTTCAAAAAAGATTGGCCTATTTTATTTCATAGGCTATTTTTATTTAAGATATTTTTTATTATGTGCACTTTGTGGAACTTTGATTGAAAAAGGTACTCCTGAATTTGTACAGTATTTATGTTCACAAATAAATGGTTTCAAAAAAATACTTCTGACATGTCATATTTGGCTTTGACTGAACATTTGTTCTCAATGTGTGATAAAAATATCGGGATATATACCATATATCGCTATTCAGCCTAAATATATCGGGATATGACTTTTGGTCCATATCGCCCAGCCCTAAAAAAATTTTACAAAAAATAATGTTTGTTGAAATTTGTAACAAATCGGCTCTATCTTTACAGTGTAGACTGAAAGTGAACAGATGTCCCACCTGACCAAACAGACTCTTGAGGTGCAGTTTCGCAGCTGACAGTTTGGCTTTATGGTGGTGTCTAGGATGGAATTTGAAGGGGTTGGACGAGGAGGAAGGAGACGTGGGAGGCAGATCGTATCTTTCTGTGCTCTCTGTACTGTCCTGGGTGGCTGGGGCCAGCTGGCTGTCACTGTATGCCCTGCAGCCTTCATTCATGATGCACACTCCAAGCTGGCTCTTCTCTAGTTTCCCCAGCTTGCTCAGGTTCTCCATGCTGATGCTGAGCTCCTTGGTCAGCTCTCTCTTCCCCAACTCCAGAGGCTCCCGGATGGTGGGAGTCATGCTGCTTGATCTCCTGCCCAGCTCATCTTCCTCCATGTAAGGTGTGTAGGTGCCAGACTGGCGACTCTCCCCATAATCTGGGCCCTTCAGTGCCACCTTCTTCCATGGGAGAAAGTCAAGATCCAGGAGGGATCCCTCAGAGCTGAATCTGCGCATGGTAGCTGTATGACAAGTGACAGAATAAATGAGGTAAGAGTCTGAAGAAGAGATCAGAGTGGCAGTAAAACAGCTTGTTGCTTCCAAGGAAAAAACATCTCAGTATAGCCTATATGTTACTAAATCCTGCAATTACCCGCCCCCTCTGGGTGTCTGACCGGCCATTTTATTAGGTTAGGCTGTTCAACAGCTTGTTAACACAAATATATAATCAATCAATCACATGGCAGCAACTCAGTAGATTCAGTCATGTAGACCTGGTCAAGACAACTAGCTGAAGTTCAAACGGAGCATCAGAATGGGAATGAAAGGGGATTTAAGAGACTTTGAACATGGCATGGTTGTTGGGCTGGTCTGAATATTTCAGAAACTGATGATCTACTGAGATTTTCACTACAACCATCTCTAGGGTTTTCAGAGTCTGGGACAGAGGAGATATCCAGTGAGTGGCAGCTGTGTGGACATAAATGCCTTGTTGATGTGAGAGGTCACAGGAGAATGGGCAGACAGGTTGGAGATGATAGAAAGGCAACAGGAACTCAAATAACCACTGGTTCCAACCAAGGAATGCAGACTGATGGCTACTTCCAGCAGGATAACGCTCCATATCACCAGTGCTGCCCCTCCCTAAATGCAGATCACGCAGTCTGCGTAGGGCCTCATCCTTCATAAGGGGCCACATTTAGTGCGAGGGGAGACATTTGCATATGCCCAATGGTGCGCATATGTGCTACCATGAGACGCGCAGCGCGGACAGCATCAAATCAGCTCGAGGAAGGAGAGATGAGAACTGTAATCAGCTGCAATGATTGACAGCACTCAACATCTGACCAATCAGAGGGGAGCTCCGGCTTCAGACATCATGAGTCGGGAGCGAAGCAGGCAGATATGTTGTTGAAATCAAACTTTGTGGCACAGTTTACCTGAGCTGCTACTCATTAGAGAGGAATCTCTGTCTCCAGTCTCTGTCCAGACTGGATATTTTTTTTATCCACCAGCCCTGATTAACATTTATTGAATGTCTCATTAACGCCCTCTGTATTCACCTCTGATGAAAAGAGCAGTAAAATGATCATAGATATTGATAGGGTATAAACTTTAGCCTATAGCCTATCAATGTTGTTACTGCTATACTTATTATGATAGCAGCAGCAGAAGTACAGCATTTGTATTACAGTCAGGTCAGGTACAAATTAACAACAATTCATTATTATTATTATTATTAATATTAATATTATTTTTATTATTATTGTCATTACTTCTAGTTTACATTAATTGCATTTTAATTTTATTGAGGATACGCATATGCTAGGTGTGCGGCTCATACAGCATGCGCAGAGAATAGATGGCTTTTGAAGTTATTTTAGTTTTTTAATATTTACTTATTTATTTATTTGAGATCAATTTTATTTGACTCATACAGCCAAACTACCTTCACATGTGTTATTGGCTGGTCAGTTGGAATGGCATGTAGTTGTACGGTCACTTTATAGCCTACCTATCGCAATCCAATAGAAGCTTTGGGATGTGGTGGAACAAATTTGGTCTAATTTTTACTTAAGTTAGTATATCTCAGTTCCTTTCCTGTCAAAACAGAGCCTCTATAAATAGGCCTGAAAATGAGAAAATAAATACTGTTATCACTGAACTGTAATAAGGAAGTGGTTTTGAAAGCTACCACTGTGCCTTTTTACACAGCTTGAAATTTTCTCTCCTTGCACACCTTTAATGGCTTGGCACACACTGAAGGAAAAAAAAAACATTTACCTCTTGGTCCGGCACTTCTAAGCTTTCTCCAGAAAAGATACTTGGACTCCCCCAGATCCCATCAGCAGCATGTGCATGATAATGATAAGAAGCTTCCAAATCCAGCAGGTCCGACTTCGAGGTCGGTGAACAAAACCCAACCTGCGACACTCCTGCTGCTGTCTCCAGATCTGTTCTTAACTTCTTCGACCTCTGTCCCCCTACTGCTCTGTCACACGGTCACACACATTCAGTGAAAAGACTCGAGGAATGAAGATAAACATCAGGAACGTTCCATCAAGTTTCCATCTGTGACGCTCCTTGTTATGACATCCGCCACACCTTCACTTGTGTCTGGACTTGTCCGTCAGACCGAGGAAAGAACTTGAGGATAGCGCGCGCGCACACGCGCGCGCACACACACATGAACTCTTACATGTCTGTGGTGTGAACAGAAAAGTCTGCGCTCACTGAAAAATCAGTCTACCACTACCACCACTACTACTAATAAAATTAATGGTGTTAACCACTAATTTATTTATTCATCTCACTCGACACTTGGGCGAAACTAGAAATAATCAGCAACTTACACAGTTTAGAATGAAATAGCCTATTTAAATTGACAACATAACACGAAGACGCTCGGGCATGAAACGGACGCCTCTTCTACGTCATTTGGGGTCTTTTGACGTTGCATTCAAAGCCGTGTTTACTTCGGGAAAAATCTAACGCTGTTCGGCAACGGGACAACATGAACGTGCTGATATTTCAAACGGGATTCGTTTAAATTTAATTTCCTCACGTTATAGTATAGTTTCGTAGACTTTAAATCAAATGCAAGATCTCCACCGAACATTGTCAACGGCACCCCAAGAGGAAATTAATCCTTCCGGTTTCTGGGATTAGCCAACATTAGCAGGCTGGCTAACAAGCTAGTAGCAACGACAAACTGCAGTTAGAAGTTGGCTAATTATTTAACCACATGTATGTCTTTGATGGTGGCTAAAGGCAAGTTGCTTGGGTAATGCCCCAGATTGATGTTGAAGATCATACCAACTTCACAATAATAAGCATTATCTGCTGGGAAGTGGAATGACAGTAATCAATGTGATGACTGGACTCCCGGTGCAGGAGCTACAAAGTCAGAAGGGAGGTAATGCTCGTACACCAACTAAAATACGGCTTTTCTGCCTTTCAGTGGCAGGATGTACTGTGTGCCACTAGCTCACAGTGAAGGAATACACAGATAGCATCATCAGAGAGGAACTCAGAAGACAAGCAGGGGTCCAATATCCATGCTATTTGATGACAGGACAGAAACCTGCCAATATACAGTGTGCACATACACATTAGTAATTACGCTGGTCAACACTAAATTTATTGTCTAAATTCTTTTAGCTTTAGGACAATTTTGATACTGAATCCAAATATCACATTGGTTTTGCTCAATCAGGTCAACTTTTAGAGTGATGGCGACATGTTGTTTTTGACGTTTTGGCTTACATATACAGGAATTTTTGCTTCATATGATGCAAACTTTTTTTCTTGTTTGAACTAATCAAACTTTGAAGAGTTTGTATGTGCCAATATTTGACTAATTGGTATTTTTATTTCACAAGTGAATGAAATGGCTTCAACCAGAAATCTTGCAAAAATAAGCCTGATGTACTCTGCTACATCTGTGACAAATACACTACAGCTCCTAACAAGAATCCAGTAACAAGTTTCATAAAGCATGCTTTCCATGCTTATTTTGGTATTAAACCTCACCAACTTCACCAGGATAAGGCTTGGGTGCCACACACGAAAAATGCAAGACATGCACCGAGTATCTGTGTCAGTGGACTAAAGACAAGAAGAGCTGTCTGAAGTTTGGAATTCCCATGGTTGGGAGGGAGCTGACCTACTATGACACTAACTGCTACTTCCTTCTGGGATCAACAGAAAAACACGGAGCATCTGATCTGATCTTCAATCAGCATCTCGTCCTGTAGCTCACTGTGATAAAATTGAAAATGAATCGCATGAAAACTTATCACTAATGTGCTGACTGCTTTCAGAAACCTCAGATGCAACATGAGCATCAAATTGCATTACGTATTCTTACATATGGATCATTTTCCTAAAAATCTGGGATCAATGAGCAATGAGCAGGGGGAGAGAATCCATTAGGACATGAAGGAGATGGAGACCAGGTACCAGGGTCATGATGGCTGATTTCTATTGGACTCTGA
Source organism: Synanceia verrucosa (assembly GCA_029721515.1). Taxonomy (NCBI): domain Eukaryota; kingdom Metazoa; phylum Chordata; class Actinopteri; order Perciformes; family Synanceiidae; genus Synanceia; species Synanceia verrucosa. The sequence goes on from CM056567.1 coordinate 23,614,197, forward strand.
AGAGAAGCGTCCTTGTCACTGAGCATTCTAGGGTTTCGAAAAAAAACGGGTTATCAATGTCTGCTGTGCAATTTACAGAAATCTGTTTTTGTGTCATTAAATGAATAAAATGTGTTACAAAACTGTTTTTTTTCCTCTCTTAAAAACTGCTTCGGACAAGAAATATTAACAAAAATCACAAAAATGCAATTGATTTACTCATAAGATCAGATATTTTAAAAATCTACTTGGCAGAAAAACCTAACCTGATACAGAGAAACACGTGTCATTTTCAATTTCAGTGGTGAAAAGTCATCCAAAATCAGTTGAAAAAACATAGACAACTTACAAAGAAAAGATTTGTAACCCAATGTTATCAGTGTTGTGCTAGTTCCTGAAAAATGTTAACCAGTTGCAGTTACTAGTAGCTCAATTACTTTGTTGATTACTTGGACCAAAAAGTACTGCATCACTGTTTAAAGTATTTTTAATCACTGTTTAGGACCCTGGGGAGTGAGAGTTTGCCTTATGGTGTGTTGACTGGACGTTGGAACTCGGAGCTGTAATCAACGTAACCTCAAAGTTCAGTGCTTCCAACTCTTCCAGCCTTACAAAAACAAAACATACAGCTATTGTTTACAGCAGTAAATGAACTCTACGTAAGGTTGGTGAGATGAATCCAACTTTGTTGGAGACTTCATCATTGTTTGGTATAATTTTATAACACTGTGTGCAATTTTTTTTCCTGGTTTGTCATTATAGTAAAACAACATCCATTGATTATTATTTGTCCGGTAATGCTCTTCTTGTCCAGCTCGCACTGAAAAATGTAGTAATGGTCAAATAAAGCCCCATGAATCATTGAGGCTTGGCTAAGACCACTTTTTTGTGGTCTTGGTCTTGTCACGGCCTCAACAGTCTTGTCTCGGTCTCACAGAGGGATTTGTAACCTATAATATCCAGGCATGCACAGTTTTTCTATATCACTGATATTTTCTTAATATTTATTTGACATTTAAAGCATTTTTGGTGCACCTGCGTGTGTGTCTATTTAGTTATTACAGTATTGTGCTTATAATGGCCTTGTTTGAATAAATATATGCCATCATTAGCCTTTGAATAATATTTGCATATTGTTGTGATTGATTAAGCATTAGACCTATGCCATTTCAGTGTTGCTGATATGATACAGTGTAATTTGGCTACTATAATGGGATAATAATGCAATTTCAAGTTAATAATTATCTGTATCCTCTATATTATAGTTCACCTACAAATTAACTACAATTTAAATCAGTAACATATTTCCCACTCATTAGACTTTTTTGAGGTGCAGGGTGGTGTTGGTGCCTTGTTATTTTGTTAGATGTCATGTCAGTCCTTAACGGCACTCAAGAGTCAATCCTCAAATCGTGTAGAAATAGCTGTCATGCAATTTCTACATATAACTGATTTCAGCACTTTGCACTTTCTCTGTGTTATTGTGCCTGTAGTTGACATAATACAGTACAATCTCATATTTATACTAAGCAGCTGAACCCAGCATGGTGCTTATGTTCTACAACTCATGCAAAATGGCAAAAACAAAACCTAGTTTTTGGGGGGTCTCGGTCTTGAACTGAACTACTCTTGGTCTTGTATTGATCTTGATACTTTCTGGTCTTGGTAGTGACCTGATCTCGGTTTAGGCAGTCTTGATACAAGTAATCCACCAATCCATCCGTCCATCTATCTATCCATCCATCCATCCATTTTCTGTCCACAAAACAAGCACAACTATTTACAAGAAAAAGTCCAATGCTTTAATTTTGATTACTGTCTAGAATTCTCATGAATCAGGCTGTAGACTTTAAACATAATGGCCAGTTTCTGGTCCTCTGGCACTCTGCGCAGCAAGTCGGTCACCGTTTGCCTGAACCTAGAGCACTCATCACTCCCCTGCAGAATCTTCTGTTGTAGCTCAATCCTACATTCCTCCAAGTTTGCCATCTGCTTCACAAACCAGTCATCCTGCTGATCCCTCTTCCTTTTGGTCCAAGACATGGGGGACTGGGGCAGAAGCCGGTGGATGGACAGGAGATGCAGGGGGAGCAAGCAATTCCGGGGTGGAGGACCGGGGGGACAGTAATGCAGATGAGGAGGTCGTGTCACTCTCTTAAAACCAGTAGTCAATATTACATTTTGTTTCCACATAAACACGTCCACACATAGCTTTCCCTCATAATTTGACCCCGTTTCTGAGTGCTTTACGTGTGGTGCCAGCCATGATAAAAGTGATAAAAGATAACACTTTTTGGCAGCTTCTTGTAGCCATTTTCTTACGGAGCCGAACATATTCGTAGTGGAGGTTCTTCCACCTCTTCATGCATTCGGCCACCTCCATGATAACAACATTAATTAAAATGCATTTAATTGTTGGAAATTCTCCAAACTGACCAAGAATATAAGGTAAATTATTTTTTGCTGACATTGTCACCTTTCTTTCTGTGGTGGAGGATGAACAGCATCATCCACCATTAGTTGTTTGACCCCGTTTCTGAGTGCTTTACGTGTGGTGCCAGCCATGATAAAAGTGATAAAAGATGGCACTATTTGGCCGCTTCTTGTAGCCATTTCCTTACGGAGCCGAACATATTCGTAGCGGAGGTTCTTCCACCTCTTCATGCATTCGGCGACTTCCAGCCCCGTTTTGGAATATTTCCCGCCAGAAGTTACTTGCCATTTGGCAGTCTCTGTCGTGCTTCAAGGATGAATTATAGAGATGGTCGTATTGTCTGACCTCCTCAATGATTCTCTCTTCAGCTTGGTCAATTCCGTACTGCTCGTCCCGCTCCAAAATAACTTCAAAAAATGGCGATGTTGTTGTGCTGTTGACCAGAAAAGCAACTGCCAGAAATGACGTTCTGAGCGGACCACAGTCAGTCCTAGCCATTCGTGTCACAACGCGTTGACGCAACGCGTAGTCAAGCCGGCTGTGTACTTGCCGCGTCTGCTAGCACGCACAATCATGACATCAAAATGATGTGGAAACCCATCGTGCGTGGCACAAAAAGGCGCCGCGTACTACGTTTGTCTGGTTTGTAGAATAAGAGACATAGTTTTCATTCTGGTTACCTTCGCCAAGGAGGTTATGTTTTCACTGGGGTTTGTTTATTTGTATGTTTGTCAGTTTGGTCAAGATACACACTTCCACCTACAAACACCGGTAACACCCACAGCGTGATGCTCTTTCTACTCACGATACACAAGGTGTGTTGTTGATGAATAATGGAGGATGTGAAGGTGGGCTTTTACTGGAAATCCACGACCAGCCACCATCATGTTGACATTGAGCTCCAGGTTGTTATCTGCTTTGACACAGTATTTCTGTCGCCTGACTTTGATGAGACCACAGCAACAACGGAGAATAGACATGTGGTGAGGGCACCACCTGGGGGGGTATTCCATCAAAGTCGCTAATCATAAGCCTCACTTGAAGTAGCGTCAACTTTAACATGAGGCTGAAGCTGTTCCATTAACACATTTAAGCTGTGCTTCAGCGGAGTTAACTTCAGCGAGGCTTAACCAAGCTTCCATTAGGCGCGTGCGTGGGGTACACAAGAAGCCCAGAGCATGTGATTGTCGAAAACACAATCATGTCGAAGAGTCAGGCTAATTTTTTCAAAAGTGCAGAGCAAAAAAAGGCTTTTGGGACTCTATGTGAGGAGTATAAACCGACAATAACCAAGAAGGGAAATAAATCGCATGGCAGGAAATGGGAGACTGCTTAAATGCACAAGTTAAGTTTTATAACAATGCTGAATGTGAATTTTGTTTTTTAAAGTAAGGTTATGTGTTCCATGGCATTTACATGGAAATGCTACAGTCTGATACGTGGGAGACCTGTGTTTGATACCGAATCAGTGTAGATAATGTTGTAGATTATTTTCATATTTATAGAGATGTCTTGTCAGTTGTAATTTCTTTTTAATGTATAAAAGTACTTGCACTTGAACTAATATGCCAGGAGCGGTGTTAATAATGTGAAGAGGACTGATTTGCAGGTTTAGACAAAGCATTAAAACATTTTGCAGAATGCTCAAGTGTTAATGTTAGGCCTAGCTGATATTTATGTTCTATAATGATATGAATAATAGTAAATGGGTTAAATATAGGTTTAATAGCATGGTGTTCATTCACATTTGTGTAATATGTGACAAATATAAGATGGTGAAACTATCACGCACACTTCCCTGAAGTATAAATTTTATTACCGTTGAGAAGTGAACTCCAGCCTCCCACACAATTTACGGCACACTTAACCACTCAGCCAACACCTCTATGTAATACAGTACCATAGAAACAATATAATATTTGAAGATATCATCATAACAACAACATTAATTAAAATGCATTTAATTGTTGGAAATTCTCCAAACTGACCAAGAATATAAGGTAAATTATTTTTTGCTGACATTGTCACCTTTCTTTCTGTGGTGGAGGATGAACAGCATCATCCACCATTAGTGTGGTTGGTTTGAAGCACTTGATGACAGCTGGTGCCAGAGCAATGGGTCTTCAATCATTCAGGCATGTAATTCTGTCCAACCTTTGTAACCGGGCAATGGTGGATGTCTTGAATGAGAACACAGATGAGAAGGAGACCCAGAGAGATGAAAGAGAAGATGGAGGGCCATCAGAGGGTGTGTTGGGATCCACATGATGGAAAAGAAAGCGTGATTCATCAGACCAGGACACCTTTTTCCATTGTCCATGGTCCAGTCCTCATACTCACATGTCCATTGTTGGCAGTTTCGGCAGTGGACAGAGGTCATCTTGAGCACCCTGACTGCAACACCAGTGGCTACAAGCTGTGATGCACTGTGTATTCTGATCTGTGGTCATAACTTTATGCCATCGGTGAACACACATTGGCTCCATGCAGCAATAGAAATGCTTCAGGAGTCCATCTCATTTGTCCTGATTGGTTCACTCTTTTTGGGACCATGTGTACATTGCAGGCTCCAAAAGGTGCACAGAGGATGGAGCTCCATGCAAATTTTGTGTTAGAATAAATCAGTTCAATGTTACATGCCACAGGTGCATGTCACCAGCTGTTTGTAAGCCAGCAGTACATGTGAGCGACGACAAGTTGAAATCTTGCGAGGGCGAGGACGTCAGACGAATACTTGCTGCGAGTCGTCAGATCTGATCTCTTTGAAAACTGATTCTAGAATACCAGGGAAATGTGGCTATGTATTCATTACATCCGTGCAACAGTTTTGTTGTTATTGATACAGAAACACATACCTCATCTCTTTGATTTCAAACAAGCCACAGTGTCCCATTCTGTTCTAATGTTGGTTTCAAGGAGACTGAAATTACTTCAACCATTTGGTTGCAGAGAATTCAACATAAAATTTTCCTGGAGTGGCACACAATGTCTTCTTCCTCGACTAGCAGAGGATGAAAGTAGGGAATTTATGTAGAAGCATGAGGTGGTAATTTCTTTATCTCAAACTATTTATTGAAACAAAAAAACTAACAACAGTGATGGATGTACCACAACAAAAAATGTCAATGTCTCAATAAATTGTTGTGTGTCCTTGGGCATCAATTACAGCTTGACAATGACGTCTCATGCTGTTCACAAGTCAACTTATTGTTTGCTAAGTCATGGTATTCCACTCTTCTGAAGGGCTGACCTCAGGTCATTGAGGTTCTGGGGTATGGGGTTTACGACCCTCAACACAACAACTCACCTGAGTGTGTGGAGAAAGTGCAGGCCACTCAATTTGAGGTACCCCATCCTCCAGCAGCCGTTCCCTGATGATGCAGCCTCAATGAGCTGGGACACTGTCATCCATGAAGATGAAATCAGGCCTGTGTTGCTCATGGAGAGGCACAATAACTGGATTATTGATGTTATTCAGGTAGTGTCGTCTTGTCACAGTAACATTCCCAAACTGTAATGCAGTTTTGTATTGACTCTACACACCTGCCCAGACTGTAACACCAACACCTCCAAAGGCTGATGCATAAAGTCCTCCTTGAGGTCTCCAGCAGTCATTTCTGCTCAGTGTGAATCGACTTTCATCAGAGAACAACACTGAGGCCCACTGGTTCCAGGCGATGAGGGCTATGCTTGGTGGTGTGTTGAGGTACCCTTGCAGATCATCTAGCACGCAGACCGTGCTGATGTAAGCGGTTTCAAATGGTCTAACGTGACACTTGGTGCCTCTCACCTCCCTTAAACGTGCCTGGAGCTGAGTGACATTCAACCTGTGGTTCCACAGGACACTGTTCACAATGAGGTGGTCATCAGCATGGGATGTGGCCAAAGGACGTCCACTTCTGTGTCTTTCTGTGACTCTTCCAGTCTCTCTGTGTCTCTGTTACAACCTGTTGATGACACTGTCACACTCTAATGACCAGGTACTGATGATTGATTATTAGGCCTCCTCTTGGTCTCAATGATGTCAAAATGTGAACAAAATGATGAAAAGGCCTGTTTAAATACAAATTGTCATAGAACCAGAACATTTAGTGGTTGATTCATGGATCAGACATTTGTTGTGATTTTTGTGGTTAATCACCTTTTTAGAGAACAGCATGTTATACTGAAACATTGAACAGCTGCACATGTGCATTCAAAGGGTTAGAAAAGGTCAAATTAAGTTCCCCTGTAAACAGTGCCACCCCTTCCTAAATGCAGAACGCGCATTCTGCGTAGGCCCTCATCCTTAATGAGGGAGACATTTTGCGCGAGGATATAAGCATATGCGCTACCATGAGACGCACGGCATGTACAGTATCAAATCAGCTCGAGGACGTAGAGAAGAGATGCATTACTGCAATGTTTGACAGCACTTGACATCTGACCAATCGGGGAGCACCAGCATGCACTTGCAGAGTGAGTGAGTTGTTATGTTGTCCGAAAGCCATCATGACACGGGAGCGAGTAAAGCAGGTGTTATTGAAATAAAACTTTGTGGCACAATTTACCTGAGCTGCTACTGATTAGAGGAATTTCTGTCTAAACTCTTAATTCAAAACTTATAATTTGAACCCTGGATAGAATATAAACTTTAGTCAATATATTTAGCCGATAGCTTATCTATTTATGTTGTTACAGTTATACCAATAGTATCAGTAGTAGTTGTAATAGTAATAGTAGCAGTAGTGGTATTTGTATTATAGTCCATAATAATAGAATTTTGTAGTATTTGCATTAATTGTATTTTTTATATTCATGTATTTATTTCAGGTTAATTTATTTGACTCATACAGCCATTTTGTTATTTGTTATTGCTAATAAAGGTTGGTCAGGTGGAATGGCATGTTGTTGTACGGTCATTTTATACCCACTCTATGATACATTTGGGATGGGTAGGGCCTCCTAATAAAATTTCGCTTAGGGCCCAAATTTGGTTAGGGGTGACCCTGTCTGTAAAGGTTATCATGCATTTTAGGTGCATTCTAAAATTCTGAATTCTCTGAATTTTTATCAAGTTTAGTCCTGAGAACTGTTAAAGTAATTATTGTAGGTGACTTTAACATTCATGTGGATGTTGATAGTGACAGCCTTGGTACTGTTTTTATCTCACTGTTAGATTCAATTGGCTTCTGTCAGAATGTTCAGGAACCAACTAACTGTTTTAACCATACCCTCGACCTGGTCATGACCTACGGCCCAAAAAAAAAAAAAAAAAACAATTTACAAGGAACTTAACTTAAAATCTATTTTTTTTTTTTAAATTAATGATTAATAATAATAATAATTTTTAAAAAATAACTGTCAGTCATGTTCCATTTGAGTTCCCAAAATACAATTCCTTTATTCATCCATCCACCATCACACCTACGGACAATTTAAATTAGCCAACTGACCTAATCCCCATGCATGTTTTTGGAAGCTGGAGTACCAGAGAGAACCCACCCAGACACGAGGAGAACATGGAAACTCCACACAGAAAGGCCCCTGGCCCGGGTTTCGAAGTTTCTGGTAACTTCCTGCTGTGAGGCGCCAGTGCTAACCACTACACCACCGTGCCGCCCTCCTTTATTTCTATTTAACAAAATATAAAGAAATGTTTGTCTACCTTCCCTAAATACACAATGAGTTTAATAATCAAACATAACTAAGAATTGTAATTACATTTCATCAAGATACTAGCTTTAATTCTTCTTTTAAGAACATTTAGATATTGATTCTTTGGTTCCTTTGCTCAGATTATTTCATAAACTGACTCCTTTCACAGAAACACACCATTACATAAGTTTTGTCTTGGAAAAAAAAATCTCATTTCCTTTAACTTGGTATGGTATGGTTTATTCTTTGATCCCCGAGAGGAAACATAGTTTGCCACCAGAACGAGAACAGTACACAAACAAGCAAACAAACAAATAACAAGTGCAACATACAGAGACAATACAAAAACAGAGGAAACAGTAACAAGACACATAAGCCTCACAAGACAGAGCTAGTGTTTGTTAAAGAATCGCTTCTGAATCGCTCAGTAGAGCATGAAGGCATCAGAAATCTGTCACTAAATGACTTTGCAGGGCATTAAATACATTATACAGAGGATGACCTCCAAAAGAAAGAACAGACTTGAGCTTAGTCTTTGTTCGCCTGGCAATAATGGTCTCCAGGGAATCCAGAGGGAGGCCAATCACTGAGCCAGCCTTTTTAATAATTTTATTAATCCCATTTTTGGTTTTTGATATGAGCGAAATAGGCCATCGCCCAAGGCGCCATCATGCCCATTATTACCAATCGGTTTTCTACTGACCATTTGCAGGGAGTAACTTGCCGCACAGGAGAGGGAGGGGTGGGCCGGCTCCCTGCTGGAGTGGCCGGGATAGGCATCTAAAGCTGGGCAGACACTGTGCGATATTTTCAATTGTTGTACTCAGCTCCAGCGCTACAACTACCTACTTTTCTGTTTTGTTCCCCGAGAGCTTTCCTTTCTGCCTCTCCTTCAGCTCCCTGTTAACAGATGACAGCACGACTGGTTGCTGTAACCTATTGGACATAATTTTCTCAAAATTACAAAATAAGTGTAACAGGATTTATACTGTATATCGTTCAGCTTGCTTTCTGAGATTTATGTTCCTTTTTGGCATACAGTATATGGCTGTAGGGTGCCCTCTCTTGGGTATAGTTTATAAAGACAACGAGCAGCCGCAATGCGTTTACATTGGATGAGAGATGTACCCAAGGTGAGTCGCAGACCGAAGCAGTTTGTATTATAACTATGCATAAACATAATTTTCTCGTCTGCCTGGCCACAAAAAAAGTCGCCACCCAAAAAAAAAAGTTAACACACTCTAAAATTACGTTGGACCGCCTTGAGCTTTGATTACGGCAAACATTTGCTGTGGCATTGTTTCAATAAGCTTCTGCAATGTCACAAGATTTATTTCCATCCTGCATTCATTTTTCACCAAGATCTTGCATTGATGATGGTAGAGTCTGACCGCTGCACAAAGCCTTCTCCAGCACATCCCAAAGATTCTCAGTGGGGTTAAGGTCTGGACTCTGTGGTGAAAATGATGTGTCATGCTCCCTGAACCACTCTTTGACGATTTGAGCCCGATGAATCCTGACATTGTCATCTTGGAATATGCCCGTGCCATCAGTGAAGAAAAAATCCATTGATGGAATAACCTGCTCATTCAGTATATTCAGGTAGTCAGCTGACCTCATTCTTTGAGCACATGCTGTTGATGAACCTGCAGTAATTATCTAATAGGAGGCTTGTACCTATTTGCTTAATTAAATCCAGGTGGCAACTTTTTTTTTTGGCCAGGCAGTGTATATGAGTTTTTGTTGTATAGAGTTTTTGGGAAACCGAACTGATTTAATCTTCTTTTCAAATTTATTTGTTGACTCTGTCCTTCTGGTTAGTGCAGTGTCTCCTTTTTAAAACCGTAGCTCCACAATTAAAGAATGAATCCAGAAAGGGAGGAGCGCAAGTGGGAAAAAAAGCAGTGAGTCACAGAAAACATCAGTCTTATCATTTCATATTACATTCAAAAGCACAAATAAACACACCCACACCTATGCACAAATCTGAGGGAAGGTGTTGCTGGAATTTTAGAATCATCACAAGCATTGATTTTGTTTCTTTAGTATATAATTAGCTGATACTGAAGAATGGTTCTGTTTGTCCTTGGGCTTAGCAATGTTTGTCTGCCATTTTCTACAACAGCCCAGAACAAATGAGCCAGAAACATTCTGAGTGCTAAACCTGCTGCTCCTGAAACAGTGTTATTGTGGTATGCATGGCCTCTGAGTCAGGCTAAACTTCACCCCTAGTAACAACCTGTTTAATGTAGTTTACACCTGATATTTCAAACAATAGCTAAATTAAAATGAGGAAAAAAAGGCAAAGGCAGTGACAAGTCTTGACTTCATATTTAATTCAGGGGCAATGTGATATTTTAGAATTTAGGATGATTCCATCTTAATGTGCTGACAGTCACATACAGTAGTTTTGAACACACTGTTGATTCCATTGGAATGTTGCTCCTCTCACTGTCAAGCTGGGGTCAGTTTCTGCTCTGTCGCAGAGAGGACAGCAGTAAGGGCAGCAGGTTGAGAGCAGGCCTATTTTCCTGCACCCTGAGTGCCACCAGAGCCCCCGCCAGGAGAGCCGTTACTCTTGGCAGGATGGGGGGCTGATCCGGCATCACCTGCAACACAGAGCCAAACACGAAGCTCAGAATGACACACAAAGTAGCTGCCCAGGAAGTCGTCTGCTTGACATTTGAAGATGAAACATGGAACGATTAGCTTCATTGAGAAGAGTGTTCTTCTCATGGAGTTAACAGTTCAGTGTAACTTGACCTGGGAACATCTCTGAGGCAAATAATAGACTAACAAATACATTGTTTAAAATGTCCAAAAATTAGGAGTGTAATGGTACACGTCTGGGTTCGGTACGTACTGCAGTTCAGGATCACGGTTCGATACAGGTATGGTACGGTGAGGTAGCTTTCAATAGAAAATGAGGTCCACCCATCAGTAATCACAGCTTTTGCACCCTTAGTCACTTTAGTATCTTTTGGTTCTTATCACTGCACTATGTTTATATGTCATGCACCAAGATACAGTAAAAGTTAACCCTCAGAACCTGTTGGGCCCATTTTTGGCCAATTTATATTTGATTTGATTGTCATGTTGTCTGTGATCATGCTACAATGTTCATAGGTTGCAGAGGGGTGGCTTTTGCAAAGTACATTATGCTCCTAAAAGATCTCCTCTCTGTACCTTAAAATACTCCTTTTATTGCATTGGCACCTGATATGGGCCAGTCCTGATATGGCCCAAAATGGGCCCAAGAGGCTTCCATTAAAAATAGCAAAAACCACACATTTACACCTGTGGGTTATTTTTTCCCAGAAACATAATTTCAATATTTTCATAGTTCAAATCTTTACAGGGGAAGTCAAAATACATGTTTATGAAGAATTTTTGAAAAATCACTCCACAATAACATCGTGGGGCCTTTGCAGAAACACAGTGATTTGGGCCAAAAACCCCACTATACTTTCCCACTGATTGCACACTGCAAGTCAAGCCTTTGAAATACAGGCTTAATGATTTTATATTTCAACTTAAGCCCTCAAAATGGATAACTAAACATTTTTCTGTCTGTGCACATACTTTCATCTTTCCATGGTCATGCAACACTGTATTACAGGTACACAAAGACAGACACAACTCTGCAAAAATGAAAAAAAGCCATTTTCATCTATAGGTTATTTTTCCCAGAAACATAATTTTTTATATTTTCATGGTTCAAATCATTACAGGGGATGTCAAAATATATGTTTTTGAACAATTTATGAAAATCACTGCACTATAACAATGTGAGGCCTTTGCAGAAACACAGGCAGTGATTTGTGCCAAAGCTCCATTCTAATCTGCCAAAGACGCACCTGCAAAGATAAAAAAAAATCCTAAGGCTGCTTTTATCTTATTCTCATGTAAAACTGTAGAAATAGCCTCAGGTAAAAAAATCTGCAGACATTCGACGTTCCATGTTGGTCCTGACATCAAACTCCAACGAGTCACTGAGCGCCTCCGTCCCGCAGAGCAGGCGTCCCAGAGCGGCCACCTCAGAGAGCGACTCCAGCTCTGATGACGACCGCTCCGCCGGCGGCAGCAGCGAGGGCGGGAATCCCCCAGCTCCACCTGCCGGGGACTGGCTTTCGAAGCCGCGCCGGACACCGTGGTCCCGCAGTGATGACCAGACCCTCCACTACACTGCTTCCACTACTCTGACAGCTGGCCCCAAGTGAGATGCCTGCTCCTGGGGAAAAGACATTCCAGCATGCTTTGATTTATTGATCATGGATGAAATAGTTATGATGCTGCTGGAGAACACAAACCTCCAGAGGACTCGCTGGTCTGTGTTGGAGGTGACTGAGCTGCGTGCTTTCCTGGGGCTGCTGCTGCTCAGTTGGCTGATAATCTGACTTAAAGTTTTTTGTCATGTTCAAGGCTTATCAATTATATTAATATAATTAATATATAATTATATATCTCTGTGTGTCACAGTGCACATGTGACTTGAAGGGGACTTGAATTATTATCAGTATCTTCGAGCAGTAGCTTTTAGTCGCAGGAGCTCTGGTTGTCAGCGCGTCCTCCCCGGGGAACGTGCGTTGCGAGCCAGGTAAATGTGGGGAGAGACCGCTGTGAGATTTGACACTTTTTTCAAACCTTTGATAATAATATCACTCTCTAAAATATCAGTTTATACCACCTTACCTTGGTCGATTGAAGTCCAGTAAAAAGTATTATGACCTTTCAACTCTTCTCTAACCATGTGAGATTTATTGTGACATGACGTCACACAGAAAGTCACCTGATCATACCATATATTCAGCATGTGATACAAAATTTAAGATGCATTTCCAGATAAAATGGAAAAAAAATGATCCAGCCAACTATGAGCAAACAAAACAACCTTGACACTGTTCAAAGGCAGACATGAACATGTTCTCATAATAATAGGAGAAAATAAAATCATTTTTAAATTTTTTTAATTATTGCAGTTTTTCAACATGTTTTATGACATATATTAGGGGTCTACCACTAGGCCTTGAAAGGGTTAGTTTTTAAATCTATTGATGAAATAATATATCATTCAAGAGAAGACAACATAAGTTATACAGCCCAAAAAAATGAATACCTATTTTTACATAAAATGTGCTAGGCTGTTGAAAATATGTCCCAAAATAGGCACTATCAGGAGAACGTTAGTCAAAGTTAACAGGTTCTGAGGGTTAAATTTCATGTTTGTGCAAACTTACTTGAAAATAAACTTGTTTCTGACTGATTCTGATTCAGATGCCTGTAAATGGCTGGACCACAGACTGACTAGGGCTGTGACTGTATGGATTTTTTTTTATTACCGCGTGATAAAGCACCCAATCAGTGCGGTATGGCAGTTTACCGCAGTATCCCCCCCACACCCCCTGCCATCACCGCAACTCCGCCACCCCCGCTGCAATCCCGTGACTCTCCCTGATCACCGCAACTCCGCTGCAATCCCCTTACTCTCCGTGATCACCGCAACTCCACCACCCCCGCTGTTCTCTGTAATGACCGCAACTCCGCCACCCCCGCTGTTCTCTGTAATGACCGCAACTCCACCACCCCCGCTGTTCTCTGTAATGTCCGCAACTCCACCACCCTCGCTGCAATTCTGCTACTCTCCCTGATCACCGCAACCCCACCGATCACTCCTTGTCCTCTGGCATAAAATGTGCGACACAGTGTTCAGCTTTATAACATGATTTGCATTATTGTTAAATAAAATCAATTCAACAGAGCAGCGTAAACAATTATGGACAGTAACCTACTACATAAGAGGAGTGTATCTGTTATAAACACTGACTATTTAAATTGAACACCTGTTTATGCAATGCAGACAGTTTTTGTTCCGTCCACCACTCTCTTGCCATCGCTGTTATCTTGCACTGGGAAGCCAAAGTGTTCCCATGCGGGTGATTTTCATCACTTTTCTCATTCATTTGTTTTGTTGTTAACTCACTAATTTTGACAGCTCTGTAAATAAAATAATAAAACTTTGCTTGCTTCATTTTTAAATAAATAAATATATAAATAAATACATCTGAGCCTCGGCACGGCGCACGCACTGCTAGCGCACAGCATACAATTACACTGAATAGATCTGTTCCTATGGATCAGGCCCATTGTCAACAATACCTGATCTAGAATTTTCTTCAACGTCAGAACAGATACCAATATTGGATCGGTGCATCCATACATTATCCACCATGTAGACGTTAGCAAGTACCCAATGACATGGCACAGAAAGCTACTTACCTTTTCAACTTTATGACAGTGAATGAGTCCATCATGTCCAACGTAAAATGTAGAGAATGCATCGTATGACCTACAACAGATGGATTCAATTAGATTATGAGCCATTTTGACAAACAAGTTTAAAACACTTGTACTGAAACATGCTGTATAATGCATATTTACTAAAGGAAAGGCTTTGAAAGGAGCAAATAAAAGGCAGAATCCCATTATCAGATTAAAACTATACAGCTGTGTACCAGCAGCAGTTTCAGTCTGGATGTACTATGTGTTACCTGTACAAGTGAGATTTGTCTTTGCGATAGAAGCGCAGCAGCAGAGAGTAGAAGGGGAGGCCACTGACCCTCCAGCGAGCCTTAATGGTCCCATCCTCCATGTGCTTAGTGAGCTTCAGCACCTCCAGCCGAGCCTTTGCGTAATAACAGAGACACAGGAGGCGCCACAGGGAGAGGGTCACCTGGTATACCACACGGCCTCTACACCGACACACACAGCAACAGTCAGAGCATAACAGTGTATGTGTTTACGTGTCGCAATCAGCCCAAACTGACTTGAGCAGCATTACCTGGTCTTTGTATTCATGAGGCCGTTGATGAATTCCATATCCTTTGAGTACATGGTGTAATCGTGGTTCTTCTTAAAGAAACTTGGAAGCTGCAAAACAATATTGAGAGTCACCAATTTGGTGCTTTAAGTACAACTAGCGGTCTCACGCAATTTGTCAAGTGCTTGACAATAAATTCTAACTTTATGAAGCAAAGAATACATCCATTACATTAATACATCCATGAGTATCATCGTTTTTGTTGCATTTATTCACCAGATATCCCCCCCACACACTGCGCTGCTATACTCACAGCTGTAGTGTTACTGATGACTCATACTCAATGTCATGTAGTTGTCCTACGAATATCTTGTATAATGTATTGACAGTGACACCATAATCTCCCGTTCTACCACATCCCAAAGGTTCTATTTGATTGAGATCTGGTGACTGTGGAGGTCACTGGAGTCCAGTGTTGGACTCCAGTGACAGTGTGTACTGTTCCACTTGACAACACGGACTGCAAACATGGACATGGAGCAGTATGCAGCCCTCCAGGTTGTTGCTACCATTTAGTAAAAGACAAAAAGGGAAAAGAAGTTGTTGTTGTTGCTGCTGTCCTTGCTGCTGCTGCTGCTGCCCTCGCTGCTGCTGCCCTCGCTGCTGCTGTTGTTGTTGCGGCTGTCTTTGCTGCTGTCGTTGTAGCTGCTGCTGTCGTCGCTGTCGCTGCTGTCGTTGCTGCTGTCGTTGCTGCTGCTGCTGTCGTCGTTGCTATTGTTGCTGCTGTCACTGCTGCTGCTGTTGTTGCTGTTGTTGTTGTCGTTGCTGCTGTTGTTGTTGTCGTTGCTGTTGTTGTTGCTGTCGTTGCTGTTGTTGTTGCTGTCGTTGCTGTTGTTGTTGCCGCTGCTCCTTTTCACTTCCACATTTCCGCACTTCAGCAACCATGTTTGCTCTCATTGGCTGTAGCTGTTTTTATTGTCAGTGCGACACGACTGGATGTTTAGCAGACTAGCTGTTCAGTTTTCTTCAGCGAGTCAGGCTGATGACGAGCACCTGACTTGCATCTTTGAGGTGTTCACATCTGACAACCTAGGCTCACCGAGCAGTCGGCTGCCTCACCCCGATCTAGGGGAGGGAAGCCCAAAAAAAAAAAAAAAAAAAAAAAAAATATATATATATATATATATATATATATATGTATAAATTTAAAAAAAAAAAAAAACAGTCGCCGACCGGGCAATCGGACTAAAATCGTCTAGTGTGAACAAGACATAAACCAGGCTCAGTTGGTAAACGGCTTTTCTTCTCCATTCTGAAGCTTGGCAGGTCGTCTTAAGCATGAGTTTCTGCCATCTGATTGGCTGATTAGATATTTGTGTTAAAGCTGAACAGCCTAAACTAATGAATGTAGCAGTCAAAATCCCCCTTAAATTATTCTAATTTTTTATCTTCAAAAATCTCACTGTGTAAATGCAACGTCACTTGCTTTGTTTTGGCTAAAGACTTTCAGATGTGAATTAACATTGCAGAGGGGAAGGACTCTCTTGATGCACTGAAGTTTTTTGTCAGAAAATATGCAGAGGACAAAAGAGTATAATACATGCAACGCAACCAGCGCACATTAATTGTAAACTCTGAAAAGGTCTAAAAACTGTGATTACAAAAATAAATTAAAAAACTGTACAACATATCAAAAACAGGGTTCCCATGCATCCTGGAAAAGCTGGAAAATGATTGACCCATTGTCCAGTTATAGAAAATATATGGAAAATGAGAAAAAAGGTCAAATGTCTGGAAATGGTTAAGTTATCTGGAGCCTATCCCAGCTGTCTTAAGGCGGAAGGCAAGGAACACCCTAGACAAGTCACCACCTCATCGCAGGGCACAGAGATAGACAGCCACTCACACTCACACCTACGGTCAATTTAAATTAACCAATTAACCTAATCCCCATGCATGTTTTTGGATGGTGGGAGGAAGCCGGAGTACCAGAGAGAACCCATGTAGACATGAGGAGAACATGCAAACTCCACACAGAAAGGCCCCGGGCCCGGAATTCAAACCCAGTACCTTCTTGCTATGAGGCGACCAGGAAGTTCAAATCTGCCACTATCTTTCTAAAGCAACAATCCCCTTACTCTCCGTGATTACCGCAACTCCCACTGCAATCCCGTTACTCTCAGTGACCACCATGATCACCGCAACTCTGCCACGCAACCCCCCCCCCGCGACTCTCCGTGATCACCGCAACTCCACCACCCCCACTGCAATCCTGTTACTCTCAGTGATCACCATGATCACCGCAACTCCACCACCCCCACTGCAATCCTGTTACTCTCAGTGATCACCATGATCACCGCAACTCCACCACCCCCGCTGCAATCCTGTTACTCTCAGTGATCACCATGATCACCGCATCTCCGCTGCAATCCCGCTACTCTCCGTGATCACCGCAACTCCGCCACCCCCGCTGCAATCCTGATACTCTCCGTGATCACCGCAACTCCGCCACCCCCGCTGCAATCCCGTGACTCTCCCTGATCACCGCAACTCCGCTGCAATCCCCTTACTCTCCGTGATCACCGCAACTCCGCCACCCCCGCTGTTCTCTGTAATGACCGCAACTCCGCCACCCCCGCTGTTCTCTGTAATGACCACAACTCCACCACCCTCGCTGCAATCCCGCTACTCTCCCTGATCACCGCAACCCCACCGATCACTCCTTGTCCTCTGGCATAAAATGGGCGACACAGTGTTCAGCTTTATAACATGAGTTGCACTATTGTTAAATATAATCAATTCAACAGAGCAGCGTAAACAATTATGGACAGTAACCTACTACATAAGAGGAGTGTATCTGTTATAAACACTGACTATTTAAATTGAACACCTGTTTATGCAATGCAGACAGTTTTTGTTCCGTCCACCACTCTCTTGCCATCGCTGTTATCTTGGGTGATTTTCATCACTTTTCTCATTCATTTGTTTTTGTAACTGCTTCTTCTTCTGTAGCTAATAATGGTTGCCGGCAGAATTTAGGGTCATTACCACCACCTGGACTGGAATGAGAACTTTCTTTATACTCACTCAGACATACTCATCATATCAGTACTTGCATCAAACTAGCATTTAACTTGCATTAAAGCTGGTTTCACACCGAACGCATAAAGTGTGGTGCGAGCACAGAGCAGGGCGCACCGCGACCATGTTGCTTGAGTGGGAAGCCCTTGCTTTATTTATGCTGATAATGATGAGGAGGGGGCGGCACGGTGGTGTAGTGGTTAGCACTGTCGCCTCACAGCAAGAAGGTACCGGGTTCGAATTCCGGGCCCAGGGCCTTTCTGTGTGGAGTTTGCATGTTCTCCTCATGTCTGCGTGGGTTCTCTCTGGTACTCCGGCTTCCTCCCACCATCCAAAAACATGCATGGGGATTAGGTTAATTGGTTAATTTAAATTGACCGTAGGTGTGAATGTGTGTGTGAGTGGTTGTCTGTCTCTATGTGTCCTGTGATGAACTGGAGACTTGTCCAGGGTGTACCCTGCCTTCCGCCCTAAGACAGCTGAGATAGGCTCCAGCCCCCCCCGCGACCCTATGAGGATAAGCGGTAGATAATGGATGGATGGATGATGAGGAGGAGATCTGCAAGAAGAAGAGTTTGGGTACATGCCACTTTGAGGGCGAGGCAGAATGTGGAAGAGTCTCATGTCCCACAGCTTGCCAAATTGCTATACAGCAGCCTTTCCTCCATCCTTCACACAGACATGCTTTCCCCCCTTTCTGTACAGCTCCTGGCATCTCTCCTGCAGCGCGGAAGAGCACAAACGCCACGCGGCGTTGCATTCACCTCAGCGCAGACCGCTGCACCTTTGCGCAGTGCGACCGCATACATAATGAATGGGTTTCTCTCAGCGCACGTGCGCCTTGCCTAAAACCAGCTTAACTTTACAGCTGCTTTCCTTTGCCTTTTTCTTGGTTGTTTCTTTTACTGTCACCCACAGGTCATAAATAGATGCTTTGATAGCTCAAAGTCCAATTGTTTCTGCCCTGTTCTTCCGAGACATCTTTTCACTAAACAAGAAATATTGTCACGATTTGCTCGTTTTCCAGGTTATCCAGGACACGTGGAAACCCTGAAAAAGCTTCCAAGTACCTTGACAGTTCAATGTTTAAACATAGTTTGTCGCTTAAGTCACAGTACCCCGTGCAATTTTAATTGACTTATTCAGACTGTGCATTCTTACCTCTGTCCTCAGTCGTTCATACATCATAGCCAGATTCTCCTCTCCTTCACTATCTCCAGCAGAATGCTGCCCATCTGCATGGCTACATAGAGAGATGGAGGGCAGAAGAGGCAGCTCCACAGCCTTGTTGTGAAGTCCAATATCTTGGCTGGAATTCAGCCTGCTGCCAGGTAACGGCTCTGTGCCTGGGCAGTGAAAACAATAAAACTGAGAGCCATACATGAACGGTGCAGGACATCTCTCTGCTTCAAATAGACTTCTGAAACAGCCATGCTCTCTCTTTACAGCGGCAACACTGGTTGTGTTCAAACTGTTGATGTTGATGTCGTCCTCCTTGCAGCCATCCACCATGGTCAACAGGAAGGAGAACTCTGGAGTAAGGAGCTCTCCTAGTTTATGATGACCGACAAGAGGACTCTCCAGCAGGGTGTGAAGGCTGTCCGACTCGCTCGGCTGCACCAGCACACACGTGCTCAGAGACTCCTCCAAATCCTCCTCATTGTAACCTCCAGACTGAGGCTGGCTGGCATGGTGGAAAGGGTGGGACAGCGCTGGCTGCTTAATGTTCTGATATCTCAGGCTGTTGGGGGGTACCAGGGCCCATGATGAACTGCTCAGCGGGCGTGTCTGGCAAATCCACTGCCAGTCGACAGTCTAAAGGAGCAAAAATGCCATGGTAAGATTATTATGCATTAACATACAATTTAATTAGGTCAACACTGGAATTTAGTCTGACATTTTGAAAATATAACCTCTTTTTGCTGAGCATGTGAAAACATTTACAAAGGTACATACGTAAAACAAATCTGCAAAAAGCACCAAAAAATTCTTGTCTAGCCTACATTTACATCAAGTGTCCTGTAAATTGCAAACTGAAATACAAATATTATCGTTAATTACTATACAGTAGACTGACTATAAACTAAATGGCTAACCCAGTTCATTTAAATGATAGAAAATAGAAAATACACATGCAAACAACTACAAAATGAATTGTACATTGTATCTTATCACATACAGGGATACAAATGTTAAAACAATACATTACAGTTTTCAAAACAACAACCAGTCTAGAAAAAGTTTACATTCGAGTCACCATTAAGTCTTTGAGTGCCAAAAATGACTATACTAAACTAAACTTGGAAAACACAATATAAGTCAATAGAATCAGATAAAAAAAGAAAAAAATGTTTAACAATATGAAAAGCGAATAAACAGTTATTAAAGGGGAAACAAAGTCTTACTCATGGAAGAAACACACACACACGTTGCTGTCTACATACAGTCACACCAGTGACTCTCCATTGCACTGTACTGCGAGACACGTTCATAAGTCATGATATGTTGAGCTGCTGCTGGTTGTTTCTTTGTTTACTTTTTATCCTGTCTGTCCCATTTATATTTCATGCTGGTTCTACTGGTGATAATCAGTCTCCAGCAGCGGTGACTGTTGTGATAGAAATTTAGTAGGGATGGGTCCTAATATTTTCGGCGCCGAAAATATTCGGCCGAAAAGCCTTAAAAATGAATTTTCGGTTTTCGGCCAAATAGATGTTATAGCCGAAAAAAATCACTGAATCGGGTGGAAAAACAGAGGCGCTGTTTTCCCTGTTTTAGTAGCCTGTTGATGATGTAATCAAAATGCGACAAGAGGCAAGGCGGCGCGCACTGCATGTTGATACCATGCACACGATACATGCAGCTAGCTTGGCTCAAAGCCATTCAACCGACATGTCTGCGGTTTGGAAATATTTCGACATATCAGAGAAAGATGTTCGGATGGCAATTTGTAAACTTTGTTCTGCTGAAGTGTCTCGAGGTGGTGTGACGGCAAAAACTTTCAGTACATCGGGGCTAATCAACCACTTGAGCGCTAAACATAAGGACAAACACGACGAGGTTAAGAAACTCACTGCACAGAAAAAACAAAGGCAAGTCCCTCCCAGCACACCTACTCTTTCTGTGGGCGGATGTTTTTGAAAAGGCAAAAAAGTTTCCCAGTGATAGTGCCAAGGCAAAAGGCATTACTAGGACATTAATGGAAATGATCGCCATGGATGATCAACCATTTTCTATTGTAGAGGACGTTGGTTTTCGTAGGTTTGTTGCGAAGCTTGAACCCCGTTATACCCTGCCTGGAAGAAAATATTTATCAGATGTGTGCCTACCTGAACTCTACGATGTCGTTGCAAATCACATTCATGAGCTTTTGGCTACAGACATTACAGCCATCAGCTTCACGACAGACATATGGAGCTCGGACGTGAGCATCACCAGTATGCTGAGTCTAACTGCACAATGGATCGACAAGGATTTTAAACTCCAGAAGATTCTGCTCCATTCACAGGAGTTTAGGGGGTCTCACACAGCACAGACGATAGCTGCAGCATTCGCCCATATGTTCAACACCTGGCATATCGACCGAACCAAAGTGCACGCCATAGTCAGTGACAACGCAAGGAATATGGCTAAAGCTATGGAAGATGGCAAGTGGAGTGGACTACGATGCATGGCCCACACGCTACTGTTGGTAGTAAATGACGCAGTGTTGGTTCAACGCAGCGTAAAAGATCTGTTGGCTATAGCCAGAAAAATTGTTGGTCACTTCAAGCATTCTCAACTGGCCTATAGTCACTTGCAGAAAATACAAGGTGAGCTTGTAAACGTTTCCAACAAGATGTGAGTACACGCTGGAATAGTACTTTTTATATGCTTAAGAGCTTATTTGAGCAAAAGCGAGTCTTGGCTACATACACCGCAGACCATGATCTCCCCGCATCATTCACTTCACACCAGTGGGTGTTAATTGAGAACATTATCTCCATTCTCCGTCCATTTGAAGAGATGACTAAAACTAATAGCTCATCTGAGGCATCGGTGGCAGACATTATTCCCAGTGTTGAAGCTCTAAAGCGTCTTCTAAGAAAGGAGGTTGAAACGGATCACGGAGTAAAAGCTATGAAAAGGGCACTTTTGGAGTCTGTCAACAAATGTTTTTATTTTAATTCGGGGGAAAAGCAGAGCGCACGTGACATGATCCAGGCTGTTTTGGACAAGGAAAACCCACAGGAGACTGCTGCGCACAACACGGGAGACACGACACGAACTCAGAGGACAGGAGAAGGGACACAAACCACGGGAGATGGGGCAGACAGTGACACTAACAACACAGGGAACCCAGAACAGAGTGCAGCAAAGAGGCCTCGTCTGTCTATTGCAGAGGAGGAGGAGGAGACAAAACCACCCTCGTTGTCTGATATGTTCAGCGAGATTCTGGGAGAGAATATCACTAAAACTAGGCAAGCTACTTTGTTCTGACTTTGCTATTATTACTGTTTGCTACTGAATGTGTCTGTGATATTTATTAATATTTAGTACTGTATGTGCTATGGAATATGCCCTTAATTTTGTGCTTGTACATTTTTGACCTGTAAAATGCTTTATTGATTTAGTCAAAATAATAATGTAATGTAATAATAAACAGCTGGATGACTACCTCTCAGAGGCCCCCATCCCAATTATCCAAGGCATCCAAGCATCCTGAAAAAGAAGGCGAGGAGAAGAAGGAGACCCCTCTTGGATACTGGAGAAATAAAAGAGAGCGCTTTCCTGACCTGGCCAAGGTGGCACGCAAGTATTTGAGTGCTCCATGCACTAGCACTGACTCAGAGAGACTGTTCAGTGCTGCATCTCATGTGCTGGATGA
This sequence comes from Synanceia verrucosa, assembly GCA_029721515.1. Lineage (NCBI taxonomy): Eukaryota > Metazoa > Chordata > Actinopteri > Perciformes > Synanceiidae > Synanceia > Synanceia verrucosa. The sequence goes on from CM056567.1 coordinate 23,637,012, forward strand.
GAAGAGGAACAGACTTGCCTGCCATAAAACAGAGAAGCTGTTGTTTGTTAAAAAGAACTTTCCACATTTCCTTAAACAGCAGGTTGTTCTACATGTATACATTGTGAGCTAGATATAGCTCAGGGGAAAAAAAAAGATACAAAAAAAAAAAAGATATCTCAGGTTATCATTGTGGAGACCGGAGAAACCACACTCTGTATTAGTGTATTGATCAAGTTTGCACAATCATATGGGCATGCATGCAAGTGCATTTATTATTGAAGGCCTCAGGCCTGGGCTATGTGTGTTTACTGTTGCACAATCATATATATATATATATATATATATATATATATATATATTTTATTTATATTTTATTTACTTTAGGCTTTCCTACAGGGGAAATTGCACTTTTTTGTATTGTTATTGCAAAGATTATTTTCTTAATTTTATTAGGGCCCGAGCGGACTGTGAAACAGGTCTTTATGGAGTTGGAACATGAAAATCGGTACACTTGTGCAAGTAGACCAGACGCCCAAAAAAGTCTCTTGCACCAATTGTCTACTCCAAACAGGAAGTCTGCCATTTTGGATTTTCTGATGAAAACGAACTCGTCCTAGGGATTTCGTCCAATCGAAATTTGGTAAACTTCATCTCCAGACCTAGCTGAGCAAAAGTTGTGCTCTGCACGTAATTAGGTCAAAGGGCGTGGCTGCTAGGGCTCGAGAAACTTTAGCGAGTTCGCCATCTAAATTCAAACGACTCTCACGTTCACATACTCTATCCGAGCAGCTTCAAATTTTCTGAGCATGACAGGGCCTCAGCCCTGAACGTGCTAATATATTAAAGTCATGCGTTATTCATGGCGCCCCCCAGTGGTAACAGGAAGTGAACAGTTCTTTGGCTTTTGATGGCTTGAATAAACTCGTATCATCATGAAAGTTGATACACAGGTCAAGGGTGGCGACCTCTAACATCTGATGTGGTCCACACCAATGGGCGGGGCAAAATGGCCCCATAGCGCCCCCTTGAAATTTTCAAAAACCCCTCCCCATAGGAGTTTTTATGAAGTTGGACCATGAAAATCAATACACACGTGTAACTTGACAAGATGCACAAAAAAGTCTCTTGCACCAATTGTCTATTCCAAACAGGAAGTCGGACATTTTGTTTCCACTCTTCATTTTGGCATCATTTTGGATTTCCACATTGAACCATCGAATGGCCGAAACTCCTTTGTGTATTGCCCAAATCGCTTGACGTTAATTGCCCCTTCTCGCACCACCGTCCCCATCTGACACCCGACCGCGACATACCGCGAGGGCCCTACATAACCGCTTGCGGTTTTCTAGTTCTTATTATTCCTGACACTTTGTTTTCCCAAATTTCGCCCCTTTCCAAACGTTGAAAAGTTGTGTAACTTTGCACATTCCTGCGGCCCGATCTGAAATTCGATATTTTGGGGTGATTGCACACGGCGCTTGCGAATTGGCTGAGTAGCGCCCCCTACAAAGTCAAAAAAATTCCATAGGCAAATTCGCAAACTTTGGCGTACCTCAACGAAAATCGGTACACATGTTAAGCATACCCAAACAAACAAAATTGTCTCTTGGCAGGAACCTGAAATTCCAACAGGAAGTCGACCATTTTGAATTTTGGATTTTCTGACGAAAACGAACTCGTCCTAGGGATTTTGTCCGATCGACTTGAAGTTTGGTACAGAATAGCTCCAGACCTAGCTGAGCAAAAGTTGTGCTCTGCGCGTAATTAGGTCAAAGGGCGTGGCCGCTAGGGCTCGACAAACTTTGGCGAATTCGCCGTCAAAATTCGAATGGCTCTCACGATCACGTAGTGGATCCTAGCAACTTCAAATTTTCTGAGCATGACGGAGACGCGGCCCTGAACGTTCCGATGTATTCATATCAAGCCCTACTCGTAGCGCCCCCCGGTGGTAACAGGAAGTGACCCGTTCTTACTTTTTACTTTTACCGATTTCACATAATTTACTCCATCAACTTCGTTACACTTCTAAAACATAAATAACAACTCAGTGAAGCTACAATCCCAATGCTGTGAGGCTACGGCTAACGGCGTCCGTGTGGCGGCGCGGCAAATTTTGACAATTTTTCGAGAAAATACGTTTGGCTTTTTGACAGCTTAAATAAAGTCGTATCATCATGAAAATTGATACACAGGTCAAGGCTGGCATCCTCTAACATCTGATGTGGTCCCCGCCGAGGGGCGTGGCCAAATGCCTCCACAGCGCCACCCTTTACGTTTACATGTTCTGATACGACATAGTTGACCCCATCGACTTCATTCCACTTCTAAAACATCCACAACACATTGGTGAAGCTACATTACGAACACCGTGAAGCTACGAAAAACGGCGTCCGTATGGCAGTGCCGCGTCTTCCGATTTTTCGCCAAGAAAATACGTTTGGCTTTTTGATGGCTTTGAAAAAAAATCGTATCATCATGAAATTTGATACACAGGTCAAAGTTGACGACCTCTAACATCTGATGGGGGCCACGTCCATAAACGGTCAATGGCTCCATAGCGCCACCTTGAAACATTCAAAAAACCCTCCCCATAGGGGTTTTTATGGAGTTGGAACATGAAAATCGGTACACATGTGCAAGTAGAGCAGACGCACAAAAAAGTCTCTTGCACCAATTGTCTACTCCAAACAGGTTGTCAGCCATTTTGAATTTCGGATTTTCTGGTGAAAATTGATCTCCAGACCTAACTGAGCGAGAAACTTTGGCGAATTCGCCGTCTAAATTCAAACGAGTCTCACGTTCACATACTCTATCCGAGAAGCCTCAAATTTTCAGAGCATGACGGACACTCAGCCCTGAACGTGCTAATATATTAATGTCATGCCTTACTCATGGCGCCCCCCAGTGGTAATAGCAAGTGACCAGTTTTTTGGGTTTTTGATGGCTTTAACAAACTCGTATCATCATGAAAGTTGATACACAGGTCAAGGGTGTCGACCTCTAACATCTGATGTGGTCCACACCAATGGGCGGGGCAAAATGGCCCCATAGCGCCCCCTTGAAATTTTCGAAAACCCATCCTCATAGGGGTTTTTATGGAGTTGGAACACGAAAATCAGTACACACGTGTAACTTGACCAGACGCACAAAAAAGTCTCTTGCACCAACTGTCTGTTCCAAACAGGAAGTCGGCCAGTTTGTTTCAACTCTTCATTTTGGCGTGATTTCCACGTTGAACCATCGAATGGCCGTAACTCCTTTGTGTTTTGTCCGAATGGCTTGACGTTTTTTGCGCCATGCTCGCACCGCCGTCCCCATCTGATGCCCGACCGCGTCATACCGCAAGGGCCCTACATAACCGCTCGCGGTTTTCTAGTTTTATTTAATGTTATTGTTATAGCATTGTTAACATTGTTATGTCATGTGCTGACTGCTGAATAAATGTTTCATGGAAACATAAAGTGATTATTATTTAAGTTTGCCAAGTTTTGCCACAATCAGGTAGCTTTAAAACAAAAGTTCGGCAATGACAGCCATTGTACAAAAATTGCTTGGTGATAAAAATTAATTATTTATATACATACAGTCATGGAAAAAATTATTAGACCACCCTTGTTTTCTTCAATTTCTTGTTCATTCTAATATCTGGTACCACTAAACGTATAATACAATGAACACAACAAAAAATGCAGCTGGTCACATAATACTTTATGCCCTATTTGACATTCTTAAGCTTAATTGATTCCCAGGGTATATAAGAGGCCATTTCATGTCACAAGCAGCACTGCACATGCAAAGGCCTAGAGTGGTTTCCTGCTTACATTCAAGCCGTAGCACAACTCAGAAGTTGTCAGCTCTCACATAATGCCTAAAACAAAAGAATTATGTGAAGCAACAAAGGCAGCCATCTTGGCACTGCTGGAAATTGGCATGAGTGAGAGACAGGTAGCGAAAAAACTGAAGATCTCCAAGACAGCCGTTCATTACAACAAAAAAAAACAAGCTGAACATGGCACTACCAAATTGCTACCTGGCCGTGGCAGGAAACGTCTTTCTACCCCACGAGATGACCGTGCACTCATCCGTTCCTGTGTCAGGAATCGTCGTCAGACCTCCAGGGACCTTAAAAATGAGTGGGCACTGTCGAGAAATGTGACTTGCTCAGCAAGGACAGTTCGAAACCGACTTGTTGCAGCTGGTTTGAAGTCACACAGAGCACGCAAGAAGCCCTTCATCAATGAAAGGCAGAGGAAGGCCCGGTTACTCTTTGCACCAGACCACAAGGATTGGACTGTTGATGATTGGGCTAAGGTTCTCTTCAGTGATGAATCCAATTTTGAATTGATGCCCACTCCAGCCAACTTACTGGTTAGGAGGAAGCCTGGAGAAGCTTACAACCCAGACTGTCTTGCCCCTACAGTAAAACATGGGGGTGGATCAGTCATGATCTGGGGTTGTTTCAGTCTGAGTGGAACAGGGCAAATGCAATTGTGTGAAGGCCGAATGAACCAGGTCAAGTACAGGACTACCCTTGAAAACAGTCTTCTTCCATCAGCTGGAAAACTCTTTCCTGCCTCGAATGACTGGATTTTCCAACAAGACAATGCCCCTTGCCACACGGCAAGGTCAGTTAAAGCCTGGATGGAGAACCACAACATTCGCACCATGCCTTGGCCTGCTCAATCACCAGATCTTAATCCAATTGAAAACCTGTGGAAAATCATCAAACTCAAAATGGAGAACCACAAGCCCAAAAACAAAGAAAATTTGTTTGAATTTGTCCAACAGGAATGGGCTGCTGTGACAGCAGAACAATGTCAGAAGCTGGTGGAGAGCATGCCAAGACGCATGGCTGCAGTCATCAAAAACAATGGTTATGCAATCAAGTATTAACTCTTGTGTGTATCATGTGTTTAAAGCAAACAGAAAAGAAAACATGGAATGCTTAAAAGTAGTGTTTTTGGCGGTACAATGCCATAGCTATTGATGTAAGAATTTAAGTAATTTTGGTTATTATCAAGAAAACCATGGAAAATGAATAATCCTTAGTTCTTAAATTAAACTCTCATGAGCTATTTTTGTTGTTATCATTATAATTGTCCAAACAAATGTACCTTTAGTTGAGCCAGGCATTAAAATTAACAAGAAATTGAAGAAAACAAGGGTGGTCTAATAATTTTTTCCATGACTGTATATTAATCATATTCGGCTATGCTGTATTCGGCCAAGTGTTTCATATATTTGGTATTCGGTTTCGGCAAAGATTTTCCCATTCGGTCCATCCCTAAAATTTAGCAGAATGTGTCAGAAGCTGTAATGTCTGAACTCATGATGATGTCGCTAGAAGTTATCTTGTTTAGTTTTCACAGAGAACAGTGTGTGTGCAGTATGCCTTTTCCTCACCACCAGGCCAAAGCAAAAGTGGACTCTGCCTACATCAAAGCATACAACATGTTTGTTTCTCACTATAATGGTATTGCTTGTCAGCAGGAACTCACGTACGCATGTATGTATCAGACGTGCATAAATACTGTTTTTCCTGTCACTCTGTATGGGCATTCACTCACAACACTCTGAGCTGTGTGTTTGAAATCTCATCTCTGTTCTGCAGATAATAAAAGACCAACTTTCTCTGGGTAACTGAATCAGTGAAGTTTATTCACCGGACTCTTGTGTAGTCAAAGAACCCTGTGGAAATTAAAACTTCCTGACAGAATATTTCCACAACACTGCAGTGTTGAAAATGCCCCCCATCACACCAAGCCTGATGTAAATAATGAGAGGATCTTACAATGAAGCTGCTTACCTGACTGAGAGTCCAGCTCTGTTTCGTGATGGCTCGCCTTCTGCTGTGGCTACGGACAAAACCCACCCAGAAAGCGATGCCCCTTCTGCTCACAGCCATTCACTGCAGGGGTACAGGCAACCCCAGTTACCAGCTGACCATCATGGCACAGAAGACAGTGCAAAGACACACTGACTGGAACCTTTGACCAATTCCAACTAAAGCAGCAGGTCGTCGACCTTGTCAAACCTGAAAGCACAGAGAAGAGAAAATGCTTCAGTTTCCACCAGGACATAGGTGAGTATTAACAACTATTAACAAATCTCAAGTCATATTTGCGCCATCATGTTTCATTGTGTCACTGGTAGCCAAGGCAATACACTGTCAAGAGGAGAGGAAGTGCAGACAGGGTTTGCCCCTTTCACAGTGCACGAAAAACCAGTGTTGACGCAAGTTTTTTGTGCACTGTGAAAGGGGTCGATGCAGCATTTTGACTAAGGTCAATGACTCGGCAATTGACCTGTGAGTTTATCGGATCGGCTACAGTGTGAAAGTCGAGCTGCGTCAACCCGCGTCAACTCGCTATTTACCCTATAACGTTGATGTATCTGCCTGCCGCATTCTTCTTTAGTCACGGAGCAGCCCGTCAGGCTGTCACTGTGAAGCTCCAGAGCTGATCGCTTATAAGATCTTCCTGTTGATCTCCAGAGACCCATCTCTGAAGTGCAGAGATTTTAATCAATCAAACAAATCAAATGTGCATCGACATCATCTTTAATAAGAGCACATATGTGAATTAGTCCTACATCATTCTGGGGAAATCCCACCAATTAGGAAATCCCGGTGTGAACTACGTGTACAGCGATCTGGCACACCTTTTTATTGATCATGGCAGTGTGCATTAATACTATATTATTAGTAATAGTACTAGTACTGCTCTGGGTTTAGATAGAAAATTTCCCCCACGTCGACACGGCTTGGATTGGCAATTTCAGTGTGAAAGCGGTATCATTAAGCGCAACACCCCTCAGAATATACACAATAATCTGATGCATTGTTTATATTATACAACTATGTGCAGCTTTTAAGTGGAAAAATAAATATTAGAGTTGTATCATGTCATACACTTAATGTTATATAGCCTATTCAATAGGAAATGAAACATCAAGCAAATTGTGGTTGATGGATTTTTTCGTGACCTGGGCCAAGAGCACATGACCTGCTGCAGACCACAAGTTTATAATCAGATACCCCTTCTCCACTGGGGTGGGTCCAGGGCTGTTTCGGGGCCAGTGCCTGACATAGCACCAGTACTGTGCGTTTCCACAGTCTAAGCACCGGCCCCTGGTGCTTAAAACTGGGGCCGGGCAAGCACCAAGTCTTAGCTGGTCCAGAGCTAAGCACCGATTACGTCGGGGGCGTGGGACGGGGTTACTGCCGACCGGAGTAAATACTTCCTAGTTCGATTGCAAATTAAATGTGTTGAAAGTACTCCCAGGACACAGAGAAGTTTTGCACAAACTGTTACACACTGAAATCCAGAATAATAGTGTTCCACCAGTACTGTGATCATGGTTGTAATCAGGAAATGGCCTATCTGCGTCTCGCTGGCAGCCGCATGTCGGCTATATCCTGATCTGTTTTCAAAGGGCTCAAAGCGATTACAGTAACCATTATCAGTTGTATGGCGTTATATTTGTGCCACATAACTGAGCGAACTGAAGCAGATTTGAGCACAGAAATGTATTCTGTGCTTAGTAAATTTATTTTTGCACAAGCTTTGCCGGGTGAAAAATGAAAACGTAGTGACGTCCTAACGTTTTACAGTGACGTGGTTCTGACTGGGCTCCTTGCCAGTGGAAAAACGACCCGTGTTCAGGAGGAACGCAAGTTGAACCAACTGAGCACCAGCAATGAACTAGCACCAGGTTCCTTTTGGTGGAAAAGGGGTAAGAGACTGCAGAAAGAGTGACCCAGACATGAAATGTCGAATGGACTAGCCTGTAATGTATAGTCGTGAAAAGTAGCGTAAATAAGGAAATACTCAGTGAACCTTTGGCTTGATAAAAGCTGTTTTAAGACATAACTCAGTAACTTGGAAAGAGTATCTTGTTTTTCGAAAACTGTCAAAATACATACCCACATAGAAGGCGAGCCGTAGCTCATAGTGAGCAAAAATGCAACAGAACTGGACTAAATAATACCTGTGATAAACTAATGGCAGTTACGGTAGTTTCTTCCCCTGACATCCTAGAGACAGAACAAGAACCAAGCATTGACGTTAACAAACTTGGATTTGATTCAATTGTATAAACAAAGACTAACACCAAGTTTTATCACATTAAGGTTAGTCTGGTTGTTAGCCACATTTTTATAATGTCATTACCATTTGGGAAAATTAGAAACGCCTGGATGTTAAGTTGCCACTAATCACATTTATAACAAATAGCCGGGACATAAGACTCTGCACCTCTTCCATGTAGGGCCGATTATCGATTGAGATTTTCCAGAGCGATTCCATTCGATATTTCGATATCCATTAATTCAGGGATATTTCAGTTAAAATAAATGCTCCGTTATTTTCTGTGCAGGTTGAGAGTTTGCTGGTAACTTAGGTGCTAATACCTGCTCCAGGCTGGTTTGTTTGAGCCGTGCCAAGTCTGCCGACTGTGTTTCCGGGTGATGTCTCGTCAGATGTTTGCAAAGATTCGTCGTATTGCCGCTGTATTTTAGCTTCCCGTTGCATATTTAGCATACTACTTGTTTTTCGTCCAACTCGTCATTTTCTTCCAACTTCTTAAATGCGAAATGAATCCAAACATCAGCTTTTAAACTCGTCGGAAGTGTCTGGAGAGGTGGCCTCGCTTCCGCCATGTTTGTGTGCTGCTGGCAGTAAAATCTCACGAGATCTTGCTCCTTGGAAAGCGGTGGAAAGCAGCACTAAACGCTGATCACGCGACACTTCTTCTTCGATTTCAGCAGACAAGACGTATTTATGGCGATTGATGCTCTCACGCGAGACAGGCGGGCGGTTTTATAATTCAGGCTGCTTCTCCGCACGTCCAATGAAGAAAAAATATACGCAAGTTAAAAGATAGATCTTTTCATAGGCAATGGTAGCTGTTCACTTGCTCAGCTACCAGCGAGTAGCGAGCTTGTCACCGGCTTCGCAAACGTCCCTGTTATGTTACCTTTTGCATCCAAATAGCAGCTGCAATCAATCTAAATGCAGAGATTCTCCGGGTTGGGTTCTGAGTGCATTCACGGATAAATTAACACTGGTAATAGGCGAACAAGCATTGAAGTAACTTACACGAATGCCACTCCAACCCTCTGTGTCCTTGCCCGAACACGCCTCACGCAGCACGTCTTCTTCCTCTTCTTCTTCTTCTTGTGGTGTTTTATTGGCGGTTGGCAAACAACGTATTGGTGCATTACCGCCACCAACTGGAATGGAGTGTGAATCAGGATGACAACTAATACCCCCCTCAAAAGAATAAAAATAAAATTATATTCTAAAAAGCAGCCTCGGTGCTTTAAGGAACTGGAATATAAATTTGTAACTCTTGTGCCCTGAGCTCTGTTGTAGAATGACTCTGATATCCAGTGGTATTTTAATGTTCCTCAGATGTATAATTAAACTCTGTCTTTCTCTCTCATACTTCTGACACTGGAGTATTATGTGCTCTATTGTCTCTTCTTGGCCACAGTAGTCACAATTCCCTGTCTGATGTTTTCTAATTATGAATAGTGTACTGTTCAGTGCAGTATGTCCAAACCTGAGCCTTGATATTATTGTTTCTTCTCTTCTGTTCCTTCCTGCTCTTCTCATTTCTCCCACTTTCCTTTGTATTCTGTAAAACCATCGTCCCGTCCTCTCTTCCTCCCATTGTTTTTGCCATCTTTCCCTCAGTCTTTGTTTGATGATGCTCTTAGTTTCAGATTTACTGACATTAACTGTCAAATCGATAGATGTCTTTCCTGCTGCCTCCTTTGCTGCCTTATCTGCCATCTCATTTCCTCTGAACCCAATGTGTGCTGGTACCCACACAAAAATCACTGTCAGCCCCATCATCTGAATTCTGTATAGGGTTTGCTGCACTTCAATCAGTATGTCTGGTCTGCTGTGTGACTGACTGTCCTGTAAAGTGATTAATGCTGAGCTGGAATCAGAGCATATAACTGTTCTTAGTGGTCTTGTCTCCTCAACCCACTGTACTGCCAACAGCATTGTGATCATTTCTCCGGTATAACCTGACACTTCTCCACTGATCCGCCTCCCCACGGTGACATTAAACTCTGGGACAATAAAAGCGGCTCCTGCCTTATCTGAGCTCTTTGAGGCATCTGTATAAATCTGGACGTAGCTGGAAAAGTCCTCAATATATGTCTGTACTACCTGCGGGTTATAAATGAGTCCTCTATTCTTGTTTTTCTTTTCTAACGTGAGATCAACTGTGGCATTTGGAAGTATCCAGGGTGGTATAACTGGTAACAGTACTGTAGGACTGATGTTTAGTTGTGCTATTCCCAGTTCTGTTGCTTTCTGTGTACTTGACCAGCCAAAGCTTTTGTTGTTCCTTTTCTCCTTTTCCCAACGTGGTTTTAAAGTGAGTTGTGTTGGATGATCTTGACTGTGCCCCTGCAAATTAACCCAATAAACTGTTGAAAGTTGTAGCCTCCTCAAATCTAATGTCATCTCCCCCATCTCCACCTGTAGTACTGCTGTTGGACTTGTTTTCAGTACTCCTGTACATATCCTCAGTGCCTGATATTGAATATTGTTCAGTCTTTTCAGAAATGTGCCTGCTGCTGATCCATACACCACACTCCCATAGTCCAACACTGATCTGATCAGCCCACAGTATATGGCTTTTAGAGCCACCAAACACCTCATCACATTCAATACTTTCTTACATTTATCCTCCACCTTCTGAATATGTACAGCCCATTTGATTCTTTCATCAAACCAAATTCTCAAGTATTTATAGTATTTCACTCTCTCCAGTTCTTGATTATACAGTTTTAGTTTCATTGTGTTGCTAATTCTTTTCCTTGTGAAAAACATTGTCTTTGTCTTATCGACTGAGAATTTAAAGCCCCACTTATATGACCACTCCTCTATTTTAGTGATGGCACCCTGAACTTTCTTTATAATGAATTCCAGATTACTTCCCCTCTTCCAAATTGCCCCATCATCAGCAAACAGTGATACCCCCCATCTCATTTTCTAAACCTGTAAACACATCATTTATAATGAGGCTGAACAATAATGGACTGATTATGCTACCTTGACCATCACCGGCCCTCCCTGGAATCTAATCTTACTTTATTTATTGGAATTTCCTGTTATAAGCCAGAGAGGGACGTGCTACACCTGGGTGACAAGAGGGGGAAATAAATGATAGACAGGGAGATAAGACAAAACAAAAAGGGAAGTTTACAGACAGGCAGTGCTATTTGAATAAAAAAAAATGTGTAAGCTACTGTGTCATTTCTAACACCTTCATCCCAACACCCAACAGTATTGAACACCAGAGTAGTGGAGGACCTAACCGTATAGAGTAGGCTACCGAGAACACAAATGAAAGAAGTATGTGGAGAAAATATGACCTTAGTGAGAAGTCGGACGAATGATTTGGCACATACTAGCAGTTCACATCAGTACTCAACAATGTGACTCGGGAGGAGTTAATAAGGTCTGGATAAAACATGCATGTGTGTAGAACACCGAAGCCCAGAGCGTCTACCACGACCCCTCATGGCCAGATCGGCCAGGTGTCCACAACAACCCAGGGAAGTGGGAGCATCGACGATGCCAAACCCAGAGAGCTACCCGGGCCACCGAGAACCACGCAGATCCAACGACCAGGAGGAGACAGAAACCACCACTCCCCAGGAGGCCAGGACAGGTCCAAGGGGCCAGTGACACGAGGGCCCACCCATCCCCAACCACCCCGCCATCCACCTCCATCCCCAACCCCCACCCCCCGCCCACACACCCCCAGCCACCCCAACACCCGGGGAGACAGGAGGCCACCGCCGCCCATGAGGCAAGACCCGCGAACCGTGCGCTCCCCTCCGGAGGGAGGGGGGACGAGAGAGCGAGGGAGCACCGGGCCCGCACACAGCAGGTCATCACCGGGCGGCAGCCAGAAGGCGACCGAAGCCGGGTCTGAACGCAAACCATGGGGCCAGTGTGGGCGGGGAGGGAAAGGGAGAGGGAAAAGCGGGGGGACGGACCAGCACCAGCATGAATCCGACAGGGAGACCCACCCCACCCACAGAGACAACCGAGAGCACGGGAGAGAGCAGGCCGAATCCACCTATCAGGGAGCAGCAACTGCATGCGCCGACCCACCCACCCAACCCCCGGCCAGCAAAGAGCCCACCATCAGCCCCCCGACCATACCGACCAGCCGCCACACCCCCAAAACCTAGCTGCCGTAGCACCGCCACTGAGGCCACAGCATCAGGGGGCCCACCATAGCTGCAAGGGGACCCCCCCAGGCCCCCAACCTCCCCCCCCTTGCAGCCCCGAGATTCGAGGGGGCAGGGTCCCACCAGAATGGCCATTAATTTAATTTAGTGATCCCAACCTATTTATGGGCTTCCCTGGTTCCAGACCAGGAAGCCTATCACCCAGAACGTGTTTAGTGCTACCCTGTGTGTAATGTGGTGCATTAAAAGTTGGAAGGGCAGGAGAGGCTGCAGGGGAAGAACAGAGGGCTGCAGGATAAGGGTACCTGCAGCCAACCCTAATCCAAATCCCCAAGCCACCCCAAACCCCCCCAAAAGTGTGAGTGTGTTTACTGTATTAAAATTGAAGAGCAGGGGGGGCAAGTGGGTGGGAGAGGGGGAGACTACAGTGCCCTGGAGCACTGCAATTTGCACCACCAAATCTCCCACCGTCCTCACCCCCACCTGTCTTCAAAGCCCTATGTGTTGAGTCCCTATATATGCCTAAATGTGACTATGTATAGTGAGGTGCAAGATATGTGAAGTGCACATTAAGAGGCAGTCTGGTGTGGACACGGCCCATGGGAACAGAGCCGCGAGGGGAGTAGAAGAGATGGGCATAGCTCCTGAAGCACTGGGCCCCCAGGATCAAGAGGCCAGGGGCCAGGGAGATCCCACACAAACCAGCAGGCCCCACCAACACCATGACCCTGAAAGCAGCAGCCCCAGAGCAGAGCCCCAGCAGCCATGCAGAATTAGAGATGCAGCGACCAGCCAGCACAGCCGAAAAGGATCGATACGCACTCCACCAGCCGGGAGCCAAATGCACAAGCCAGCGCTGTCCGGCAAACAATCCCTCTACTGGTGGGAACGGCGCAAGCCCCTATCCGGCTTGGCCCCATCACAGCTCAGGAACGCGTCGGACCCGGATCGAGGATCGAGCAAGCTGAGTTTGGAACTCCAGTGGTGATATGCAGGCCCAGGCGATTGCCTGAGCACGTGCGGGCCAGAGCACCCACACCCACCCACCCCCCTCCCCCCAGAAGAGAGCCCCCGGCCCCCAAGCCAACCCCACCGGCAACGAGGACCCCCAGACACCCCGGGGACGGGAGAGGGGGGAGGAGGAGCAGGCAGGCAGGAGAGAAGAGAGGAGGGGACGCAGGCAGGAAAGGAACTGGGAAGCACCAAACTGAAAACAGCTCAAATTTATGAGGGGGGTCGGCATATGCTAACAGACAAGAGCAGACTATGAATTTATATTAAGAGCTCTAATAAATAGAGATTATTTTTCTGCCAAAAAATGTAGGACAATGTTTAAAAAAAGAAAAAAAGGGAAACAAGAATAGACTATAGATTTATATTGAGAGCTCTAATTAATGGAGACCATTTTTCTGTAAAAGATGTCAATTGGTTCTTTCGGGAAGCAGATATTTTCTCAAGTGAGATATGCTCAAAGAGGAGGTTTAGCCAATGGGTAATGTTGATTGCTCTTTTATCCTTCCAATTAACCAAGATGGTTTTCTTAGCGATGGCGAGAGCTGCAAGCGTGGGTTGGAGGTGAATGACTGGTACTCGCTGTCATAAAATTGCCAATTAAGCATAAGTTTGGAGATTGTGGGATCCTGCAGTCCAAAATAGAAGAGAGTTTCTGTATTACTGTTGCCCAGAATTGAAAGACAGGAGAACATAGCCACAGTGCATGAAAATAAGTATCGGTAGTTTTTTGAGTGCATTGGGTGCACAAGTCAGACTGTGAGAAACCCATTTTATACATTTTATACTGCGTTACGTGTGTTCTGTGGAGAACCTTCAATTGGATCGGTTGTAGGTTATTATTTTTTGTCATGCTAAATGTGTTTCCACAGATCTGAGTCCAAAAATCATGGTCTAAGGGCATGGATAAGTCTTTCTCCCATTTTGGGATTGGTAAATGTATACAGTCTGTCTTTGAGAGGAAACTATACATTTTTGAGAGGTTTTTCTCATTTTTGGGGAACAATTTGGTGATGTATTTGATAAATTCAGGTGGCTGTAAATCAGGTGGCTGAGAGGTGGACTGAAGTGTTGGGATTCTCTTTGTAATTGTTTTCTTTACCTGCAGGTATTGGAGAAAATTTCCATTCCTTATTCCAAAGGTTTGGAATAAACTCCAGGCTAGCCTTCAGGTCCTTAATGTCATCATGGAGCATCTTAAGTATGTCAAGCTTTTTATTGATCGAATCGAGGACGCTTATCTGGACATCCGTGGTCTCAAGTCTGTTTTCTTCCTCTTGTTTGGGTTTTCCCGGTGAGTTTCGGTGTTGGAGTCTTCCATGGCGCACCGAAAGAAATAGTCGTTGATGAAATCTTCAAGATCCTCCACCTTGAGTGAAGCTATGTACAGCGTTGTCGGTCTAACTTAATTGGTCTGCTTAAAGCACGAAATAAGTCGGCAAAGATGGTATTTTGCTAAATCTTAGTCTAGCAGCTGGGGGCCGCCATGTTGAATCTCGCAAATCTCACAGACTCTCGCGATCTCACAGCATCTCACAGCCCTCTCACCTTCAAAACATCAAAAAACACAGCTACCACACTTTCTCTATTTACCTGTGCTTTTCTGACCTCATGTTCTAGACATACAGCAGGATCCTTGGTGTTTCTCCCTCCCCTAAAACCACTCTGATATTTAGATATATAGCCTTTACTTTCTGTATAATATGTTAACCTGTCATTTATCATTTTCTCCATTATTTTACAGATATTAGATGATAATGCAATTGGCCGATCATTCCCTGGGTTTGTACAGTCTTTTCCTGGTTTGTGTATTGGGACTACAATGGCTTCCTTCCAGCTCTGTGGTAATTCTCCCTCTTCCCAAACTTTGTCATATAATTCTAATAAAATGTCCATGGCTGATTCACTGAGATGTTTTAACATTATGTAGCAAATCCTTTCCTTTCCTGGTGCTGTCAACTTAGTTTTCTTTAGTGCACAGTTCAATTCTGCCTTTGTAAATGGTTGGTTTAATGGGTCATCTGTGTCCTCATCATCCTGTAACAGCTCTATATTCTCTGCTCTTGTGGTTAACCGTCCTTCTTTCCCTTTTTCACTGATGTTTGCTGAACTGTGAATTTTAACAAAAGTCTTTGCCAGCATCTCAGCTTTTTCTTCATCCGTCACTGCTGTTACCTCACCTTCAACTAACACTGGATATCCCCACTCTCCTTTAAGCCCATTCAGTAGCTCAGTCTGTAGTGACTTGGGCTGGGAATCGAAGGGGTGCTGGTTCAAGTCCAGGTCGGACCAAGTTTGGAGGGTGGACTGGTGGCTGGAGAGGTGCCAGTTTCTCCTATTGGGCACTGCCGAGGTGCCGAACCCCCAGCTCCCTGGGCGCTTTACATGGCAGCTCACTGCTCCCTGAGGGGATGGGTTAAATTTCATGTATGTAGTGATATATATGTGACAAATCTATTCTAAATCAAAGAATCTATTCTATTCTTTTTATCATTCTCCACACTTTGCCTATTTCTGTCTCCCTTCCCACAGAGTTACAGAATGTCCTCCAGTACTCCCTCTTTGCATTTTTTATAACCCTCCTGACTTTTGCTTGAGCTCTCTGATAATCAATAAGGTTCTGACCACTGTGGTTCTGTCTCAAGACTTTGAATGCTTTATTTCTTGCCCTAATCACTACATCACACTCCTTTGTCCACCATGGAACAGTCTTCTTTTTGTTCCTACCTCCCCTCTTCTGAATGGCCTCCTTTGCTGCCTCTAGAAGTGCCTTACACAGAGCAAGGTTAAAGTTATTAACATCATCATTTATATTGATTTTCTTAATTTCTCTGTCACATATGATCCCAAATTTCTTCCAGTCAGCACTGCTAAAAGCCCACCTCTGCTCTCCCCCAGTGTCATACTCCTCTACCGTTACACCTACTGCTGTGATGATGGGATAGTGATCACTGCCCACAGTTGTCTCGCTGTTTACCCCCCATGAACAAATACCTGCCATTGAGTGTGATACCAGTGTCAGATCTATTGCATGTCCCCATTCTGATATTAACTTTAGTTCCACTCCCATCATTCAAGCACACTAGGTTTTTACTCTCAATTATCTCTTCTATTACCACACCATTGTTATCAGTCCCACTGCCCCATAGTGTACTGTGAGCATTCAAATCCCCACACCATATTACTTTCCCTCGTATTTGTGCTGTCAATTCATTCATTGTCTCAGTTGTCATTCTACTGCATGGAATGTAAAAGTTAACAATTTTAATGTTTCCTTCTTTTGTCCAGACTTTGATTATTACATATTCGAGCTCTGATCCTTTTCCCATCACTCTGTACTGTATCCCTTGTTTGACAAATGTTGCACACCCTCCTCCACTGCCCTCCCCTCTATCTCTGCGGACGCTATCATAGCCTTTTATTACAAAATCCAGCGATGGTTTGAGCCAGGTTTCTTGAATACATATGACATCTGGTTTCTTTTTTATTCCCTTAATGAATCCTTTAAATTCTTGATCATTTGCTATCAGGCTTCTAGCGTTCCACTGTAAAATAATCAGGGTCCTTTTTCACCTGAACTCCCCACTCTCCCATCTGCCTCAAGGCTTTTTGTAATCTGTTCCCAGGACACATTTTTCTTCCCCAAAAACTTCCCTGCTCCCCTCACAATTATCTTGATCTTTTCTGTTTTGTGTTTGACTTGGTCGGTACAGTTAATAACATAGGCCATGAAGAGAATCAGTTTATCTACTGCCACCTCTGTGTTAGCTTCCTCCGTTTGCTCTTCCTCTTTGGACCTGATTAATTTTTCCTGTGACACTCTTTCCCTTTTGACCATCTACCCTCTTCACTGCCTCTGCATAGCTGATGTTGTTTGTTGCTTTCACCTGCTCTATTTCCAGTGCCCTCTTCCTGACTTCACACTGACTGTATGTCACCCTGTGCTGTCCACCACAGTTACAAAATTTCTCCTGACCCTCAGTTTTGGATTCCTCTACCCTGTGCTCCCCTCCACATTTGGGACACCTCTGTTTGCCTCTGCAGGCTGCTGCTGTATGCCCATACCTCTGGCACTTAAAACAGCGAAGTCTGACTGGAAAATACATATATCCTATTTTAACTGTTTCTGGGAGTACTGTGTCCTGAAACTCCAGCAGAACAGACAGACTATCCACCCTATCCATTAACTGTTCTCTGTAGTCTCTTTGCTCTGCTCACTTCACCCCCAGAGATGCTCCGTTTTAGTTTGTCCAGGTCCTCATCAACAGGAATCCCTGTTATCACTCCCATAACCCTTCTTTCAGTTATCACTTTCTTACAAATGCTTTCTATTTGTAGCGCTTTGTTCTTCTGTTCCTCTGTTTTACATATTATCAACAGAGTCCCATCCCTTAAGGTTTTTGCTATCTCCACCTCTCCTAGCTTCTTTCTCAGCTCCCTGCTCAGTGTAATTGGACTCAGGCTAACCTCTTCATCTTCCTTTCTAAATTTCAGAATTACTTTAAATCCCTCTCTCATCATTTTTTTCCGGACTACTCACCCATCATCATCTGAACTGTTCTCTTCAAAGCTTCTCTTGCTGAGTTTATTTACATCGTCTCGTCTGTTTCTTCCTCTACCTCTCCCACTAAAAACTGGTGTCCATCAGCCAAAATCCATATTACCTTCCTGTGTCGGTCAAACCCGACCTTCTTCTTCTTCTTCTTCATCTTCATCTTCTTTGGTTTTTAATGGCGGTTGGCAACCAGCTTGAAGGTGCAATTACCGCCACCTACTGAACTGGAGTGTGGGCATTAGATTGGCAGACAAAAAAAACAAACCTCTAAATCCTAAATCCTGTCAAACAGTCCTGTTTCTTTAAAGAACACAATGAGATTCCTGTCATGTCTGTCAAGTTAAGTGTTTATTATTTTTCAGTTTTGTATTTTGGTCTGGTCATTTCCAGTTTTATTTTGAAATTAATTGTCTTCCCTTGTGTTTCAGCTTGTCGCTTCCCATCCTCATGTCTCCCGTGTCTGGTGATTGTCAGCCCCGCCCCTGATTGTTTCCACCTGTTCCCCATCACCTAGTGTATATATGTTTGTCTCCCCCAGTCCTGTGCCAGTACGTCTTGAGTCCATGTCGCCAAGCTACCAGCCATCTTCATGTCCACATTCTCGTCCCTGTCAGGTTCTACCTTGTTGTGTGAGCTGTTTGTTATTATTGTTAGTTTTTGTCACCTTGTTTGTCTTGTGTAGTTTTGGTAATTTGTAGTATTTTCTTAGTGAGGGCCTTTAGTTAGTTATTTCCTTCTTGCCCTTTGAGTTGCCTTTTCCTGCCTAGTGCCTGAGCTATTTCCTTTAGTCTAGTTTTTCCCTGCCACCCTTAGCAGAGCTCCTCAGTTCCCAGTCAGGTCAGAGTGCATATTTCTCCCAATACTGTTTGTATTTTTTTGTTTTAATAAATTGACTGTTTGTTTGTATTGGAGTCTTGCTTTTGGGTTCATTTTCTGTGTCTGAGCCACGTTCTTAGAATTCCTGGCATAAACGGTACTAAGGCTCTGTACATTGAGTGTTATTTTTACTTTCTCTGCTGCTCTTAACAGTTCTTTCCTTTCTTCCTCATACCTCCTGCGTTCAAACAGAACATGATGTAGCCTACCGATTCAGATTTATAACAGTGATTACATTTCCCATCTATGTGTTTTCCTATCCTTTGCATCATTTCATTTAACCCTTGTATGTCCTGTTCTGATGCGAGAGATCACTGCTTCCTCTCTCCTGTTCCTGATCATCATTTTTCGCTTCCCTACCTACCTCTGTATATCATATAGGTGTCTTCCTGTGTCATGACTGTCCCAGAGACTTTGCCGTCTTGCCTGTATGTGAATTTTAGGGCCCAAGCGGACTGTGAAACAGGTCCGCAGGTGACCTATTGAAAGTGTAGTGTTTATTCTTAATCTTATTAGGGCCCGAGCGGACTGTGAAACAGGTCCGCAAGGGACCTATTGAAACTGTAATGTTTATTCTTATTATTAGGGCCCGAGCGGACTGTGAAACAGGGGTGCGTTTCCCAAATAACGACGGAAGTTAGCATGAAACCACGGTAGTACGTAGTACTTCCGAACGACCGAACTTCCCATTTCCGACCGTTTCCCAAAAATCTCCAACTACTGTCGTACTATGAAAGTTGGAACTTCCGTCGTCCGAACAACATAGTATCCAGATGTTTCGGAAGTGTTCGGAGAGCACTCGGATGCATTCGTTGCAGAAAGCGTGTTGACGACAGAAACGTAGTTTTATTTCCATCAAGCCAGTGTGACATCTTTAGAAACTTTGGGAAATATTCATCAACACGATCATGTTCCCTACTCACTGAAAGTAAGAACTGAATGCAGTTTGTTTCATATAATCGTAATAAATTGAAGACATAAAATACATACATCCAGCCTATATATCCCTACAGCTCCTGCACCACTCCGTGGTGGGATAGGACAGTGGTTAGAGTGTTGGCACTGCAGTGTGTCAACATGGTGATTAGTTAGGCATGGGTTCAAATCCTTCTGAGGATGATAAGGTGATTCACTTTTGCTGGCAGATAAGATGTAGCCTAGTAATATTTCTGACATTGTATTCCATTATCGAGTGGTGTATTAGCAATATTTATGAACATTTAACACCACCTTATCATCAGTTGTTGGTCTCCACCTTATTCTATTGGACTGCTTTAATGATGAATTATTTTCAGTTAGAAAACTTATGTGTATCTGTATGTGACACACTATCATTTGCAACTGCACTGTAACTGTCAGACTTATATTTCTGTTTTTCTTTTTTCTCTAATAGTTTATCAAAAATTGCACATTGTATTATTATCTATTATCATATTTTATCATAATCTGCGCCTTGCATTCCTCTTATGTATCTATTACAGTATACAGTTTGGTACTTTATCTCTTACTTTATTTTTATCCTCCTGACCCCTGCATGTCCCTGTGTGCTTCCATCTTTCAAGCTGCTGGAATTGTGAATTTGTCTGTGAGATGAATAAAGTATCTATCTATCTATCTATCTATCTAATAATATAATATAACATAATATAGTTATTTAACAGTAGGCTATTTACGTTGTAATTTGAAACTTCTAGGGCGACACAAACATTTGTTATTAAAACATAACTTGCGTCTTTTCACCTCAACTGTGAGGTGAAAGTTAAAGTGACATTCTTCATTCATGCTGTGGGGG
Source organism: Synanceia verrucosa (assembly GCA_029721515.1). Classification (NCBI taxonomy): domain Eukaryota; kingdom Metazoa; phylum Chordata; class Actinopteri; order Perciformes; family Synanceiidae; genus Synanceia; species Synanceia verrucosa. Next base: position 23,657,454 of record CM056567.1, read on the forward strand.
GATCATGGATCACAGGGTGTCTAATCCTGACATTTCAAGCTCCAAGAAGAAGTAGAGGACATGACGTCACCTGAACGAACATTCAACGACAGCTCCATGCTATTCGTTCGAACGACACAACTTTCCGATGCAACTTCCGATGCATCGTTCCAACTAAGCTTTTGGGAAACACTTCCGTCGTTCAACGATGCATCGGACTGCGTTAGTTGTAAACATCGGAAGTTGCGTCGTTCGGACGATGCTGTTGGGAAATACCTGCGTCGTAGATCCATCGTTCGAACGTAGGAAGTAGCTAACGACGTTAGCAACGAACCTTTTGGGAAACACACCCCAGGTCAGCAAGGGACCTATTGAAACTATAGTGTTTATTATTATTATTATTATTAGGGCCCGAGCGGACTGTGAAACAGGTCCGCAAGGGACCTATTGAAACTGTAGTGTTTTTTATTATTATTATTATGAGGGCCCGAGCGGACTGTGAAACAGGTCCGCAAGGGACCTATTGAAACTGTAGTGTTTATTATTATTAGGGCCCGAGCGGACTGTGAAACAGGTCCGCAAGGGACCTATTGAAACTGTAATATTTTTTTATCATTATTATTATTATTAGGGCCTGAGCGGACTGTGAAACAGGTCCGCAAGGGACCTATTGAAACTGTAGTGTTTATTAGGGACTGAGCGGACTGTGAAACAGGTCCGCAAGGGACCTATTGAAACCGTAATGTTTATTCCTATATTGTTGTAAAAATCTCACAATTTATTTTTCCGAAGAGCATCATTCATTACAGATAAAGATGAAATTACTGTGTGACATACAGTTCACAAAGCATCTTGTGGAAGCCTGTCGGACCTTCTCTGAGAGGCAGCTAAGCTTAGCTTGACCGTAAGCTTGCCCGGGACCAGGCTTGTCACATTGGCTGAGTTACCATGGTTACCAAGCCACGCTAGCCCTAAGCCTCGTTTGTGGAACTCTCACTTAAATTAGCCAAGCTAACCGAAATAAACCAGGCTTTGAGCTAAGCCAGCTTCGTGGAATACCCCCCAGGTCCGCAAGGGACCTATTGAAACTGTAGTGTTTATTATTAGGGCCCGAGCGGACTGTGAAACAGGTCCGCAAGGGACCGATTGAAACTGCAATGTTTGTTCTTATTAGGGCCCGAGCGGACTGTGAAACAGGTCCGTAAGGGACCTATTGAAACTGTAGTGTTTATTAGGGACCGAGCGGACTGTGAAACAGTTCCGCAAGGGACCTATTGAAACTGTAGTGTTTATTAGGGCCCGAGCGGACTGTGAAACAGGTCCGCAAGGGACCTATTGAAACTGTATTGTTTATTATTAGGGCCCGAGCGGACTGTGAAACAGGTCCGCAAGGGACCTATTGAAACTGTACTGTTTATTAGGGCCCGAGCAGACTGTGAAACAGGTCCGCAAGGAACCTATTGAAACTGTCGTGTTTATTCTTCTTATTATTAGGGCCCGAGCGGACTGTGAAACAGGTCCGCAAGGGACCTATTGAAACTGTAACGTTTATTAGGGCCCAAGGGGACTGTGAAACAGGTCCGCAAGGGACCTATTGAAACTGTAATGTTTATTCTTGTTATTATTATTATTTTTAGGGCCAGAGCGGACTGTGAAACAGGTCCGCAAGGGACCTATTGAAACTGTAACGTTTATTAGGGCCCAAGCGGACTGTGAAACAGGTCCGCAAGGGACCTATTGAAACTGTAGTGTTTATTATTAGGGCCCGAGCGGACTGTGAAACAGGTCCGCAAGGGACCTTTTGAAACTGTAATGTTTATTCTTATTAAGGCCCGAGCGGACTGTGAAACAGGTCCGCAAGGGACCTATTGAAACTGTAGTGTTTATTATTAGGGCCCGAGCGGACTGTGAAACAGGTCCGCAAAGGACCTATTGAAACTGTAGTGTTTATTATTATTAGGGCCCAAGCGGACTGTGAAACAGGTCCGCAAGGGACCTATTGAAACTGTAGTGTTTATTAGGGCCCGAGCGGACTGTGAAACAGGTCCGCAAGGGACCTATTGAAACTGTAGTGTTTATTATTATTATTTATTATTATTATTATTAGGGCCCGAGCGGACTGTGAAACACGTCCGCAAGGGACCTATTAAAACTGTAATGTTTATTTAGGGCCCGAGCGGACTGTGAAACAGTTCCGCAAGGGACCTATTGAAACTGCAGTGTTTATTAGGGCCCGAGCAGACTGTGAAACAGGTCCGCAAGGGACCTATTGAAACTGTATTGTTTATTATTAGGGCCCGAGCGGACTGTGAAACAGGTCCGCAAGGGACCTATTGAAACTGTACTGTTTATTAGGGCCCGAGCGGACTGTGAAACAGGTCCGCAAGGAACCTATTGAAACTGTAGTGTTTATTCTTCTTATTATTAGGGCCCGAGCGGACTGTGAAACAGGTCCGCAAGGGAGCTATTGAAACTGTAATGTTTATTCTTATTCTTATTATTATTGTTAGGGCCCGAGCGGACTGTGAAACAGGTCCATGTGTAAGCAATGTGCAAGGAAGTCGGCCATTTTGAATTTTGGATTTTCTGATGAAAACGAACTCGTCCTAGGGATTTCGTCCGATCTACTTGAAATTTGGTACTCTTCATCTCCAGACCTAGCTGAGCAAAAGTTGTGCTCTGCACATAATTAGGTCAAAGGCCGTGGCCACTAGGGCTTGAGAAACTTTGGCGAATTCGCCGTCTAAATTCGAACAACTCTCACGTTCACATACTCTATCCAAGCAGCTTCAAATTTTCTGAGCATGATGGGGACTCAGCCCTGAACGTTCTGATGTATTAATGTCACGCCTGACACATGGCACCCCCCAGTGGAAATAGGAGGTGACCAGTTCTTTGGCTTTTTGATGGCTTGAAGAAACTTGTATCATCGTGAAAGTTCATGCCCAGGTCAAGGGTGGTGACCTCTAACATCTGATGTGGTCCACACTAATGGGCGAAATGGGCGAAATTCGGGGCAAAATGGCCCAATAGCGCCCCCTTGAAATTTTCAAAAACCCCTCCCCATAGGGGTTTTTATGGAGTTGGAAAATGAAAATTAGTACACACGTGTACCTTGACCAGATGCACAAAAAAGTCTCTTGCACCAACTGTCTATTCCAAACAGGAAGTCGGCCATTTTGTTTCCACTCTTCATTTTGGCTGGATTTCCACATTGAACCATCGGATGGCCGTAACTCCTTTGTTTATTGGCCAAATCGCTTGACGTTTATTGCCCCCTGCTCGCACTGCCGTACCCATCTGATACCCGACCGCGACATACCGCGAGGGCCCGACATAACCGCTCGCGGTTTTGTAGTTATTATTTAGGGCCCGAGCGGACTGTGAAACAGGTCCGCAAGGGACCTATTGAAACTGTAGTGTTTATTATTATTATTGTTAGGGCCCGAGCGGACTGTGAAACAGGTCCGCAAGGGACCTATTGAAACTGTAGTGTTTATTATTATTATTATTATTATTATTATTATTATTATTATTAGGGCCCGAGCGGACTGTGAAACAGGTCCGCAAGGGACCCATTGAAACTGTAGTGTTTATTAGGGCCCGAGCAGACTGTGAAACAGGTCCGCAAGGGACCTATTGAAACTGTAGTGTTTATTATTATTATTATTATTATTATTATTATTATTCCTGACACTTTGTTTTCCCAAATTTCGCCCCTTTCCAATCGTTAAAAAGTTGTGTAACTTTGCACATTCCAGCGGCCCGATCCGAAATTCGATATTTTGGGGTGCTCGCACACGGCGCTTGTGAAATGGCTGAGTAGCGCCCCCTACAAAGTTGAAAAAATCCCATAGGGAAATTCGCTAACTTTGGCGTACCTCAACGAAAACAGGTACACATGTTAAGCATACCCAGACAAACAAAATTGTCTCTTGGCAGGAAGCTGAAATTCCAACAGGAAGTCGGCCATTTTGAATTTTGGGTTTTCTGATGAAAACGAACTAGTCCTAGGGATTTCGTCCGATCGACGTGAAATTTGGTACAGATCATCTCCAGACCTAGCTGAGCAAAAGTTGTGCTCTGCGGGTAATTAGGTCAAAGGGCGTGGCCACTAGGGCTTGCTAAACTTTGGCGAATTCGCCGTTTAAATTCGAACGGCTCTCACGTTCACATAGTGGATCCTAGCAACTTCAAATTTTCTGAGCATGCCCTGATTGTCCGATATATTCATATCAAGCCTTACTCATGGCGCCCCCCGGTGGTAACAGGAAGAGACTCATTCTTACTTTTTACTTTTACCGATTTCACATTTACTCCATCAACTTCATTACACTTCTAAAACATAAATAACAACTCAGTGAAGATACAGTCCGAACGCTGTGAGGCTACGGCTAACGGCGTCCGTGTGGCGGCATGGCAAATCTTGACAATTTTTCGAGAAAAAACGTTTGGCTTTTTGACGGCTTAAATAAAGTTGTATCATCATGAAAATTGATACACAGGTCAAGGCTGGCGTCCTCTAACATCTGATGGGGGCCACAACTTTCAAAAACCCCTCCCCATAGGGTTTTTTATGGACTTGGACCATGAAAATCAGTACACGTGTACCTTGTCTAGACGCACAAAAAAGTCTCTAGCACCAACTGTCTATTCCAAACAGGAAGTCGGCCATTTTGTTTCTACTCTTCATTTTGGCGTGATTTCCACATTTAATCATCGAATGGCCGTAACTCCTTTGTGTATTGTTGGAATCGTTTGATGTTTATTGCCCCGTGCTTGCACCGCCGTACCCATCTGATGCCCGACCGCGACGTACCGCGAAGGCCCTACATAACCGCTTGCGGTTTTCTAGTATGCTGTTGAATCATGATGTTTCTACTCAAATCTAACAAGAATAAGCAATGTTTTGTGGAAAAAAATCATTCTGAATGATGAATGAAGGTAAACCAGCTTTCCTATGCGTAAATCATGCTGAAAATGCCCCAATCGCCTTTTCTCGTCCTGAAAAGCTAAAAAAAAAGTAAATGAAATACATTATGGATCGACAGAACATACCCAAAACTCATTATATGGTCTTGAATCATGATGAATCAAGAATAAGCAATATTTTGTGGAAAGAAATCATTCTGAATGTTAAATGAAGGTAAACCAGCTTTCCTATGCGTAAATCATGCTGAAAATGCCCCAAACGCCTTTTCTCGACCTGAAAAGCTCAAAAGGACATAGAAATCAAATACATTATGGATCTACAGAACATACCCAAAACTCATTATATGATGTTGAATCATGATGTTTCTACTCAAATCTAACAAGAATAATCAATATTTTGTGGAAAAAAAATCATTCTGAATGTTAAATGAAGGTATACCAGCTTTCCTATGCATAAATCATGCTAAAAAAGCCCCAAACGCCTTTTCTCAACCTGAAAAGCTCAAAAGGACATAGAAATCAAATACATTATGGATCAACAGAACATACCCAGAACTCATTATATGGTGGTGAATCATGATGTTTCCACTCAAATCTAACAAGAATAAGCAATATTTTGTGGAAAAAATCATTCTGAATGATAAATGAAGGTAAACCAGCTTTCCTATGCGTAAATCATGCTGAAAATGCCCCAAACGCCTTTTCTCGACCTGAAAAGCTCAAAAGGACATAGAAATCAAATACATTATGGATCTACAGAACATACCCAAAACTCATTATATGATGTTGAATCATGATGTTTCCACTCACATCTAACAAGAATAAGCAATATTTTGTGGAAAAAATCATTGTGAATGATGAATGAACGTAAACCAGCTTTCCTATGCTTAAATCATGCTGAAAATGCCCCAATCGCCTTTTCTCGACCCGAAAAGCTCAAAAACACACAGAACTCAAATACATTATGGATCTACAGAACATACCCAAAACTCATTATATGGTGTTGAATCATGATGTTTCTACTCAAATCTAACAAGAATAATCAAAATTTTGTGGAAAAAAATATTCTGAATGATGAATGAAGTTAAACCACCTTTCCTATGCGTAAATCATGCTGAAAATGCCCCAATCACCTTTTCTCGACCTGAAAAGCTCAAAAAGACATATAAATCAAATACATTATGGATCTACAGAACATACCCGAAACTCATTATATGGTGTTGATTGAGGATGTTTCTACTCAAATCTAACAAGAATAAGCAATATTTTGTGGAAAAATTCATTCTGAATGATGAATGAAGGTAAACCAGCTTTCCTATGCTTAATTCATGCTGAAAATGCCCCAAACGCCTTTTCTCGACCTGAAAAGCTCAAAAAGACATAGAAATCAAACATATTATGGATCTACAGAACATACTCGAAACTCATTATATGGTGTTGATTCAGGATGTTTCTACTCAAATCTAACAAGAATAAGCAATATTTTGTGGAAAAATTCATTCTGAATGATGAATGAAGGTAAAACAGCTTTCCTATGCTTAATTCATGCTGAAAATGCCCCAATCGCCTTTTCTCGACCTGAAAAGCTCAAAAACACACAGAAATCAAATACATTATGGATCTACAGAACATACCCAAAACTCATTATATGATGTTGAATCATGATGTTTCCACTCACATCTAACAAGAATAAGCAATATTTTGTGGAAAAAATTATTCTGAATGATGAATGAAGGTAAACCAGCTTTCCTATGCTAAATTCATGCTGAAAATGCCCCAATCGCCTTTTCTCGACCTGAAAAGCTCAAAAACACACAGAAATCAAATACATTATAGATTCACAGAACATACCCAAAACTCATTATATGATATTGAATCATGATGTTTCTGCTCAAATTTAACAAGAATAAGCAATATTTTGTGGAAAAAATCATTCTGAATGATGAATGAAGGTAAACCAGCTTTCCTATGCTTCAATCAGGCTGAAAATGCCCCAAACGCCTTTTCTCGACCGGAAAAGCTCAGAAACACACAGAAATCAAATACATTATGGATCTACAGAACATACCCAAAACTCATTATATGGTGTTGAATCATGATGAATCAAGAATAAGCAATATTTTGTGGAAAGAAATCATTCTGAATGATGAATGAAGGTAAACCTTCTTCCTCTGCTTAAAACATGCTGAAAATGCCCAATCGCCTTTTCTCGACCTGAAAAGATCAAAAACACACAGAAATCAAACACATTATGGATCTACAGAACATACCCAAAACTTATTATATGATGTTGAATCATGATGTTTCTACTCAAATCTAACAAGAATAAGCAATATTTTGTGGAAAAAATCATTCTGAATGATGAATGAAGGTAAACCAGCTTTCCTATGCGTAAATCATGCTGAAAATGCCCCAAACGCCTTTTCTCAACCAGAAAAGCTCCAAAACACACAGAAATCAAATACATTATGGATCTACAGAACATACCCAAAACTCATTATGTGGTGTTGAATCATGATGTTTCTACTCAAATCTAACAAGAATAAGCAATATTTTGTGGGAAAAAATCATTCTGAATGATGAATGAAGGTAAACCAGCTTTCCCATGCTTAAATCATGCTGAAAATGCCCCAATCGCCTTTTCTCAACCTGAAAAGCTCAAAAGGACATAGAAATCAAAAACATTATGGATCTACAGAACATACCCAAAACTCATTATGTGGTGTTGAATCATGATGTTTCTACTCAAATCTAACAAGAATAAGCAATATTTTGTGGGAAAAAATCATTCTGAATGATGAATGAAGGTAAACCAGCTTTCCTATGCTTCAATCAGGCTGAAAATGCCCCAAACGCCTTTTCTCGACCGGAAAAGCTCAGAAACACACAGAAATCAAATACATTATGGATCTACAGAACATACCCAAAACTCATTATATGGTGTTGAATCATGATGAATCAAGAATAAGCAATATTTTGTGGAAAGAAATCATTCTGAATGATGAATGAAGGTAAACCTTCTTCCTCTGCTTAAAACATGCTGAAAATGCCCAATCGCCTTTTCTCGACCTGAAAAGATCAAAAACACACAGAAATCAAACACATTATGGATCTACAGAACATAGCCAGAACTCATTATGTGGTGTTGAATCATGATGTTTCTACTCACATCTAACAAGAATAAGCAATATTTTGTGGAAAAAATCATTATGAATGATGAATGAAGGTAAACCAGCTTTCCTATGCTTAAATCATGCTGAAAATGCCCCAAACGCCTTTTCTCGACCTGAAAAGCTCAAAAAGACATAGAAATCAAATACATTATGGATCAACAGAACATACCCAGAACTCATTATGTCGTGTTGAATTATCATGTTTCCACTCACATCTTACAAGATTAAGCAATATTTTGTTGAGAAAATCATTCTGAATGATGAATGAAGGTAAACCAGCTTTCCTATACGTAAATCATGCTGAAAATGCCCCAAACGCCTTTTCTCGACCTGAAAAGCTCAAAAACACACAGAAATCAAGTACATTATAGATCAACAGAACATACCCAGAACTCATTATGTGGTGTTGAATTATCATGTTTCCACTGACATCTAACAAGATTAAGCAATATTTTGTTGAGAAAATCATTCTGAATGATGAATGAAGTTAAACCAGCTTTCCTATGCTTAAATCATGCTGAAAATGCCCCAATCGCCTTTTCTCGACCTGAAAAGCTCAAAAACACACAGAAATCAAATACATTATGGATCTACAAAACATACCCAAAACTCATTATATGATGTTAAATCATGATGTTTCTACCCAAATCTAACAAGAATAAGCAATATTTTGTGGAAAAAATCATTCTGAATGATGAATGAAGGTAAACCAGCTTTCCTATGCGTAAATCCATCCATTATCTACCGCTTACCCTCATAGGGTCGCGGGGGGGCTGGAGCCTATCCCAGCTGTCTAAGGGCGGAAGGCAGGGTACACCCTGGACAAGTCGCCACCTCATCACATAGAAACAGACAACCACTCACACCTACGGTCAATTTAAATTAGCCAATTAACCTAATCCCCATGCATGTTTTTGGATGGTGGGAGGAAGCCGGAGTACCCGGAGAGAACCCACGCAGACACGGGGAGAACATGCAAACGCCACACAGAAAGGCGCCGGGCCCGGGATTCAAACCCACTACCTTCTTGCTGTGAGGCGACAGTGCTAACCACTACACCACCATGCCGCCCCCTATGCGTAAATTATGTTGAAAATGCCCCAATCGCCTTTTCTCGACCTGAAAAGCTCAAAAACACACAGAAATCAAACAAATTATGGATCTACAGAACATACCCAAAACTTATTATATGTTGTTGAATCATGATGTTTCTACTCAAATCTAACAAGAATAATCAATATTTTGTGGAAAAAATCATTCTGAATGATGAATGAAGTTAAACCAGCTTTCCTATGCTTAAATCATGCTGAAAATGCCCCAATCGCCTTTTCTCGACATGAAAAGCTCAAAAACACACAGAAATCAAATACATTATGGATCTACAGAACATACCCAAAACTCATTCTATGATGTTGAATCATGGTGTTTCTACTCAAATCCAACAAGAATAAGCAATATTTTGTGGAAAAAAATCATTCTGAATGATGAATAAAGGTAAACCAGCTTTCCTCTGCTTAAATCATGCTGAAAATGCCCCAATCGCCTTTTCTCGACCTGAAAAGCTCAAAAAGACATATAAATGAAATACATTATGGATCAACAGAACATAGCCAGAACTCATTATGTGGTGTTGAATCATGATGTTTCTACTCACATCTAACAAGAATAATCAATATTTTGTGGAAAAAAATCATTCTGGATCATGAATGAAGGTAAACCAGCTTTCCTATGCTTAAATCATGCTGAAAATGCCCCAAACGCCTTTTCTCGAGCTGAAAAGCTCAAAAAGACATAGAAATCAAACAAATTATCGATCTACAGAACATACCCAGAAAGTATGATATGGTGTTGAATCATGATGTTTCTTCTCAAATCTAACAAGAATAAGCAATATTTTGTGGAAAAAATCATTATGAATGATGAATGAAGGTAAACCAGCTTTCCTATGCTTAAATCATGCTGAAAATGCCCCAATCGCCTTTTCTCGACCTGAAAAGCTCAAAAAGACATAGAAATCAAATACATTATGGATCAACAGAACATACCCAGAACTCATTATGTCGTGTTGAATTATCATGTTTCCACTCACATCTTACAAGATTAAGCAATATTTTGTTGAGAAAATCATTCTGAATGATGAATGAAGGTAAACCAGCTTTCCTATACGTAAATCATGCTGAAAATGCCCCAAACGCCTTTTCTCGACCTGAAAAGCTCAAAAACACACAGAAATCAAGTACATTATAGATCTACAGAACATACCCAAAACTTATTATATGTTGTTGAATCATGATGTTTCTACTCAAATCTAACAAGAATAATCAATATTTTGTGGAAAAAATCATTCTGAATGATGAATGAAGTTAAACCAGCTTTCCTATGCTTAAATCATGCTGAAAATGCCCCAATCGCCTTTTCTCGACCTGAAAAGCTCAAAAACACACAGAAATCAAATACATTATGGATCTACAGAACATACCCAAAACTCATTCTATGATGTTGAATCATGGTGTTTCTACTCAAATCCAACAAGAATAAGCAATATTTTGTGGAAAAAAATCATTCTGAATGATGAATAAAGGTAAACCAGCTTTCCTCTGCTTAAATCATGCTGAAAATGCCCCAAACGCCTTTTCTCGACCTGAAAAGCTCAAAAACACACAGAAATCAAATACTTTATGGATCGACAGAACATACCCAAAACTCATTATATGGTGTTGAATCATGGGGAGTAATTCCCGGAGAGAACCCACGCAGACACGGGAGAACATGCAAACGCCACACAGAAAGGCCAGGTCCGGGATTCAAACCCACTACCTTCTTGCTGTGAGGCGACAGTGCTAACCACTACACCACCATGCCGCCCCTATGCAAATCATGCTGAAAATGCCCCAATCGCCTTTTCTCGACCTGAAAAGCTCAAAAAGACATATAAATCAAATACATTATGGATCTACAGAACACACCCAAAACTCATAATATGGTGTTGATTCATCATGTTTCTACTCAAATCTAACAAGAAAAAGCAATATTTTGTGGAAAAAATCATTCTGAATGATGAATGAAGGTAAACCAGCTTTCCTATGCTTAAATCATGCTGAAAATCCCTCAATCGCCTTTTCTCCACCTGAAAAGCTCAAAAAGACATATAAATCAAATACATTATGGATCAACAGAACATACCCAAAACTCATTATGTGGTGTTGAATTATCATGTTTCTACTCAAATCCAACAAGAATAAGCAATATTTTGTGGAAAAAAATCATTCTGAATGATGAATAAAGGTAAACCAGCTTTCCTCTGCTTAAATCATGCTGAAAATGCCCCAAACGCCTTTTCTCGACCTGAAAAGCTCAAAAACACACAGAAATCAAATACTTTATGGATCGACAGAACATACCCAAAACTCATTATATGGTGTTGAATCATGATGAATCAAGAATAAGCAATATTTTGTGCAAAGAAATCATTCTGAATGTTAAATGAAGGTAAACCAGCTTTCCTATGCTTAAATCATGCTGAAAATGCCCCAATCGTCTTTACTCGACCTGAAAAGCTCAAAAAGACATATAAATCAAATACATTATGGATCTACAGAACACACCCAAAACTCATAATATGGTGTTGATTCATCATGTTTCTACTCAAATCTAACAAGAAAAAGCAATATTTTGTGGAAAAAATCATTCTGAATGATGAATGAAGGTAAACCAGCTTTCCTATGCGTAAATCATGCTGAAAATCCCTCAATCGGCTTTTCTCCACCTGAAAAGCTCAAAAAGACATATAAATCAAATACATTATGGATCAACAGAACATACCCAAAACTCATTATGTGGTGTTGAATTATCATGTTTCCACTCACATCTAACAAGATTAAGCAATATTTTGTTGAGAAAATCATTCTGAATGATGAATGAAGGTAAACCAGCTTTCCTATGCTTAAATCATGCTGAAAATGCCCCAATCGCCTTTTCTCGACATGAAAAGCTCAAAAACACACAGAAATCAAATACATTATGGATCTACAGAACTCAAGTCAAGTCAAGTCAACTTTATTTGTATAGCCCAATATCACAAATTTTGAATTTGCCTCATTGGGCTTTACAATCTGTACAGGATATGACACCCTCTGTCCTTTACAAATGACCCTCGCATCGACTAAGGAAAAACTCCCCCAAAAAAAAACCTTTTAACAGGGAAAAAGAAACGGAAGAAACCTCAGGAAGAGCAACAGAGGAGGGATCCCTCTTCCAGGATGGACAGACGTGCAATAGATGCCATGTGTACAGAATAACAACAATGAAAACACATTAACGCTACATATAAAATTGTATGGAAATGTCCAACTCAGTATAACAACAGCTAATATACAGTGTGTATATATTGAATTATATGAGAGTGTCCAAGGGGATGAAGAGCATCATCAAGCTATCTGCACAGGATGAGAAGCATGTCGTCCTCTCCACCACACCAACCAGAAGAAGCCTGGGCAGCACATCTTCCACTCCACCACACCAAACAGGAGAAACCTCCGCAGGATGACCTCATCACCACCACGTCACTCAGAACCAGAAGATGAAGCCTGACTGGTCTGCACAACCACTACTCCACCAGGTAGACTGGATCCATGGATACATGTGAGATGAGAACGCACAGGGACTACGAGGCACAAAATTAATCAGCAGCATGTGTTAAAGGGAGGAAGAGTAAACACATCCTCTTCTCCACTACCCTAAAAGATACAACCTGAGCAGCATCGCCTCTTCTCCATCTCACCATCATCAGGACAGACGAAGCCTGGATGACACCACCTCCTTCTCAACAAGTAGCCTCAGCTCATGGACACCTGGGAGCTGGGAGCACAGGGGCTCCGGGGAAGAAGATGAGTTAGTAAAATGACTTAATGGAGGCATCGAAATGAAGAAGAAGAGAAGCTCAGTGTGTCAGAGGAAGTCCCCGGCAGTCTAGACCTATAGCAGCATAACTAAGGATTGATCCAAGACAGCCTGAGTCAACCTTGGATCAGTCCTAACTACAAGCACTATCAAAAAGGAAAGTCTTAAGCCTACTCTTGAATAAGGGGATGGTGTCTGCCTCCCGGACTGAAAGAGGGAGTTGGTTCCACAGAAGAGGAGCTTGATAACTGAAAGCTCTAGCTCCCATTCTACTTTTATAAACCCTAGGAACCGCTAGTAGTCCTGCATTCTGAGAGCGTAGAGTTCTAGCAGGATTATAAGGCACTATTAGCTCTTTAAGATAAGATGGTGCCTGACCATTCAGTGCCTTGCAGGTGAGGAGGAGGATTTTAAATTCTATTCTAGATTTTACAGGGAGCCAGTGCAGAGAGGCTAACACCGGAGAAATATGGTCTCTTTTCCTGGTTCTGGTCAGAACACGTGCTGCAGCGTTCTGGACCAGCTGGAGAGTCCTGATAGACTTATTAGGGCAGCCTGATAATAACGAGTTACAATAGTCCAGCCTGGAAGTTACAAATGCATGGACTAATTTTTCTGCATCGTTGTGGGAGAGAATATGCCTTATTTTTGCAATGTTGCGCGGATGAAAAAAAGCTGTTCTAGCTGTTTGTTTCATGTGGACGTTGAAGGACATATCTTGGTCAAAAATTACCCCTAGATTCCTTACAGTGGTGTTCGAGGCTGGTACAAAGCCACCTAGAGTAAATAAGTCAATAGATAGGTTATTTCTGAGATTTTCAGGGCCAATTAGAATAACCTCAGTTTTATCTGAATTTAACAACAAGAAATTGTGCGCCATCCAAGTTTTTATATCCTGAAGACATGTTTGGAGTTTAGCTAACTGGCTGGATTCGTCTGACTTAAATGACAAATATAGCTGAGTATCATCTGCATAACAGTGAAAGTTTATGGAGTGTTTCCTGATAACATTGCCTAAAGGAAGCATATATAAAGTAAATAGAATAGGCCCAAGCACAGAACCTTGAGGAACTCCATAACTGACTATGGACTGCATGGAGGACTCATCATTAATGTGAACAAACTGTGATCGATCCGATAAGTAGGATTTGAACCAGCTTAAAGCAGTTCCTCTGATGCCAGTTAAATGTTCTAATCTCTGCAACAGGATATGGCGGTCAATAGTATCAAAAGCAGCGCTAAGATCTAACAAGACAAGTACTGAGACGAGTCCATGGTCAGACGCAATTAGCAGGTCATCAGTAATTTTCACCAGAGCGGTCTCGGTGCTATGATATTTTCTAAATCCTGACTGAAAGTCCTCAAATAGATTATTGTTCTGGAGGAAGTCACACAGCTGACTGCACACTGCTTTCTCAAGGATCTTAGCGAGAAAAGGAAGGTTGGATATTGGTCTATAGTTGGCTAAAACCTCTGGATCAAGACCGGGCTTCTTCAGAAGAGGTTTGATTACGGCTACTTTAAATGACTGAGGTACATAGCCTGACAGCAAAGATAAGTTGGTCATGTTCAGTAAAGAGGTGCTCAGTAACAGTAAAGCTTCTTTAAGCAGTGAAGTTGGGATGGGATCTAAGAGACAAGTAGAAGGCTTAGATGAGGAAATCAATGAAGTCAGTTTGTGGAGGTCTATGGGAGAAAAGCAGTCCAAGTATACATCAAGTTCTTCAATGAGTCCTATGCTTCCTGTGTTTAAAGACAAAGCAGTTTCAGTCAAAGGCACAGTGTGACTGATTTTCTCCCTAATAGTTATAATCTTCTCATTAAAGAAGCTCATGAAGTCACTCCTACTGAGGGTTATGGGAACAGATGGTTCAATAGAGCTGTGGCTCTCTGTCAGCCTGGCCACAGTGCTGAAAAGAAACCTGGGGTTGTTTTTATTTTCCTCTATTAATGATGAATAATAAGCTGCTCTGGCCTTACGGAGAGCCTTCCTATAAGCTTTCAAACTATCATGCCAGTCCAGGCGAGACGCTTGCAGACCGGTTAAACGCCACTTCCTTTCCAATCTTCTTGCTGCTTGCTTTAAACTGCGGGTGTGAGGGTTATACCATGGAGCCAGCTTTCTATGCTTTACTATCTTCTTTTTTAGAGGAGCAACAGAGTCTAGAGATGCTCGCAGAGAGTCTGCAGCACTATCTACCAAATTATCAATTTGAGTAGGACTGAAGTCTGAGCCCTCAAGTATATTGATATTAGGTATTGAATTAAAAGCTAATGGAATTATATCCTTAAACTTGGCTACAGCACTTTCAGATAAACATCTAGTGTACATGGATTTACCTGATGGAGTGTAGTCCAGAAGAAAAAATTCAAAGGTTAACAAGTAATGGTCTGATAGGAAGGAATTCTGTTGGTGGACTGATAAATGTTCTACTTCAATGCTGTAGCTCAGGACCAGGTCGAGGGTATGGTTAAAACAGTGAGATGGTTCCTGAACATTCTGACAGAAGCCAATTGAATCTAACAGCGAGATAAAAGCAGTACCAAGACTGTCACATACCCAAAACTCATTATATGATGTTGAATCATGGTGTTTCTACTCAAATCTAAAAGAATAAGCAATATTTTGTGGAAAAAATCATTCTGAATGATGAATGAAGGTAAACCAGCTTTCCTATACGTAAATCATGCTGAAAATGCCCCAATCGCCTTTTCTCGACCTGAAAAGCTCAAAAAGACACAGAAATCAAATACTTTATGGATCTACAGAACATACCCAAAACTCATTATATGGTATTGAATCATGATGAATCAAGAATAAGCAATATTTTGTGGAAAAAATCATTCTGAATGATGAATGAAGGTAAACCAGCTTTCCTATGCTTAAATCATGCTGAAAATGCCCCAAACGCCTTTTCTCGACCTGAAAAGCTCAAAAACACACAGAAATCAAATACATTATGGATCTACAGAACATACCCAAAACTTATTATATGGTGTTGAATCATGATGTTTCTACTCAAATCTAACAAGAATAAGCAATATTTTGTGGAAAAAATCATTCTGAATGATGAATGAAGGTAAACCAGCTTTCCTATGCTTAAATCATGCTGAAAATGCCCCAAACGCCTTTTCTCGACCTGAAAAGCTCAAAAACACACAGAAATCAAACAAATTATGGATCTACAGAACATACCCAAAACTTATTATATGGTGTTGAATCATGATGTTTCTACTCAAATCTAACAAGAATGAGAAATGTTTTGTGGAAAAGATCATTCTGAATGATGAATGAAGGTAAACCAGCTTTCCTATGGGTAAATCATGCTAAAAATGCCCCAATCGCCTTTTCTCGACCTGAAAAGCTCAAAAACACACAGAAATCAAATAAATTATAGATCTACAGAACATACCCAAAACTTATTACATGGTGTTCAATCATGATGTTTCTACTCAAATCTAACAAAAATAAGCAATATTTTGTGGAAAAAATCATTCTGAATGATGAATCATGCTGAAAATGCTCCAAACGCCTTTTCTCGACCTGAAAAGCTCAAAAAGACATAAAAATCAAATACATTATGGATCTACAGAACATACTCAAAACTCATTATATGGTGTTGAATCATGATGTTTCTACTCAAATGTAACAAAAATAAGCAATATTTTGTGGAAAAAATCATTTTGAATGATGAATGAACGTAAACCAGTTTTCCTATGCTTAAATCATGCTGAAAATGCCCCAATCGCCTTTTCTCGACCTGAAAAGCTCAAAAACACACAGAAATCAAATACATTCTGGATCTACAGAACATACCCAAAACTCATTATATGGTGTTGAATCATGATGTTTCTACTCAAATTGAACAAGAATAAAGCAATATTTTGTGGAAAAAATCATTCTGAATGATGAATGAAGGTAAACCAGCTTTCCTATGCTTAAATCATGCTGAAAATGCCCCAAACGCCTTTTCTCGACCTGAAAAGCTGAAAAACACATAGAAATCAAACAAATCATGGATCTACAGAACATACCCAAAACTCATTATATGGTGTTGAATCATGATGTTTCTACTCAAATTGAACAAGAATAAAGCAATATTTTGTGGAAAAAATCATTCTGAATGATGAATCATGCTGAAAATGCCCCAAACGCCTTTTCTCGACCTGAAAAGCTCAAAAAGACATAGAAATCAAACAAATTATGGATCAACAGAACATACCCACAACTTATTATATGATTTTAAGTCATGATGTTTCTACTCAAATCTAACAAGAATAAGCAATATTTTGTGGAAAAAATCATTCTGAATGATGAATGAAGGTAAACCAGCTTTCCTATGCTTAAATCATGCTGAAAATGCCCCAAACGCCTTTTCTCGACCTGAAAAGCTCAAAAACACACAAAAATCAAACAAATTATGGATCTACAGAACATACCCAAAACTTATTATATGATGTTGAATCATGATGTTTCTACTCAAATCTAACAAGAATAAGCAATATTTTGTGGAAAAAATCATTCTGAATGATGAATGAAGGTAAACCAGCTTTCCTATGCTTAAATCATGCTGAAAATGCCCCAATCGCCTTTTCTCGACCTGAAAAGCTCAAAAACACATAGAAATCAAACAAATTATGGATCTACAGAACATACCCAAAACTCATTATATGATGTTGAATCATGTTTCTACTCAAATCTAACAAGAATAAGCAATATTTTATGGAAAAAAATCATTCTGAATGATGAATGAAGGTAAACCAGCTTTCCTATGCTTAAATCATGCTGAAAATGCCCCAAACGCCTTTTCTCGACCTGAAAAGCTCAAAAACACACAGAAATCAAATACATTATGGATCTACAGAACATAACCAAAACTCATTATATGATGTTAAATCATGATGTTTCTACCCAAATCTAACAAGAATAAGCAATATTTTGTGGAAAAAATCATTCTGAATGATGAATGAAGGTAAACCAGCTTTCCTATGCTTAAATCATGCTGAAAATGCCCCAAACGCCTTTTCTCGACCTGAAAAGCTCAAAAACACACAGAAATCAAATAAATTATGGATCTACAGAACATACCCAAAACTCATTATATGGTGTTGAATCATGATGTTTCTACTCAAATCTAACAAGAATAAGCAATATTTTGTGGAAAAAATCATTCTGAATGATGAATGAAGGTAAACCAGCTTTCCTATGCTTAAATCATGCTGAAAATGCCCCAAACGCCTTTTCTCGACCTGAAAAGCTGAAAAACACACAGAAATCAAATACATTATGGATCTACAGAACATACCCAAAACTCATTATATGATGTTAAATCATGGTTTCTACCCAATTCTAACAAGAATAAGCAATATTTTGTGGAAAAAATCATTCTGAATGATGAATGAAGGTAAACCAGCTTTCCTATGCTTAAATCATGCTGAAAATGCCCCAAACGCCTTTTCTCGACCTGAAAAGCTCAAAAACACATAGAAATCACACAAATTATGGATCTACAGAACATGCCCAAAATTTATTGTATGATGTTAAATCATGATGTTTCTACCCAAATCTAACAAGAATAAGCAATATTTTATGGAAAAAAATCATTCTGAATGATGAATGAAGGTAAACCAGCTTTCCTATGCTTAAATCATGCTGAAAATGCCCCAAACGCCTTTTCTCGACCTGAAAAGCTCAAAAACACACAGAAATCAAATACATTATGGATCTACAGAACATACCCAAAACTCATTATATGATGTTAAATCATGATGTTTCTACTCAAATCTAACAAGAATAAGCAATATTTCATGGAAAAAAAATATTCTGAATGATGAATGAAGGTAAACCAGCTTTCCTATGCTTAAATCATGCTGAAAATGCCCCAAACGCCTTTTCTCGACCTGAAAAGCTCAAAAACACATAGAAATCAAACAAATTATGGATCTACAGAACATACCCAAAACTCATTATATGATGTTAAATCATGATGTTTCTACCCAAATCTAACAAGAATAAGCAATATTTTATGGAAAAAATCATTCTGAATGATGAATGAAGGTAAACCAGCTTTCCTATGCTTAAATCATGCTGAAAATGCCCCAAACGCCTTTTCTCGACCTGAAAAGCTCAAAAACACACAGAAATCAAATACATTATGGATCTACAGAACATACCCAAAACTCATTATATGATGTTAAATCATGATGTTTCTACCCAAATCTAACAAGAATAAGCAATATTTTATGGAAAAAAAATCATTCTGAATGATGAATGAAGGTAAACCAGCTTTCCTATGCTTAAATCATGCTGAAAGTGCCCCAAACGCCTTTTCTCGACCTGCAAAGCTCAAAAACACACAGAAATCAAACAAATTATGGATCTACAGAACATACCCAAAACCTATTATATGAGGTTGAATTAAAATGTTTCTACCTAAATCTAACAAGAATAAGCAATATTTTGTGGAAAAAAATCATTCTGAATGATGAATGAAGGTAAACCAGCTTTCCTATGCTTAAATCATGCTGAAAATGCCCCAAACGCCTTTTCTCGACCTGAAAAGCTCAAAAACACACAGAAATCAAATACATTATGGATCTACAGAACATACCCAAAACTCCTTATCTGATGTTAAATCATGTTTCTATCCAAATCTAACAAGAATAAGCAATATTTTATGGAAAAAAAATCATTCTGAATGATAAATGAAGGTAAACCAGCTTTCCTATGCTTAAATCATGCTGAAAATGCCCCAAACGCCTTTTCTCGACCTGAAAAGCTCAAAAGCACACAGAAATCACACAAATTATGGATCTACAGAACATACCCAAAACTTATAATATGATGTTAAATCATGATGTTTCTACTCAAATCTAACAAGAATAAGCAATATTTTATGGAAAAAAATCATTCTGAATGATGAATGAAGGTAAACCAGCTTTCCTATGCTTAAATCATGCTGAAAATGCCCCAAACGCCTTTTCTCGACCTGAAAAGCTCAAAAACACACAGAAATCAAATGCATTATGGATCTACAGAACATACCCAAAACTCATTATATGGTGTTGAATCATGATGTTTCTACTCAAATCTAACAAGAATAAGCAATATTTTGTGGAAAAAATCATTCTGAATGATGAATGAAGGTAAACCAGCTTTCCTATGCTTAAATCATGCTGAAAATGCCCCAAACGCCTTTTCTCGACCTGAAAAGCTCAAAAACACACAGAAATCAAACAAATTATGGATCTACAGAACATACCCAAAACTTATTATATGGTGTTGAATCATGATGTTTCTACTCAAATCTAACAAGAATAAGCAATATTTTGTGGAAAAAATCATTCTGAATGATGAATGAAGGTAAACCAGCTTTCCTATGCTTAAATCATGCTGAAAATGCCCCAAACGCCTTTTCTCGACCTGAAAAGCTCAAAAACACATAGAAATCAAACAAATTATGGATCTACAGAACATACCCAAAACTCATTATATGATGTTAAATCATGATGTTTCTACCCAAATCTAACAAGAATAAGCAATATTTTATGGAAAAAAATCATTCTGAATGATGAATGAAGGTAAACCAGCTTTCCTATGCTTAAATCATGCTGAAAATGCCCCAAACGCCTTTTCTCGACCTGAAAAGCTCAAAAACACACAGAAATCAAATACATTATGGATCTACAGAACATACCCAAAACTCATTATATGATGTTAAATCATGATGTTTCTACCCAAATCTAACAAGAATAAGCAATATTTTATGGAAAAAAATCATTCTGAATGATGAATGAAGGTAAACCAGCTTTCCTATGCTTAAATCATGCTGAAAATGCCCCAAACGCCTTTTCTCGACCTGAAAAGCTCAAAAACATACAGAAATCACACAAATTATGGATATACAGAACATACCCAAAACTTATTATATGGTGTTGGATCATGATGTTTCTACTCAAATCTAACAAGAATAAGCAATATTTTATGGAAAAAAATCATTCTGAATGATGAATGAAGATAAACCAGCTTTCCTATGCTTAAATCATGCTGAAAATGCCCCAAACGCCTTTTCTCGACCTGAAAAGCTCAAAAACACACAGAAATCAAACAAATTATGGATCTACAGAACATACCCAAAACTTATTATATGGTGTTGGATCATGATGTTTCTACTCAAATCTAACAAGAATAAGCAATATTTTGTGGAAAAAATCATTCTGAATGATGAATGAAGGTAAACCAGCTTTCCTATGCTTAAATCATGCTGAAAATGCCCCAAACGCCTTTTCTCGACCTGAAAAGCTCAAAAACACATAGAAATCAAACAAATTATGGATCTACAGAACATAACCAAAACTCATTATATGGTGTTGAATCATGATGTTTCTACCCAAATCTAACAAGAATAAGCAATATTTTGTGGAAAAAATCATTCTGAATGATGAATGAAGGTAAACCAGCTTTCCTATGCTTAAATCATGCTGAAAATGCCCCAAACGCCTTTTCTCGACCTGAAAAGCTCAAAAACACAAAGAAATCAAACAAATTATGGATCTACAGAACATACCCAAAACTCATTATATGGTGTTAAATCATGATGTTTCTACTCAAATCTAACAAGAATAAGCAATATTTTATGGAAAAAAATCATTCTGAATGATGAATGAAGGTAAACCAGCTTTCCTATGCTTAAATCATGCTGAAAATGCCCCAAACGCCTTTTCTCGACCTGAAAAGCTCAAAAACACACAGAAATCAAATACATTATGGATCTACAGAACATACCCAAAACTTATTATATGGTGTTGAATCATGATGTTTCTACTCAAATCTAACAAGAATAAGCAATATTTCATGGAAAAAAATCATTCTGAATGATGAATGAAGGTAAACCAGCTTTCCTATGCTTAAATCATGCTGAAAATGCCCCAAACGCCTTTTCTCGACCTGAAAAGCTCAAAAACACACAGAAATCACACAAATTATGGATCTACAGAACATACCCAAAACTTATTATATGGTGTTGAATCATGATGTTTCTACTCAAATCTAACAAGAATAAGCAATATTTTGTGGAAAAAATCATTCTGAATGATGAATGAAGGTAAACCAGCTTTCCTATGCTTAAATCATGCTGAAAATGCCCCAAACGCCTTTTCTCGACCTGAAAAGCTCAAAAACACACAGAAATCAAATACATTATGGATCTACAGAACATAACCAAAACTCATTATATGATGTTAAATCATGATGTTTCTACCCAAATCTAACAAGAATAAGCAATATTTTATGGAAAAAAATCATTCTGAATGATGAATGAAGGTAAACCAGCTTTCCTATGCTTAAATCATGCTGAAAATGCCCCAAACGCCTTTTCTCGACCTGAAAAGCTCAAAAACACACAGAAATCACACAAATTATGGATCTACAGAACATACCCAAAACTTATTATATGGTGTTGAATCATGATGTTTCTACTCAAATCTAACAAGAATAAGCAATATTTTGTGGAAAAAATCATTCTGAATGATGAATGAAGGTAAACCAGCTTTCCTATGCTTAAATCATGCTGAAAATGCCCCAAACGCCTTTTCTCGACCTGAAAAGCTCAAAAACACACAGAAATCAAATACATTATGGATCTACAGAACATACCCAAAACTCATTATATGATGTTAAATCATGATGTTTCTACCCAAATCTAACAAGAATAAGCAATATTTTATGGAAAAAAATCATTCTGAATGATGAATGAAGGTAAACCAGCTTTCCTATGCTTAAATCATGCTGAAAATGCCCCAAACGCCTTTTCTCGACCTGAAAAGCTCAAAACACACAGAAATCAAACAAATTATGGATCTACAGAACATACCCAAAACTTATTATATGGTGTTGAATCATGATGTTTCTACTCAAATCTAACAAGAATAAGCAATATTTTGTGGAAAAAATCATTCTGAATGATGAATGAAGGTAAACCAGCTTTCCTATGCTTAAATCATGCTGAAAATGCCCCAAACGCCTTTTCTCGACCTGAAAAGCTCAAAAACACACAGAAATCAAATACATTATGGATCTACAGAACATACCCAAAACTCATTATATGATGTTAAATCATGATGTTTCTACTCAAATCTAACAAGAATAAGCAATATTTTGTGGAAAAAATCATTCTGAATGATGAATGAAGGTAAACCAGCTTTCCTATGCTTAAATCATGCTGAAAATGCCCCAAACGCCTTTTCTCGACCTGAAAAGCTCAAAAACACATAGAAATCACACAAATTATGGATCTACAGAACATGCCCAAAATTTATTGTATGATGTTAAATCATGATGTTTCTACCCAAATCTAACAAGAATAAGCAATATTTTATGGAAAAAAATCATTCTGAATGATGAATGAAGGTAAACCAGCTTTCCTATGCTTAAATCATGCTGAAAATGCCCCAAACGCCTTTTCTCGACCTGAAAAGCTCAAAAACACACAGAAATCAAATACATTATGGATCTACACAACATGCCCAAAATTTATTGTATGATGTTAAATCATGATGTTTCTACCCAAATCTAACAAGAATAAGCAATATTTTATGGAAAAAAATCATTCTGAATGATGAATGAAGATAAACCAGCTTTCCTATGCTTAAATCATGCTGAAAATGCCCCAAACGCCTTTTCTCGACCTGAAAAGCTCAAAAACACACAGAAATCAAATACATTATGGATCTACAGAACATACCCAAAACTCATTATATGATGTTAAATCATGATGTTTCTACCCAAATCTAACAAGAATAAGCAATATTTTATGGAAAAAAATCATTCTGAATGATGAATGAAGGTAAACCAGCTTTCCTATGCTTAAATCATGCTGAAAATGCCCCAAACGCCTTTTCTCGACCTGAAAAGCTCAAAAGCACACAGAAATCAAAAAAATTATGGATCTACAGAACATAACCAAAACTAATTGTTTTATGTTAAATCATGATGTTTCTACCCAAATCTAACAAGAATAAGCAATATTTTATGGAAAAAAATCATTCTGAATGATGAATGAAGATAAACCAGCTTTCCTATGCTTAAATCATGCTGAAAATGCCCCAAACGCCTTTTCTCGACCTGAAAAGCTCAAAAGCACACAGAAATCACACAAATTATGGATCTACAGAACATGACCAAAACTTATTATATGGTGTTGAATCATGATGTTTCTACTCAAATCTAACAAGAATAAGCAATATTTTGTGGAAAAAATCATTCTGAATGATGAATGAAGGTAAACCAGCTTTCCTATGCTTAAATCATGCTGAAAATGCCCCAAACGCCTTTTCTCGACCTGAAAAGCTCAAAATCACACAGAAATCAAAACAATTATGGATCTACAGAACAAAACCAAAACTCATTGTATGATGTTAAATCATGATGTTTCTACCCAAATCTAACAAGAATAAGCAATATTTTATGGAAAAAAAATCATTCTGAATGATGAATGAAGGTAAACCAGCTTTCCTCTGCTTAAATCATGCTGAAAATGCCCCAAACGCCTTTTCTCGACCTGAAAAGCTCAAAAGCACACAGAAATCACACAAATTATGGATCTACAGAACATACCCAAAACTTATTATATCGTGTTGAATCATGATGTTTCTACTCAAATCTAACAAGAATAAGCAATACTTTGTGGAAAAAAATCATTCTGAATGATGAATGAAGGTAAACCAGCTTTCCTCTGCTTAAATCATGCTGAAAATGCCCCAAACGCCTTTTCTCGACCTGAAAAGCTCAAAAACACACAGAAATCAAACAAATTATGGATCTACAGAACATACCCAAAACTTATTATATGGTGTTGAATCATGATGTTTCTACTCAAATCTAACAAGAATAAGCAATATTTTGTGGAAAAAATCATTCTGAATGATGAATGAAGGTAAACCAGCTTTCCTATGCTTAAATCATGCTGAAAATGCCCCAAACGCCTTTTCTCGACCTGAAAAGCTCAAAAACACACAGAAATCAAATGCATTATGGATCTACAGAACATACCCAAAACTCATTATATGATGTTAAATCATGATGTTTCTACCCAAATCTAACAAGAATAAGCAATATTTTATGGAAAAAAATCATTCTGAATGATGAATGAAGGTAAACCAGCTTTCCTATGCTTAAATCATGCTGAAAATGCCCCAAACGCCTTTTCTCGACCTGAAAAGCTCAAAAGCACACAGAAATCACACAAATTATGGATCTACAGAACATACCCAAAACTTATTATATGGTGTTGAATCATGATGTTTCTACTCAAATCTAACAAGAATAAGCAATATTTTGTGGAAAAAATCATTCTGAATGATGAATGAAGGTAAACCAGCTTTCCTATGCTTAAATCATGCTGAAAATGCCCCAAACGCCTTTTCTCGACCTGAAAAGCTCAAAAACACACAGAAATCAAATACATTATGGATCTACAGAACATACCCAAAACTCATTATATGATGTTAAATCATGATGTTTCTACTCAAATCTAACAAGAATAAGCAATATTTCATGGAAAAAAATCATTCTGAATGATGAATGAAGGTAATCCAGCTTTCCTATGCTTAAATCATGCTGAAAATGCCCCAAACGCCTTTTCTCGACCTGAAAAGCTCAAAAGCACACAGAAATCACACAAATTATGGATCTACAGAACATACCCAAAACTCATTATATGATGTTAAATCATGATGTTTCTACTCAAATCTAACAAGAATAAGCAATATTTCATGGAAAAAAATCATTCTGAATGATGAATGAAGGTAAACCAGCTTTCCTATGCTTAAATCATGCTGAAAATGCCCCAAACGCCTTTTCTCGACCTGAAAAGCTCAAAAACACATAGAAATCAAACAAATTATGGATCTACAGAACATACCCAAAACTTATTATATGGTGTTGAATCATGATGTTTCTACTCAAATCTAACAAGAATAAGCAATATTTTATGGAAAAAAATCATTCTGAATGATGAATGAAGGTAAACCAGCTTTCCTATGCTTAAATCATGCTGAAAATGCCCCAAACGCCTTTTCTCGACCTGAAAAGCTCAAAAACACACAGAAATCAAATGCATTATGGATCTACAGAACATACCCAAAACTCATTATATGGTGTTGAATCATGATGTTTCTACTCAAATCTAACAAGAATAAGCAATATTTTGTGGAAAAAATCATTCTGAATGATGAATGAAGGTAAACCAGCTTTCCTATGCTTAAATCATGCTGAAAATGCCCCAAACGCCTTTTCTCGACCTGAAAAGCTCAAAATCACACAGAAATCAAATACATTATGGATCTACAGAACATAACCAAAACTCATTGTATGATGTTAAATCATGATGTTTCTACCCAAATCTAACAAGAATAAGCAATATTTTATGGAAAAAAATCATTCTGAATGATGAATGAAGGTAAACCAGCTTTCCTATGCTTAAATCATGCTGAAAATGCCCCAAACGCCTTTTCTCGACCTGAAAAGCTCAAAAGCACACAGAAATCACACAAATTATGGATCTACAGAACATACCCAAAACTTATTATATGGTGTTGAATCATGATGTTTCTATTCAAATCTAACAAGAATAAGCAATATTTTGTGGAAAAAAATCATTCTAAATGATGAATGAAGGTAAACCAGCTTTCCTATGCTTAAATCATGCTGAAAATGCCCCAAACGCCTTTTCTCGACCTGAAAAGCTCAAAAACACACAGAAATCAAATACATTATGGATCTACAGAACATAACCAAAACTCATTATATGATGTTAAATCATGATGTTTCTACCCAAATCTAACAAGAATAAGCAATATTTTATGGAAAAAAATCATTCTGAATGATGAATGAAGGTAAACCAGCTTTCCTATGCTTAAATCATGCTGAAAATGCCCCAAACGCCTTTTCTCGACCTGAAAAGCTCAAAAACACACAGAAATCACACAAATTATGGATCTACAGAACATACCCAAAACTTATTATATGGTGTTGAATCATGATGTTTCTACTCAAATCTAACAAGAATAAGCAATATTTTGTGGAAAAAATCATTCTGAATGATGAATGAAGGTAAACCAGCTTTCCTATGCTTAAATCATGCTGAAAATGCCCCAAACGCCTTTTCTCGACCTGAAAAGCTCAAAAACACACAGAAATCAAATGCATTATGGATCTACAGAACATACCCAAAACTCATTATATGATGTTAAATCATGATGTTTCTACCCAAATCTAACAAGAATAAGCAATACTTTGTGGAAAAAAATCATTCTGAATGATGAATGAAGGTAAACCAGCTTTCCTATGCTTAAATCATGCTGAAAATGCCCCAAAGGCCTTTTCTCGACCTGAAAAGCTCAAAAGCACACAGAAATCACACAAATTATGGATCTACAGAACATGACCAAAACTTATTATATGGTGTTGAATCATGATGTTTCTACTCAAATCTAACAAGAATAAGCAATACTTTGTGGAAAAAAATCATTCTGAATGATGAATGAAGGTAAACCAGCTTTCCTATGCTTAAATCATGCTGAAAATGCCCCAAACGCCTTTTCTCGACCTGAAAAGCTCAAAAACACACAGAAATCAAATATATTATGGATCTACAGAACATAACCAAAACTCATTGTATGATGTTAAATCATGATGTTTCTACCCAAATCTAACAAGAATAAGCAATATTTTATGGAAAAAAAATCATTCTGAATGATGAATGAAGGTAAACCAGCTTTCCTCTGCTTAAATCATGCTGAAAATGCCCCAAACGCCTTTTCTCGACCTGAAAAGCTCAAAAGCACACAGAAATCACACAAATTATGGATCTACAGAACATACCCAAAACTTATTATATCGTGTTGAATCATGATGTTTCTACTCAAATCTAACAAGAATAAGCAATATTTTATGGAAAAAAATCATTCTGAATGATGAATGAAGGTAAACCAGCTTTCCTCTGCTTAAATCATGCTGAAAATGCCCCAAACGCCTTTTCTCGACCTGAAAAGCTCAAAAACACATAGAAATCAAACAAATTATGGATCTACAGAACATACCCAAAACTTATTATATGGTGTTGAATCATGATGTTTCTACTCAAATCTAACAAGAATAAGCAATATTTTGTGGAAAAAATCATTCTGAATGATGAATGAAGGTAAACCAGCTTTCCTATGCTTAAATCATGCTGAAAATGCCCCAAACGCCTTTTCTCGACCTGAAAAGCTCAAAAACACACAGAAATCAAATGCATTATGGATCTACAAGACATACCCACAACTTATTATATGGTGTTGAATCATGATGTTTCTACTCAAATCTAACAAGAATAAGCAATATTTTGTGGAAAAAATCATTCTGAATGATGAATGAAGGTAAACCAGCTTTCCTATGCTTAAATCATGCTGAAAAATGCCCCAAACGCCTTTTCTCGACCTGAAAAGCTCAAAAGCACACAGAAATCACACAAATTATGGATCTACAGAACATACCCAAAACTTACTATATGGTGTTGGATCATGATGTTTCTACTCAAATCTAACAAGAATAAGCAATATTTCATGGAAAAAAATCATTCTGAATGATGAATGAAGGTAAACCAGCTTTCCTATGCTTAAATCATGCTGAAAATGCCCCAAACGCCTTTTCTCGACCTGAAAAGCTCAAAAGCACACAGAAATCACACAAATTATGGATCTACAGAACATACCCAAAACTTATTATATGGTGTTGGATCATGATGTTTCTACCCAAATCTAACAAGAATAAGCAATATTTCATGGAAAAAAATCATTCTGAATGATGAATGAAGATAAACCAGCTTTCCTCTGCTTAAATCATGCTTAAAATGCCCCAAACGCCTTTTCTCGACCTGAAAAGCTCAAAAGCACACAGAAATCACACAAATTATGGATCTACAGAACATACCCAAAACTTATTATATGGTGTTGAATCATGATGTTTCTACTCAAATCTAACAAGAATAAGCAATACTTTGTGGAAAAAAATCATTCTGAATGATGAATGAAGGTAAACCAGCTTTCCTATGCTTAAATCATGCTGAAAATGCCCCAAACGCCTTTTCTCGACCTGAAAAGCTCAAAAACACCCAGAAATCAAATATATTATGGATCTACAGAACATAACCAAAACTCATTGTATGATGTTAAATCATGATGTTTCTACCCAAATCTAACAAGAATAAGCAATATTTTATGGAAAAAAATCATTCTGAATGATGAATGAAGATAAACCAGCTTTCCTATGCTTAAATCATGCTGAAAATGCCCCAAACGCCTTTTCTCGACCTGAAAAGCTCAAAAGCACACAGAAATCACACAAATTATGGATCTACAGAACATACCCAAAACTTATTATATCGTGTTGAATCATGATGTTTCTACTCAAATCTAACAAGAATAAGCAATACTTTGTGGAAAAAAATCATTCTGAATGATGAATGAAGGTAAACCAGCTTTCCTCTGCTTAAATCATGCTGAAAATGCCCCAAACGCCTTTTCTCGACCTGAAAAGCTCAAAAGCACACAGAAATCACACAAATTATGGATCTACAGAACATACCCAAAACTTATTATATCGTGTTGAATCATGATGTTTCTACTCAAATCTAACAAGAATAAGCAATATTTCATGGAAAAAAATCATTCTGAATGATGAATGAAGGTAAACCAGCTTTCCTCTGCTTAAATCATGCTGCAAATGCCCCAAACGCCTTTTCTCGACCTGAAAAGCTCAAAAACACATAGAAATCAAACAAATTATGGATCTACAGAACATACCCAAAACTTATTATATGGTGTTGAATCATGATGTTTCTACTCAAATCTAACAAGAATAAGCAATACTTTGTGGAAAAAATCATTCTGAATGATGAATGAAGGTAAACCAGCTTTCCTATGCTTAAATCATGCTGGAAATGCCCCAAACGCCTTTTCTCGACCTGAAAAGCTCAAAAACACACAGAAATCAAATGCATTATGGATCTACAGAACATACCCAAAACTCATTATATGATGTTAAATCATGATGTTTCTACCCAAATCTAACAAGAATAAGCAATATTTTATTTTAAAAAATCATTCTGAATGATGAATGAAGATAAACCAGCTTTCCTCTGCTTAAATCATGCTGAAAATGCCCCAAACGCCTTTTCTCGACCTGAAAAGCTCAAAAGCACACAGAAATCACACAAATTATGGATCTACAGAACATACCCAAAACTCATTATATGGTGTTGAATCATGATGGTTCTACTCAAATCTAACAAGAATAAGCAATATTTTGTGGAAAAAATCATTCTGAATGATGAATGAAGGTAAACCAGCTTTCCTATGCTTAAATCATGCTGAAAATGCCCCAAACGCCTTTTCTCGACCTGAAAAGCTCAAAAACACAGAAATCAAATGCATTATGGATCTACAAGACATACCCACAACTTATTATATGGTGTTGAATCATGATGTTTCTACTCAAATCTAACAAGAATAAGCAATATTTTGTGGAAAAAATCATTCTGAATGATGAATGAAGGTAAACCAGCTTTCCTATGCTTAAATCATGCTGAAAATGCCCCAAACGCCTTTTCTCGACCTGAAAAGCTCAAAAGCACACAGAAATCACACAAATTATGGATCTACAGAACATACCCAAAACTTATTATATGGTGTTGGATCATGATGTTTCTACTCAAATCTAACAAGAATAAGCAATATTTTGTGGAAAAAATCATTCTGAATGATGAATGAAGGTAAACCAGCTTTCCTATGCTTAAATCATGCTGAAAATGCCCCAAACGCCTTTTCTCGACCTGAAAAGCTCAAAAACACCCAGAAATCAAATATATTATGGATTTACAGAACATAACCAAAACTCATTGTATGATGTTAAATCATGATGTTTCTACCCAAATCTAACAAGAATAAGCAATATTTTGTGGAAAAAATCATTCTGAATGATGAATGAAGGTAAACCAGCTTTCCTATGCTTAAATCATGCTGAAAATGCCCCAAACGCCTTTTCTCGACCTGAAAAGCTCAAAAGCACACAGAAATCACACAAATTATGGATCTACAGAACATGACCAAAACTTATTATATGGTGTTGAATCATGATGTTTCTACTCAAATCTAACAAGAATAAGCAATACTTTGTGGAAAAAAATCATTCTGAATGATGAATGAAGGTAAACCAGCTTTCCTATGCTTAAATCATGCTGAAAATGCCCCAAACGCCTTTTCTCGACCTGAAAAGCTCAAAAACACACAGAAATCAAATATATTATGGATCTACAGAACATACCCAAAACTTATTATATGGTGTTGAATCATGATGTTTCTACTCAAATCTAACAAAAATAAGCAATATTTTGTGGAAAAAATCATTCTGAATGATGAATGAAGGTAAACCAGCTTTCCTATGCTTAAATCATGCTGAAAATGCCCCAAACGCCTTTTCTCGACCTGAAAAGCTCAAAAACACACAGAAATCAAATGCATTATGGATCTACAAGACATACCCACAACTTATTATATGGTGTTGAATCATGATGTTTCTACTCAAATCTAACAAGAATAAGCAATATTTTGTGGAAAAAATCATTCTGAATGATGAATGAAGGTAAACCAGCTTTCCTATGCTTAAATCATGCTGAAAATGCCCCAAACGCCTTTTCTCGACCTGAAAAGCTCAAAAGCACACAGAAATCACACAAATTATGGATCTACAGAACATACCCAAAACTTACTATATGGTGTTGGATCATGATGTTTCTACTCAAATCTAACAAGAATAAGCAATATTTCATGGAAAAAAATCATTCTGAATGATGAATGAAGGTAATCCAGCTTTCCTATGCTTAAATCATGCTGAAAATGCCCCAAACGCCTTTTCTCGACCTGAAAAGCTCAAAAGCACACAGAAATCACACAAATTATGGATCTACAGAACATACCCAAAACTTATTATATGGTGTTGGATCATGATGTTTCTACTCAAATCTAACAAGAATAAGCAATATTTCATGGAAAAAAATCATTCTGAATGATGAATGAAGATAAACCAGCTTTCCTCTGCTTAAATCATGCTTAAAATGCCCCAAACGCCTTTTCTCGACCTGAAAAGCTCAAAAGCACACAGAAATCACACAAATTATGGATCTACAGAACATACCCAAAACTTATTATATGGTGTTGAATCATGATGTTTCTACTCAAATCTAACAAGAATAAGCAATACTTTGTGGAAAAAAATCATTCTGAATGATGAATGAAGGTAAACCAGCTTTCCTATGCTTAAATCATGCTGAAAATGCCCCAAACGCCTTTTCTCGACCTGAAAAGCTCAAAAACACCCAGAAATCAAATATATTATGGATCTACAGAACATAACCAAAACTCATTGTATGATGTTAAATCATGATGTTTCTACCCAAATCTAACAAGAATAAGCAATATTTTATGGAAAAAAATCATTCTGAATGATGAATGAAGATAAACCAGCTTTCCTATGCTTAAATCATGCTGAAAATGCCCCAAACGCCTTTTCTCGACCTGAAAAGCTCAAAAGCACACAGAAATCACACAAATTATGGATCTACAGAACATGACCAAAACTTATTATATGGTGTTGAATCATGATGTTTCTACTCAAATCTAACAAGAATAAGCAATACTTTGTGGAAAAAAATCATTCTGAATGATGAATGAAGGTAAACCAGCTTTCCTCTGCTTAAATCATGCTGAAAATGCCCCAAACGCCTTTTCTCGACCTGAAAAGCTCAAAAGCACACAGAAATCACACAAATTATGGATCTACAGAACATACCCAAAACTTATTATATGGGGTTGAAACATGATGTTTCTACTCAAATCTAACAAGAATAAGCAATACTTTGTGGAACAAAATCATTCTGAATGATGAATGAAGGTAAACCAGCTTTCCTCTGCTTAAATCATGCTGCAAATGCCCCAAACGCCTTTTCTCGACCTGAAAAGCTCAAAAAC